>NW_024121499.1:2190103-2407603 GCF_016745375.1 Pimephales promelas
TTCTAAATAGAACCATTTCTTCTAAGAATGTGTATGTGTGTAAAACCAGTTTCTTTCAAGGCAACCCAGTATTGGAACTTCCACAAACCAAACGTGAAGTGTAAGATCACTGACTTTTCAAGAACAATTAGCCTGACCATGACTTGAGAGAAGCGTATTTCTGCTGCATGGTCAGGATTTCGAGTGTTTTCTGTGCTCACTTTGCTGAAACGTTATGCCCAGTTCTGAAGGAATAGATTTGAATTTTAAATGATGTCATTATGCACTCATCCTCATGCCATTGCAAATCTGTGGCTTCTCTCATGGAACTCCACATTAAACAAAAATATAATAAATAAAGCTCAAATCTACTTGTTTTATGGAACGACAAGTGAAACACGCTTTCAAGCTTGAAAAGAAACACAAAACAACGCATTATCAGAAATATTCCATGTGACATGGATTACAACAAATTACACTGTAAAAACATATGTTTGGTTTAATTTAAAAAAAAAAATAGGAGACCTGGTTGCCTTAAAATTTTAAGTTCATTGAAATGGAAAAATTGAGTTAATGCAATGAAAGAGATTGATTTAATCATCAGAAACTCAATATATTATGTTATCTGAACCACATAAATTTGACAAAAGAAAAAATGTGTGATTACAAATCATGAACACATTTTTTACAGTGCCATAACATAGGACATCATTTTATCCCACATTAATTGTAGTTGCATTGAAAAACAAATTATTTTGCAATTCATGAGTGCGAGATTGACAAATTAAAGTCACACACTGTAAAAATATATGATCATGATTTTGTAATCACAACATTTTTTCATTTGTCAAATCAACTTAAATAATTTATGTAGTTCATATAACATAATATTTAGAATTTTCTGATGATTGAATCATTGTATTTACTCAATTTTTTATTTAAACAAGTTAAACAACAATATTTTTTGTTATATGAACTACACAAATGATTTAAGTTGATTTGACAAAAGAAAAAAATGTGATTATAAACCATTTTACAGTTATTCACACTGGTAAAATTGGCAGAAGGTAATTGAGTAAAGCTTTTGGTGTGTGTGACGCAGCTGTTTTGCTCAGAGTTTAGGGAATTCTCGGAGGTCAAAGGTCACTCCATCAGAATCAACTGTGCCATGGCGACCAGGGACTTAAATGATGCGCAAACTCTGGCAAACATTGTGCAAATGGATTAGGCTGAGACCTCCTTACTGCATTCATGTGCTTAGGTGTGTGTGTGTGTGTGTTGATCATGCTTTGCCTATGTAGAGAACAAATAACCCCATGAGGATAGTAAACATTTAAAATTACTCCCATTTATAAGCAACAATACCCACGGGGAAAAACTGCCTAGTAAAGAAAATCTAAATGAGAGAGCATTAAGTCAGAGGATCCAAAATCTGCATAATGTTTGTGTTTCTAGTAACTCCATGCACATGAGTAAAGGTAAAGTGAAACCTCACAGCACATTCACACATTAGCTATGCAAGCTGCAAGCAAACTATGAAAAAAATCACTCATCCCCTCTCCTCGAAACCTCGATCGGGCTTGTTTTTATACAGTAATCTTCCCCTTTATCTTTGTTAAAGCTTTGTTCCCTGCTTTCGGAGCCGAGTTCGGGAGTGTGACAGGACCAGAGAGGCTCAGTTTGTGGTCGGGCGAGAGGACTAATACCCCCGTAACCAAGAATCAGAGAGAACCGACATGAGGATCGCCGCAACACACACGCACGTGAACGCACACGCAAACGCACACGTGCATGCACTCACATGCAAGTTCTCCTGCAATGCAACTGGCAAGGCTTGCCAAACTCCTGCAATGCACTAAAACACGTGCTCGCTCTCTGACCCGGGGAAACGCGCCGCTGGAAGGCGGCATTGTGGACGAGCTCGCGTCTCAATGGGACAGGGGTCGCCGATGGGGTAATCCTGTGTTCCTCTCAGCATGCGGATCCCCACACAATCGCACTCTGTTCTCTCGGACTTACCTTCATCGGAGGTGTCTGTGCGGTGTCATGTTAGGGCATCTGACTCCAGCTCTGATGTGCTCATCTCCACTGCCGACACACACAGCGCTCCACCACCTCCTTACCTCGCTCTCCTGGAGGATGCGAGCGAGAGAGCGAGCGAGAGAAAGAGAGAGAGGGAGGGATGTGAAAGTGAGCATGAGAGGATGTTTCCTCCCCCACATCCCCCTGTTCCTCCATCTCCCCGCGCAGGATTGTGTGTGTGTGTGTGTGTGGACTCATCCTAGTGCGTGATGAGTTGGATTCTGCAGGCTGAGGTTTACGCAACTGCGTGAAAACGAGACGAGGGAGAGAAGGAATCGTGCTAGATGTGCCGGATAATCAATTCCTCTCTTTGCTTAAAAACAGCCTGAGGCTGAGATTCACCACAGCGCAGATCTGGAAGACACTGTGTGTACACGAGCCGAGAGGAGGGGGGAGATAAAGTTGGACAAGGTCGTCACATTGAGGCGAGCAGATGTTTCGGGACGGCAAGGTTAAACATGAGGCACTTCCAACATGCGAATGGACTCTGATTTATGACTCTGCAGTCTCACACAAACACATGCAGTCACACACGACATCATGTCCTGTCTCCGCCCAACGCCAGTGGATTCTGCAGCTTCTATTAAAGCTAAAACTGCAGCGGGACGCCCTTTACGCCATTGGCCGCCGTGATCCAATAGACCTTATTCAGGTATGAAAGTGAGGCGGTGAGGGATAGACTTACCGTGTTTCCAATGGCATCCGCTGTAAAAAGCTGAATAAAGCGGCTAGATTACATTATCGGGAGTTTTTTGTCAACTGACATTTCTTTGAACGATGTTTTTCCAGTGTTTCATGAGCAAAACACATTAAATGACAATACAGGCCATTGAAGAGATGCATGTCTATCCCTCACAGCCTCGCTTTCATTCTCATTAAAAATCAAAGTGAAAAAGGCCAGCCAACAATTTTTTGGTCTTAAGGTTTGGGTCCCTAATAGGATTTATTCAGAATGGGTCAACATGGAACAAACCCATTTGGGACCAAAACCGTAAGCCTAAACACACACACTACATTGCTTCCACTTTGAAATGCTGGCTGGGAATGTAAACCCAATTGGTAGCCATTGGTGTAAAGGGCATCACGCTGTGTGTCGGGTCTTTTTGACGTCATACTGTGGTTAATTTGTGCAATTTATTCTGCATTGAAACGGGAAATATGGTTTTCACACTTCTAAATGCTGCACATAGTCGCATAAATGCATTTACACAGGATTCCAATTCTTCTTCTTACAGGAATCCAATCCAATGCTTGAATGTTGGTTATTGATTCGTGAGCGAGGAGCGAATACACAGTGTGCACGACTGACATGACGGAGTGGCCGTGTAAAGGAGCCTGTGATGTGAAGGAACATTATGTCCCTTCTAAAAAAGAAGTACACTTTAAAAAAAGTGCACATTATGTCAATAATATAGACTCTCAGAAAAAAAAGGTACAAAAGCTGTCAATGGGGCTGTACCTTTTCAAAAGGTACACTTTTGTACCTTAATGTTGGTACATATTAGCACTTAAAATGTACACATAAGCACCTAAAATGTACATATTAGCACCTAGAATGTAACTATTAGGACCTAAAATGTACATATTAGCACCTAGAATGTACATGTTAGCACCTAACATGTATATATTAGCTCCTAAAATGCACATATTAACACCTAAAATGGACATATAAGGACATATTAGTACATATTAGGACCTAAAATGTACATAACACCTAAAATGTACATATTAGCTCCTAAAATGAACATATTAACACCTAAAATGTGCATATTAGCACCTAAAATGAACATATTAACACCTAAAATGTATGTATTAGCTACTAAAATGTACATATTAACACCTAAAATGTACAAATTAGCACATAGAATGTACATAGCACCTAAAATGAACATATTAACACCTAAAATGTACATATTAGCACCTAAATGTACATATTAACACCTAAAATGTACATATTAGCACCTAAAATGTACATATTAACACCTAAAATGGACAAAAGTTTACCATTTGAAAAGGTACAGCCCCAGTGACAGCTTTCGTACTTTTTTCTTAAAGTGTAAATTAATATAATTATGGCCAACTGAATGTCTTTGGGATGTCTGAAAGTGTTTTGTTTTTTTAAATGTAAACTTTTAAGATTTAAAGTACACTAAAAGTGCACATTCAGTACAATTAACTTCTTTTTCACAAAGGATACAATGTTTAAAATGGTTCAGTCTATTTCATTTCGGTCACTGTGAGCTGCCATGTATTGTTAAATTGTCAATTTGAAATGCTTTTGCAAGCAAGTAAGCAAAACACAAACAAATAAATGAATGGTAAAAAAGTAGATTGCACACATTCGGCTGCGTTTGAGACGAGCGGGAATGCTAACAGACAGTTTTAATTCGATTTTAAGAAACACTACAGCACTTAATTTGCGCTCTTTTTAATGTGTGATAAAGCATTGTGCGATGCTGCATCAGTCAACCGACCCTGTAATTGCAAAATCAATAAACATTTTCAAAGGGTTATCAATCCTCTAAGTATAATCAAGGCCTTGGTCCTTCATTACTCCAAGCTTGTTGTTTATTTCTTGAATTTGTACACTGGATCTCTAGAGTGTTGAGAGGAAGATAATATAGACGTGAGATCGGTGGAAGGAAAGGGAAATACAGTCTACCAATGCAGTGTCTTAAATCTATAATTTCTGATTAGATGAGGCCAGCTGTAATCAATGCAATGTGTATCAGTGTGTAAATTATGTTTAAATAAAGTTGAACCATTCCGAAATATATAGAATGGGCTCTATGCACGGCGGTATTTCCGGTGAAGCATTAGGGATGCTCGATAACTTCCGCCGATCGTAGAGTCCAATGCAATGCCGAGAATTTATATTGAATGTTATACTCCATGGTTATACTAAAGAAACGTTAGTCACAAAAACAGACAAAACAGACACCCCTCGTTGTGTTTATGCTTCTTTTTAAAATTATATTAAATAAACATAACTTAATATAAAATTACATCTAAGCGTATGAACGTTTCGTTTCAAAGACGGGAGGACTGTAAATTTTGAAGACTCGTTTTCCTCGGTTTTCCTCCGCTTTAATCTCCCCAACCGGAAACTGACGAGCATCCTTACGTCGAATGACAAATGTTTTGAGTACTTCAGATTTTTTTTACAGGGTTTACAGAGAATATAGTCCGAAAAAAATATTCAGTGAACAGCAGAAACTGCATGACGTTATCATGTCAACACGGACCACAATCTCAGAGAAATGTTTCCGGCACCTTGTTAAATCAATGCGATTAATAATTAATGCAGTTCTGACGGCAAAAGGAGGTCCAACACGGTATTAGCGAGGTAAAGTGTGAGTGTGTATATATATTATCTCACATGATCAAGTTATTGTAATGAACTCGTGGAATGTGCAAAGAGAGAAGAAATAAATAAAAAGCACACATGCATTTGAGGGTTAATTCTGTGTCACTGTGGGGATTTGGCTCCAGGTGTTCAATTAGCTGCGAACATAAGGTGACGATTGAACCAGGAGAATGGAAACGATTTAAGGTGTCATCGGTTAGACCGTGCCATTTGCTGTTGGAGGGTTGTACCGTTTGTTCATTTGCACTTCAGGAATGTGGAGACGAGAAAGCCCAGAGAATGATTGGCTGATGCTGAAGTGTCTTCATGGAGCACTATATATGCTGCACGCAAAGAGGGAAAGATATTGTTCACAGTGCTGATCATGTGAAGTAGAAAAGGCTTGTGGCCAATGCCATGGGGTCAGTAACTACTTGTGCAGAAACAGTGAATCACAGAATTGGTTAAATGGCGGATTTTATTTCATTTAGGTGTCTCTGAGGAACAGATGAAGTGCACAGCATGTGCACCATGAATATTGATGGTGCCTGACGTTTAAGGTCTATTTGAGGGTTTCTAGATCTAAAGAAATCAAATGTAACTACTTCTGACAAATGTTAAAAAGTGTGGCTGGGGAAATCTCAAAAATGATTAAATCGCAAAATGTCATGGTTGTTGCCAATTACATGTCTAGACATGTTTCACTGATTTAATCCACAGCATCAAAAACTGTGACATTTTCAAGAGAATTTCTTATTTAAAGGTGCAGTGTGTAGTTTTTTTTAGCGGCATCTAGCGCTAATGGCTCCGCCCACTGCTCACTCCACCCTTTCGAAGAAGCTACGGTGGCTCAAACTGGACAAACATATCGTCGGTGACGGTGAGGATCAAGTGTCTTAACCCTCTAGGCACCACGGTCGAGTTTACTCGACAAGATTCGTCACTGAATAAAACGGCCGATTTTGTCAAATTGGGTGTCAAAATTCGTTTGACATCCACTCCACTGGATGGCAGACATGTCATACTTCATATGTTTCTATACAAAATATTCGAGTTACAGCGCATTGAATCAGTGCAATCAAAAGCGGAGCTAGTTTGAGAGTGAGCCATCGCGATCGCGGCGACAGTATTGTGGCGGAGACTTTGTCTATTATCACTGGGTGTGTTAGACGAGGTCGAAGTATTCATAGTACAGATAGGGGATAAAGTGAAGGCAGGTTGGGATGTTTAGTGTGTTTAGTGTGCTTGTTTACATTCGACGTGTTGTGCGCAGCAAAAATGACGTGATTGTAACAGCGCGTGCGCCTCCGCATCCCCTAGACACCATTTACTACACACAATAGGCTTTTTTTTCTCTGATTTTTAAAACTCTTCGCGATCGACTTAAAATGCTTCCAAGATGGACAGGTTGGTGATTCCTGTAACGTCGTTACTGTTTTATGGTCAATGACAAGAGTACTAATCAGCTGTCTCACGACCGTAACCAGCACATTTATCTCCACATAGCAAAGCCATAACAGAGAGAGGTAGAAGAACTAAGTTACATGAAACAGTCCAACAACATATTTTACACCACTCACTAGGGAAAAGTCACTACTCACAGAGTTTATGGCTAGCTTCTAGCTTTCTGCAGCTTCTCTTTCAAGGTAGTGATGAAACGCGCTCTGTAGCGTTGTGTGTTAGCGTTCGGCTACGTGACGTCACAATATGTCGACCTTCATGCCCTCAGTTATGTAGATATAAATGTCTCATTCTAAGGTAATAAAAACATTACGGTTTATTAAGTAGGTTCTTTATACACCACTGAAAACATCGTTATGGATGTCATATTGCATTTCTGTTAATAGATACTCAATTTCTTACTGATTGCACCTTTAATTGATTTAACTTTCTCATCAGTCAACATGCAGTATTTCATCATAACTGTGCTCCAGAGCTGAGCTGGCCAAACACAAATGTAATTACTTAGTGAACGTTTAAGTATTGAAAACAACTCTCATATCAGACTTTGAATTGCGTGACTTATTTTTCTGAGCTGTTGCTCATTTTAGTTGTTCATGGAATAAGCAAGCAAAAAAAAAAAAAAAAAATCCGGCATAAATCTGAAAATTTTCACACGGAAATGAAGGCCTAGTACTAGAGCATAAATACAGTAATATTTCATATGCAAGCTAATGGTGTAGTTGAGGAATTAAGTGGTATATGGGTACAAAAGTACTTTATATCTCCAAAAACACAGCATTAATGAATAGATGAGAAGTAAAAAAAAAGATATATCATTTGTATGATTAAAAATGTATATTTTTTGTACAAGTACTCAATCAATTGTTGGACCCCGGAGCCCAGTAGTGTAAACAGGAAACGAAGACCATTTGAAGGTTAAGCATGCTTTTTGACACACTTGTACATATCTATATACAGTATATATTAGGGCTGTGCAAAAGTTAATTGCGATTAATCGCATCCAAAATAAAAGTCTGTGCTTACATAATATATTTGTATGTGCTGTATATAATTATTTTGTATATATAAATACCTATGCATGCATGTATATATTTAAGAATTATTTGCGCTTAAATTCTGTATATATATATATTTATTTTGGATGCGATTAATCGCAATTAATTTTTGCACAGCCCTAGTATATATACAGTATATATATATATATATATATATATATAGTATCATAATTACTTCTATAGTCTTTAAAATATGGTTGAAGTTGTACTGCAGAATGTACTGACCCTAGACAGCAACATAGTGTCGGCCCAGATCCGGCCACACTAGCAAATTTCATTCAAGGAGAAAGAGAATAAAACAGACACTCACAACAATCCACAGGGCTCCAACAGGAAAGTGTGAAGAGAACAAATACATCCGCTAATCACAATTCACACTTCAATTCAGCACAGAATTCACAGCGCTCAAAAACACAGTCACACACACGAGGAGACCCTGCGGCACGAAATCACCAGAGATGAGAAAAAGAGCAAATCAATCAAAAATGTACAATAATATCAACACACTCTCTCCACAAAGAACTGGCTAATTCACCACAAAACAAATAAAAAAGATAGAAAGAGATGTATTAAGAAACATCCAGATGATTCTTCTTTAAAAGAGAGTCGCTCACACGTCATTCATATCATAACCTCTGAAGACTGTCATCACATCCATAAACAAGGAGTTCTCAATGACAAAAACCTCATGTAATTAAATGAAGGTGACCTGATACTAGATCCAATGAATGGATGAAACTAGAGCGCGCTATACACTAGGCTACTGTTTTATTTATAGTGCATGCCAAAGTAAATATTATGCTACCACACAGAATTATGGGAGATGTAGTCCCGGACTTATACATATGTGTGAGCCTCTGAGCTTTCAGTAATGACAATGACCTCTATTATGGGTGGAAAAAAGAAATGTACAAGGCGTCTGCAGTTCATTGTTCTGTTCATATCTGCAGTTCACTCCAGGTTTTCACTGTTATACGGTACGGTTTCACTGTATCAGCATAACTATCCCAAAACTAACTAAAGAGTATCGATCTCTTTCCCGATCATGTGCAGGAACAGCAACGGTCCCAGTACTGAGCCTTGAGGTACTCCATACTAAACTTGTGATCGATATGATTGAACTGTTATACGGTAGAGTACTGAATCTCCAGATCAAATCACAGGTGAAGAAGAAGCAGAAACAAGCAATATCAGATCATCAACATTTAACAGCATATAAATCTAAACTGCCTAATGTTACTGAATAAAATGTCGACCCAGGACGAGCTTCAGGGGACTCAATCTACTCTATTGATTGCATATTCAGATATTCAAATAAAATATTCTGAGAGCCATGAAACTTTTGTGAAAATGATCTGGTCGTGAATGGCAACTTCTTTCAAAAACGCTGGCAGTGAAAGAGTTAATTGTCTACCGCCTGTCAAGCAATAAATGTTTATGGATGCAAGAAGAACATTGCTTTTAAACCCTTTTAAATAAAGACATGTAAACCTTTTTTGGATTTCACAAAATACAGTATCCTAATGTTCGTCGATGTTTAGTTAGGAGTTTCTGGTGTCCAAAATGGAAACCGAATGCAGAGTGTGTTGAATATTCAGCAGCTGAGTGAGCAAACGCAGTGAATATTTATATTAGGAGCTTTAGAGGGAGAAGTACGGAGGCGAATTGCATTTACTTGAAGAAAAAAAATCTACTCTGTTTTTCTGAATTAACGAGTTAATTTTTCATGAGAAAAAAAAATTGCTCTGTTTTTCTGAATTAATGAGTTAATTTTTCATGAGAAAAAAAGTTTTTGCTCTGTTTTTCTGAATTAACGAGTTAATTTTTCATGAGAAAAAAAATATTTTGCTGAATTTTTTCTGAATTAACTCGGTTAAATTAACTCATTAATTCAGAAAAACAGAGCAAAACATGTTTTTCTCATGAAAAATTAACTCATTAATTCAGAAAAACACAGCAAAATTTTTTTCTCATGAAAAATTAACTCATTAAATCAGAAAAAAAGAGCATTTTTTTTTCTCATAACAAATTAACTCGTTAATTCAGAAAAACAGAGTAGATTTTTTTTCTTCAAGTGAATGCAATACGCCTCCGTAGAGAAGCAACATAACAAAAAGCAGAAGAACGATACACTAAAATATTCAACTTATTGACTGAGGACACACACAGTGGAGTTTTTCTTGTCAAGAGGCAGTCTGTTAGATCATTTTGAGTTGGAGTTTGTCTAAAGGAATCTTTTACTAAGCATTGAATTGCCATTTGAATGCAGAAAATGGAGTGTAAATGCAGGGAGTCTGTGATATAAGTGCTTGAAAGTGCTCGCTTCAAAGGAATCCGCTTTTTATGTGTAAGAGTCATCATGAAACTGCTTGTTGGTTAAATTGTTTTAAGCAGAAAGACGGTTGAGGACTGAAGTGATGAAATCCATATCGCCACATTGCTCATATTGTGTGGGTTGGTTGTCTTTTTTGGTACATTTGAGTTCTTGTTGTTTTGTACAGGTAGAAATGTTGCTTGTGGTCAGGATCTTGTCATTTACTCCCACACACTACATAAGGAAAAAACAACACCTTATCTGTAAAATGCAAAACAGTATTCATTGGACAAATATGTCAAATTAAATGAATAGTTAGGTAATAATTAAATGTATGACTGATTTATTTAATATGCATGTGGATTATGGCAGTGTTGTGATTTTGACAATCTGGTAAACATTCAAGTTTCATCCATTGGTCAATGAGCATACTGTTTCTTGAGCGTTTGTCTATGATTGCTCTGAACAAAATATCGAAAAGAGGATGTATGGTAGTCAACCCTGAACAAAAAAAAATAGTCTTCTAAGACTTTTTGAACAAGATAAAGTCTTTTATGAAATTGTTTTCGAATGACATTTTGTTTCACACATTTAAGAGAAGTAAATAATGTGTTTTCCTTTAGTTGGTAAATAAAACAAGTGCACTTATTTTACAGCTGGGTGACAATTGGAGTATACTGTCAAAATAATGTTTATCAAAAGTTTGTACTGCCTAACAATAAGTTTTGTCAACTCAAATATCCAAGTTGTTACTTAGTAGAACTTCACGTTTTAAGTTGACTAAACGTAACATTTTAAGGCAGCTCATATACTTACTTTTTAAAGTTGAAACAACATTTTTCTTTTTTCTTTTTTTTACAGACAGACAGACAGACAAGAAAATAATGTCAAATAAATTTGCAAAATGTGATTTCAGAAAATGGATTGACCATCTTTGTAATTCAATAGTGCAATATAAGATATAACTATTAATAATAATGTCAACTGGAGTTTCTCTTAAAGGGATATTCACCCAAAAATGAAAATTCTGTCATTAATTATAACACTTACAATAATATATAAGATAATACAATAGTAATCAAAATAACATCAGATAATACTCACATTTAATATTGTTTGAGCAATTAGCAAAGCTAAATACATTTCCGATAGCTGAATTTTGTAACATAATGTGTGTGTAAACTATTGACATTAAAATAATAAAAAAATAAACTAACAAAACATATCAAAATAACTCAAACTAAAATGAAAATAGGTTATTACATGTGTGTGTGTGTGTGTGTGTGTGAAAACTTATTTTCACTTTAGTTTTATTTAATTTGTTAGTTTTACTTTTTTTAGTTATTTTAGTATATCAAGCTAAATCAAAGAAAATGAAAAATATTGGCAACTTTGGGAAATAGGTAATTATTATTATTTTTTTTAAATATGTTATTTTATATTTTAGTACTTTTTAATAGTGTTTATTTATTTCATTTTTTATGGACCAAGGGCATTAATCTCTTTGTTTTTTCCATGCATCATCACTAGGAAAGTTTGCTTCATATTTGATGTTATAACATACTTTTTGGGTCATGCTAAATATATATATATTTCCTTTTTTCTTCCTCAAAATGGAAAATATCATATTTGCTGTTAACATACCCTTTAGACCTTATTGTTTAGTATTTTTGTCAGCGGTCATTTGCAGCAGTGTTTATTGCAATATTTACCATTTTCTTTTTTCTTTTTTTTGCTCTAAAGTCCTTCATTCGGTACTCGGTGAAACAAACTTTTGGAAAAGTTGATTGGATTTACCTCAAGTTGAGCGACTGTAGGTTTGCAAAGAAATCAATTTATCTTGAGGTTGTGAGACATGCCTACACATATACTGTATACACTGCTGTTCACAAGTTTGGGAACAGGACATTTTCTTTTTTGTTGTCTTCTTTTGGCTGCTGAAAATTCACCCACCACAGGAATAAATGGAAATACGTAGACTTGACATTATAGTGTTATTAGATCTAGTGCAGCAAGTGAGTGTTATTTGTCAGGTTTTTTGTCACTTATCTCTTTTAATATGAAACAGTTAATTGCAATTAACATTAAATCGGATAATGACATTTCATAACCCATGATAACAAAGAGAACATTACATTCAAATCAACCCTATTTACTTAATGCACTTTGGTCTTATTTTATATGATTCACTATTACAACTTATTGCAAATCTTAAGTACGCTTCTTAAGTATTTTTTATTCCATGCCAAAAAGATATAAAACCAATACTTCAGAAGAAAAAATGAATGACAATTAAAATAAACACAAAAATAATACATGACTAAAAATAGTCTGCAGGCAAACACCCTTGACGTAAGGATTTCAAATGTTTGACATAAACTATGATACATATTTTCCTATTGAAGTGCACGAAGGGGAAAAATAAATAAATAAATAACACGGCTCTGGGGAATGTTATAACATCAAATACAAAGTTCATTTTCCTACTGACATACGGTACCAACTAACAAAGGCATTTACATCTGTGTTTGTGAAGTCATGGTTTTGAATAGTCAAGTCACCTTTATTTCTATACGCTACAGATTGTTTCAAATCGGCTTTACGGTGATAAAATGGAAAATAAAGATTCAATGATGCAAACAGAATTCAATTCTGCTGTAAAGCAGCTCTAAAAACAATATACAATAGTAAACAGTCCCCATTCACTTGATCTAGCCTCAGATTTTAGTATAATAAATCATAATCCAATTTTTATTTCAATGCATTCTGTTCATTTTGTGAATTGGTAAGGGTGTGAAGAAATATAGAGCTGAGTATCATTAGCATAACAGTGAAAACTAACCAAAGAGTATCGATCGATCTCTTTCCCGATCATGCGCAGGGGGAACAGCAACGGTCCCAGCACTGAGCCTTGAGGTACTCCATACTAAACTTGTGATCGATATGACATCTCTTCATCTGGAACTGAACTGCTACAAATTGATAACGGTCAGATAAGTATGATTGAAACTATGCCAATATAATGCCACAAATGAACATTTCAAGTCTATTCAAAATACAGTATGATCGATAGTAATAAATCACTAAGATCCAGTAACACTAATAGAGACATACAACCTCAATCGGACGATAAAAGCAAATTAAGCCTATACTGTCAAAATCCTGACTGGAAATCCTCGCAGATATCATTTGACAGAAAAGGGAGATTATATATCAGTGTGTAATTAACTAATTCTCCAGCCAGCTTAAAAGTGTTTGGTACGTTTCCTAATGACAATGATGAAGTAATAATATTAAGGCATACATGACATAATTAATGTCTAATTTGAATGCAATGTTCAGCATTCAAATTCATGAAACACTTTATTCCCACACTCAAACAGTGGTCCTTGTTTTGTAAGGAGATACTGAGGGGCAGGTGGATTTAGGCAAATGGGAAATTCTTGAGAAAACCAATTTCAGTCGGGAAAAGACTTGAGAGACTGGTGTGGAAGTTACAATGTGAGGACAATGACATTTAGGGTATGTTTACACGACAATGATGTCCTAAAAATGGAAATGTTTTTCCTTTGTGTTAAAAGATGACAACGTCGTCAAAACAATTCACAGATTCAAAACCGACTAAAATCACTGTATTCTAGGGCTGGGTATTGAGACAAATTTCACAATTCGATTCGATTTCGATTCACAAGCTTGCGATTCAATTCAATATTGATTATTTTGGATATCAGTTACATTAAATGGCAATTTTTCTCAAGGGAATCAAATCTCTTAACTAATGCTGTAAACTATGGGAGTCTAGTTGAAGCCTATAGACTTCATTAGCCTAATATGAAGGTAATAATTAACTGTTTTGTAGCTATACAAAATTTATAGCTTTTTGAATGCACGCAGCCGCGATACAATGTCCCATTCATTCAAATGAAACAGAATGACTAATCGATTCTTGAGATTTAAGAATCGATATCGGTTCGTAAAAATGAGAATCGATTAATATCGAGAAATCGATATTTATTACCCAGCCCTACTGTATTCTGCTGCTTATTACTGTAACTGAACATGTAATACTCTTGTGCATGATGTAACCATTTTCACAAATTCATGTTTTGGTCATTTAGCGGGAGACGATAACGGTAGCGGTTTCAAATACTTGCACTTTGAAACCTGTTTGCGTTTTAAGGGCTGCTATTGTTGTGTAAAACAAAACTTTTCAGTTTGAAATGATGTTGTGTAAACGGTCCCTAATACACACTCCTGAAGCTATATATGTCGAAAGCCAGACCTCAATCTGATGGCAAGACTTAAAAACTAGCATTCACTTATGGTCCCTATTCACTAGCAGTCCCTATGTGAACTCACAGAGCTTGGGCACTTTATTTCTCGAGCAACTTTAATTAGGCCCCGATGGTGAGAGGATCCTATTGCTCCGTTTGTTATTAAATAGCAGGTTTGCCAAAACAGATGGGTAAAAAAAAGCAGGATTCAGATGTTTAAAATGGACATGTTCCCACAGAAAACTACTGCATATGTAATTGGAGCCCAAGGTGGTTCCACCAAATGTTGACTTCTTATAGGGATGAATGCTAACTCTTTTTTTGTTTAATTATCTGTTACAATTCATTTGCAAATGCCACAGTCCTTGAGGCTTGGTTACATTTCTTGTCCGTGTGTGAAGCAAGTGTTGTTGTCGCCAGATTGACATGACATCTTTTATCTCTTGTATTCACTTAACAGGGAAATGTGCCTCATAGTTGATGTGATAACAAAACTAATATGCGTCATATTTTATGTTATAACATGCCCTTGAGATTTTGTTCTGTGTTCACTGCAGACGTCTTTTGCATTGAGCCAGTGTTTATGTAATCGTCATTTCCCTACCATTTCAACTGATTTTCAGTAAAAACAAACATTGTTAAACACAGGATTATCTAGTGCATCATTGGTGGTTTCCGTATGTTCTCAATAGTCCTCCAGTTGGCTAATGCTGCTGTCAGAAGCATCATAATAATCAGTTGCAAACTTTAAAGTTGTACCTGAACATCTCATGAATAATTTTGCATATAAATACGCATTTCCATCTTCCTCTGTATAATGTTACATGAGCGTCTTTGACTAAACATAGAAATGTTCTATCAAACAGAAAACACTTTATTCTCTGTATTTTGCTTTGTTAAGAGACAATTACTTAGAACAAGGGGAATTATATCAACACTGAATGCCTTTTGTGGACCATGTCGGGCTTTAAAAGGACAATTTACCCAAAGATGAAAATCCAGTCATGATTTATGCTGTAATAGTTTTTTTTTTAATATATTTTATTTTTCATTTTAGTTAAAGTTTGAGTAATTTTGTTTTCTGTTTTGACATTATAATTACTTATTATTTTAGTATTATTATTATTACTTTAGTTGTCTACTTCAGCTTTAAGGAGCTCAAGGATGTATTCATACATGATCTTGAATATACATGTATTCATCCCTTTTTTGTGTGAACAGCTTGTAACGAAAATGTTTTTTTAGTTTTAGTTAACAATAATAACCTCATGTTGTTCCAAACCAAAGATTCTTTGTTTGATTAGATAATTGCATGCTCTACAGAACAATCACATGGCAGTGTCTTCAATGCATATAGGGGTCAAGACAATCTCCTGAACTCCAAACTGAATGTCAGAATGGGAAAGAAAGGTGATTTAAGCAATGGTTGTTGGTATCTGAGTATTTCACAATCTGCTCAGTTACTGGGATTTTCACACTCAACCATTTCTAGGGTTTACAAAGAATGGAGTGAAAAGGGAAAAACATCCAGTATGCGGCAGTCCTGTGGGTCAAAATGCCTTGTTGATGCGAGAGGTCAGAGGAGAATGGGCCGACTGATTCAAGCTGATAGAAGAGCAACTTTGACTGAAATAACCACTCGTTACAACCGAGGTATTCAGCAAAGCACAACACACACAACCTTGAGGCGGATGGGCTCCAACAGCAGAAGACCCCACTGGGTACCACTCATCTCCACTACAAATAGGAAAAAGAGGCGACAATTTGCAAGAGCTCACCAAAACTGGACAGTTGAAGACTGGAAAAATGTTGCCTGGTCTGATGAGTCTCGATTTCTGTTGGTAGAGTCAGAATTTGGCGTAAACAGAATGAGAACATGGATCATCATGCCTTGTTCCCACTGTTGGGCTGGTGGTGGTGGTGTAATGGTGTGAGGGATGTTTTCTTGGCACACTTTAGGCCCCTTAGTGCCAATTGGGCATCGTTTAAATGCCACGGCCTACCTGAGCATTGTTTCTGACCATGTCCATCCCTTTATGGCCACCATGTCCCCATCCTCTGATGGCTACTTCCAGCAGGATAATGCACCATGAATCATTTCAAACTGGTTTCTTGAACATGACAATGAGTTGACTGTACTAAAATGGCCGCCACAGTCACCAGATCTCAACCCAATAGAGCATCTTTGGGATGTGGTGGAACGGGAGCTTTGTGCCCTGGATGTGCATCCCACAAATCTCCATCAACTGCAAGATGCTATCCGATCAATATGGGCCAACATTTCTAAAGAATGCTTTCAGCACCTTGTTGAATCAATGCCACGTAGAATTAAGGCAGTTTTGAAGGCGAAAGGGGGTCAAACACAGTATTAGTGTGGTGTTCCTAATAATCCTTTAGGTGAGTGTATATGTTTATGTTTGACAACTTTTTGTCAATGGTCACCAACACTGTTAATTCATACATGTCTGAAAGAACATGAGGGCGAGCAAATGATAGAGTTTTCATTTCTGGTTAAACGATCACTTTAAGATATTCTTCACTTTACTGTAGTGACAACATTACTAATGAAGAATCCAGTGCGCTTTACTCCCCCTCTGAGCAGGGTTTGATAATAAATCACACTGGACTGTTTCATTTTAGCCTGAAGTGCTGTTCAGCGCCCACATAAGAGAGTATAACATGAACGCTTGTCATGTTATCAGAAGAGAGGATTAGTTTGTCGCATTAGCGGTGTGTTCACATACTATCCAGATATTACAGTTACATTCAGGGCTGAGGGTTCACGTGAAGCTGATTATTCACGAGAACAATGAATTAGCAAGCATCACCGGTGTGTGTTTGCTCAGCAGTGACACCTTTCAGAAAGCACCGGGATTGCAACGGTTCCACATGCAGGTGCCATAAATATTCTTAAGAGGTGATGTTTCATGCAAGACGTAGAGCAGAAAATCAAGCTTTTTCTCAGATGCTTTCCTTCTTGAATTAAACAAGGAGCTTTTGGCAAATATACAGCCGCTGTTTGCCAAGCGTCCTTGGCCTTGCTTATACTGACAGCTTTCTGCTGGCCAGACACCAGCTCTGACGGCTGTAGTTTATCAAGCCAAGTAAGGATCGGAACAGGTTTTTTGCCACATTATAAAGTACTACGTATCTATTTTATGAACTCTTCGTACTCTCAGAAACTGAGTATGAATATAAAAAGAGGTTTGAAATGCAGAGTCCGCACAATGTATGAGAATGAAGTGCCAACGGAGCCTGTGTTGACTGATCGAAGTGCTGCTTTCTCAACACTAAATGAAGGCGAGTTGCAGTTTTTACCTCTAATTTTTCTGTCTTCGGCTGAAATGCCAGATTTGTTCAAACTAAGTCAGGACAAAAAGCAATTTAAAGTAGTTCAGCTATACTCAGGCTAAGAAAAAAAAAGTAAATGTACTACAAGCTATTCTATCAAAAGAAGCAAAAGACTGGGACTGAGTGCTGCCCCAAATTAATCAGACTCATTTTTTTAAGCAATTTAATTGTAAAGAAGACTGGATATTTTAGTTTGATTTCAAAACAAATCATTTGCTAGCTTCCAAGATGTGTGCACATTTCTTTAAGACATTACATTTGTGAAAATATATTTGGTTTTCTCTACAAATTCACACAAAAACATTTATGCGCAATCACAGTAATAAATGTGGCTGGCAAAGACAAAGTCACGGGTTCGATTCCGCCATGAACTGATAAAATGTACACCTTGAATGCAATGTAGAAATGTGTCTGCCAAATCTGTGTTATGTAGTGTAACAATTTGTCCAGTATCAGTTCGATCCATAGCATAGATGGATGAATTCTTAAACTTGGAAGTTTGAAATGAGTTTTTGATGAACTTTACACCCCACAGCTAGGCCCTTCATGGCATTGCAAAGACGCACTACACTTGTGAATACAAACGTTAGTGGAAAACAATTAACTTTAAGTTAATCTGCATTTTAAATAGGGCTGTCAAACGATTAATTGCGATTAATCGCATCCAAAATAAAAGTTTGTGGTTACATAAATTACATATAAATCTATATACAATATATACAGACACACTACACTTGTGAATACACGCGTTAGTGGAAAACAATTAACTTTAAGTTAATATGCATTTTAAATAGGGCTGTCAAACGATTACTCGCGATTAATCGCATCCAAAATAAAAGTTTGTGTTTACATAAATTATATATAAATCTATATACAGTATATACAGACAAACTACACTTGTGAATACACACGTTAGTGGAAAACAATTAACTTTAAGTTAATATGCATTTTAAATAGGGCTGTCAAACGATTAATCGCGATTAATCGCATCCAAAATAAAAGTTTGTGTTTACATAAATTACAGTATATACAGACTACACTTGTGAATACAAACGTTAGTGAAAAACAATTAACTAAGTTAATCTGCATTTTAAATAGGGCTCGCAAACGATTAATCACGATTAATCGCATCCAAAATAAAAGTTTGTGTTTACATAAATTATATATAAATCTATATACAGTATATACAGACAAACTACACTTGTGAATACACACATTAGTGGAAATCAATTAACTTTAAGTTAATCTGCATTTTAAATAGGGCTTTCAAACGATTACTCGCGATTAATCGCATCCAAAATAAAAGTTTGTGTTTACATAAATTATATATAAATCTATATACATGAAAATCTTTCTTAAATATATACAAGCATGTGTGTGTATTTATATATATAAAATAATTAAACACAATGCACCCACATATATTATGTAAACACAAACTTTTTTTGGATGCGATTAATCGCTATTAATTGTTTGACAGCCTTAATTTTAAACAGTCATCTGTTAAAAGGGATAGTTCACCAAAAAATTTAACTTACCCTTAACTTTCCACTAGACACCAAAATAAATGAAGGCAGTATCAATCTTTCAATGACAGTTAAAGGCATGACTTGTTTCCTTGGATCCCCTTATGTCAAGGTTGTCAAGGTTGGTTTATGGAGTCATTCAGGTTTTTGCTGGTATTAGTACCAATAGAAACCATGACTTTACAAAGAATGATACATTGGCCATGAATGATAATGATTTCCAGGACTTGAAGTAAATGATATACAAAACATATTATTCAAGTTTTTAATAAAAAACTTGTTACATTGATTTTAGCTTAGCAAATAATGGTTATGGCTTTTGGCTTTCATTTTCGACCACCGTCCGAGTGCTCAAATTATCCACCCGGAAGCTACGATAGCTATTTAGGAGTCAAAAAAGTAGGCGACAAAAGCAGAAAATATGAGCGGGAGTGTCGCCCGGAGCGTGTGACTCACTCGAGTCGTTCAATGGAACTAAGATGGTCATTAACGTTCACACTTCAATAGTGAAATACCCCCTCAGCCACCTGGCACAGGTGATTATATCCTTATGATCACAGAAGGGTGAAGAGAAATTTTACTTTGCCACCTCGACGAAGAGGGCAATGCTTCTGTGAATTAATCGAATGAGGGAAAAGTTCAAAAACTCAGGCATTTTTCCAGAGTCCTTTCAGTGCTTATTGGTAACATTTTATATGCTGGGAGGTTTTCATGAAAACTTGTTCTGCTCAGTTGTGATGGCAATTTTTAATTGAATTGAGAATTGAATTTCAAAATAATTTGTGAAGTAAAACATCCAGGCCATAGAAACTCAGCATTTTCTAAATAGAGTAGCTGCCGTGTTGATATATATATAATATATATATATATATATATATAAGGATTTGAAACTTACAAATGTTGCTGTTTACACACAGAAAAATCAGTGTGTGGAAAAACTTCTTGGATCAGTGATCTTGAATGGCGGCCTAAGGCAACATGTTGTGGTTTGGTATTATTGAAAAGCTCATTATGGATTTTCCATTAAAAGTTTTGCTGAGGTAAATTCGGTCTTCGGCATGTCAAAGCTCACAAAGGTATTGAACTGAATGAAGATTATAGCCGAATTACTGACAGGAGAATATGGTTTTGTAAAACAGTCGTGACCGGCTATTTGATTTCTTACACTGATGCATCGTACTACGGTAGATAAGCCGTCATTGTATGGGAAACACACCACAGAATAGTGATTTAAACAACAGCTGTGAACATCCAATGAATAATGTTTTAGGCTAAATAATATTTTGTCATTTGGTCACTGCTGGAAGTGAAAACTCTCCCAGTTCTTCCCAAATTAATCCTTGTAACAAGACAGAAGACTGATGCAAAAACAACCAAACGTGTGGTAATACTTCAGAAACATTTATCTGTGTTAAAGCTCAAGGCTCTCTGAACTCTAAATAGCCATTGCTTTAAATTGATTCAGTTAACTAGAAAACACAAGGCCAATTTGAAATCCAATCATGAAATGAGCTGATGACAAATGGAGGCTCACATTATACACAGTAATCAAAGCATTTCTGCATTGCTTTGAATATCGTTCTTTGCTAGTTTTATGATTAAAGGGATGGCTTACTTACATCCAATCCTGTATGGCTTTCTTTATTTTTTGGGGTACACAACAGAGGCATTTTGAGACGATAAAAGTCAATGGTCACCAAAACATTCTTCAAAATGCATTAGATGATGGAACTGAATATCACTGTTAATCAAAATTGTGAATCTGATATTGTTGTAATATAAATTTAAAATTCATTTAATATTTTCATTTCCTCAGAAACTTACATTTTAGCAAGAATTTCGCAAGTTATTTTGTCTATTTAGTTACAAACAATAGATGAAAAACTTAGAGTGTCTAATTTAGAATCAGATTTAACTGAGAATCTGCAGGGACTAACTAAATTCAACACAGAAACTTTTAATAAATTCTTCTTATTATGATTTGATTGTTAAAACAGCAAGTGAAGACTTCTAGGAAGCGATTTCAACATCAGTCCCTCATTTCAATGTCAAAGGACTGGATCAATGTCTCTGAATCAATGAATCAGTCTCTGTGGAAATGCTTTGAGTTCTCAGGTTGAAACCACTGTCATTTTTGACTCTCTGTCCAAAGAACAAAAGATCAGAGAATCACATGTCTGATCTGATTTGCTCTACTAGAAGCAAGAGTTTGATTCTGAATAGACTTGATTAAACTCGAATGAAATGATTTTTATTTGTTCTAGTCGTCGAATCAGATCCTATGTGCAATACAAACAGGATCTTATTAATATTTGCCAAAATTCACACACTCTCGAAAATTTTA
Source organism: Pimephales promelas (assembly GCF_016745375.1). The sequence goes on from NW_024121499.1 coordinate 2,211,839, forward strand.
AACCAAATTTGGGTCAAATATGGTCAAACCCAAATGTTGGGTTAAAAATGTAAATTAAACATTTAACCCAATGGCTGAGTTTGTCCATAAACAACCCAGCATTTTTTAGAGTGCAAGTAAAGGGTGTGCGGACAATAGTTTTGCATGTTCGGATATACACTAAAATGCACATCAAAACAACTTTTCAACAAATGAGAGTCTCGCTATGGGATTGTGTCTGAATATTGAACTTGATGCCTTGCAGTGTGGGCCCTCACAATGGTTTTGTGATTTTCAGTCTTTTGGTGTCTATCCAAATGTACAAAAATGCAAAAATAAGTGTGATCTATGACCTTTATGATTTACAACCGGCTGGTGACCTGAAACATTTACAGGAGCCCGATTTATCACTGCATGTATTGCTTCATTAAACATGACCATCGCTGCTGATGAATATTTATGGTAAAGCAAAAAGTAGTGATTTTGTAGGGGCACTAGGGCGTCGAGATAAAGCGTGCGGGAGTATGTGCGTGTGTTAATGCGTACTTCCGTCTCGAGTATGCGAAAGTAAGTGCACCCTGCATGCTCCCCTTGTGTAAAAAGCATTTGTGTGTATACACTCGTCGACTTGTGTATACATAAACACACATGACTGTGTGAGTAGGAGGGAAGCCTAGAAAAGGGAAGAGTTGGGCTTGAGTTGTCACAGACACCTGGACGGAAGGAAAGAGAAAGAGAGAGTAGCGGAGTGTAAAACAGTTGAGGAGGGACACAGCTTATTAATGAGTAACACACACATGTTGATTTCCAATTTCCTGCTGTAGCTCACATTTAAAAGAGAGGACAACAAGCAAGAGAGCCGGTGAGCGACCGAGGAAGTTTGTGATTCGCACCTGGTCGGACTTTTCTAGGTAAGCTGAACATTTTTCTTAGAGTACGTGTGTCTGGCCTGTGATGCAAATCTCTGCTGATCTGATGTGCGGTCTGGTTCAGTCATCAGCACCGATATTCCTCATGGTATTTTGGGAACATTAAATTCATAAATCTGCACAGCAGATGATTGGTGGTGGAGGAGAACTGCGGGTTCCTCTGGCAGGGCTGAACACTTGCTACTCTGTGCTGTAATTGAGCTTCGGCACAGAGTTGATGTGTGTTCTAATAGACTCTGCATTAAACATTAAGCACACTCCGGAGATGGAACAAATGGATCTGGAGCAAACCGAGCAGCACTCAGTCGCTCATAAACGACAGATAAGCGAGATTACCCGCAGCTAACTGCCCTGAACACGCTGCCATGCGACGCCTGCGTTTATCAACGCTTTTGTTGTAATTAAGTACAAAGAAACATCCAGAATGCGTCAAGGGGAGTAAAATGATCGTGAATCAAACACAGTCAGGTGTGAGAAGAAATTCTTGCTCGAGTGCTCGGATTCGCTTATTTATTCAACTAATTTGCGCTTGTATGCATAGTTCATCTTTTTTTAATTGTGGTCATATTTTAAGAGGATCTTCGAACACCGTTTTGCAAGTGTGCCTTAAAACAACGGCATTCATTGGAAATAAGTGACTTTGGATAAACGTGATTATGATTACAGTAGCAGATAATGAATTAATTAAGACACATTAGTACACATTACTATGTTATGAACTTAAAACACTTCAGCAGTGTTGATTTCATCCTGCCTAGAGTTTAGAGATTGGCTTTTGGATAATTAATGATAACACACTCACTCACAGCCTGGGAAATTATAGTTGGTTTCAAATGAACTCTAATACCCCCAGTTTCACAGACAAGGCTTAAAGGGATAGTTCAGTTTGAAATTATTTTTTGGTATGTTTTAACGTACCTCAAGGGCATCCAAGATGTCTAAAACACAGAGAAGTCCAAATTAAACATGATTTAATGGCTCGTAAATGTAAGTACACATTGATGGCCTAAGACACGAAACGAGCGGTTTGTGTGAGAAAATGAACAGTAAGCTAAAACATACCAAAAATCAATTTCAAAGTAAACTATCCCTTTAAGCCTAGACTAAAGAATAAATGAATGTTCGAGCTGTTTTAAAAGAAAGCAACTTGCACTGATAGATCTTAAAATATGCCATTGTTTTATCGCAAGATGGACATCAGTATTGCTTGTTTTTCTACTATGGCACGTTTAAGTAACTTCACCAACCTAATCCTGGCTTAACCTAAGACCTGTTTGTGAAACCAGGCTCACGGAAAAAAAAAACGTCGCTGCTAATAACAATACAACTGAAAGCGATTATTGGGAATGTTATTTGAAATGGCCCACATTCAAAATAATAATTTACTGTTGGCAAAATATAAAATCACATCAGGTGTTCACATGCACGTATACAGTACAGGATTCGGCTTCTTATCTCATGCATAACAATAGCAAGTGTTTAGCCCTAAATACTCGAGTCTGTTGGACAACACATTCTCTCCCCTCTTTGAAACGCTGTAGCAACAGAATGACTGGAGAGGATCACAATGAAGCCACTGTTCTGCATCGAATCTTGCTTTGATTCAAGTAACTAATGGCTTGATTCTCTTCCCAGACAGATCCTGAAAATGACTCGCTCCGTGAGGGAGTTGTTGAAAGAGTACATGTCGGAGCGGAGGGTTCGCAAGTGTCGCCTGGTGGCCAAAGATGGCCGCTGCAACATCGAGTTTGGCAACGTGATGCACAGAAACCACTTCGCCTATGTGCTCGACATATGGACCACCTTCGTAGAGAGCCGATGGCGGTTCGTCATCTTGCACTTCGTGGCGTCCTTCACCCTCAGCTGGTTCATCTTCGCCCTCCTCTGGTACTGGCTCGCCAGAGACAACGGTGATCTAGCTTGGCAGAATCCACCCAGTAACCACACGCCATGCGTCTACAGTGTGATCGACCTGACTTACGCTTTCCTCTTCTCGCTGGAGACCCAAACCACCATCGGTTACGGCAATCTGTACGTGACCAACGCCTGCTCAGGAGCCGTGGCTCTGATTGTAATTCAGAGTCTCATAGGTGCCATAATCACTTGCTTCTGGTGCGGGGTGGTTATGACAAAAATCGCCCTCCCCAAGAAGAGAGCCAAGACCATAACGTTCAGCGAATGCGCAGTCATCTGCCCTAAAAAAGGCACTCTTTGCCTTCAGATCCGCGTGGCCAACCTGCGCAAGACCCTGATGATCGGCAGCCAGGTTTACGGCAAGCTCTTGAGGACCACGATCACCCCTGAAGGTGAGACCATCATCATGGACCAGGTCAACATCGACTTCACGGTGGATGCCGGCAAGGACAACCTGTTTTTCGTCTGCCCCTTGACTCTCTACCACGTCATCAATAGATCCAGCCCGTTCTTCGACATGGCCGTAGACACTCTGCACCAGCAGGAGTTCGAGCTCGTGGTGTTTTTCGATGGCACGGCCGAGTCCACCAGCTCGTCCTGCCAGGTCAGGACTTCATACATCCCACAGGAGATCATGTGGGGGTACGACTTTCTCCCCATCATTTCCCGCAGCAAAGAGGGAAAGTACAGGGTGGACTTTTCCAACTTCACCAAAATGGTGCCCGTCCCAACGGCTCATTGCGCGTACTGCTACCACAATGAGGCAGGACACCATCACCACTCCATAAACGGCATCGATAACCAGGGCTTTGAGGTCATTGAAATTGAGCCGCCCAGCAGCACCAAAATGTAAAGCGTTTTGCCTGACGTGTACTGTATGTTTTGCACAAAGCAACATTGCGAGCTCAGCATCTTGCACTATACAAGAAGCACTGGACACAAACGCGTTTTTCCCTCACAGTTTTCATTTAGTTTAAAGAAAAACTGACGGAGTAAAACCCATATTGCAGTCCATTTCTTTTATGATTATTTTAGAGAGACAAGCATTCAAGCCCACATCAAAAAAACAATGAGTCTTTGTTGTGACAATATCAAAAATATAAAAGTGTGAATGCTTCTGTTACAGGGTCATTGTGTCGGGAATGAGAGTATTAACTGCAAGTTCATACGAGATTTTTATCGTATATAAAAGTCTAAGATGAACTGATTTAAATTATGTGTATGATCCGAATCACTCTGGGATGGTGTGTTCCTTTGTAAATTTATAGATATTGTTAATATTGTATTATTGAATTTGTAAATGCCATTTTTACTTTGTGAATATCATTTTTTATAATAAAACAAATATATCAATTGGAGTTTGGTGCTATTAAAATCTACATTGGCTAAAACAAACCACACGGGGGCGTTCAAGACAAAGCTATAGTTGACAACTCTTGGTCTTTTGATTTGAATCCACAGTGCTGGATCAACGTTATATCCATTCTCAGTCCCAAGCTCCGAGATAACAGCGACCTATTGCGTATCAAACACAGCCAAACAAAGCAGTCGTGTCACGGCTTTGCCCTAAGCAGCGATGAGTAGCCTACTTGCAAATTTGTATAGCTCATAAAGCATGTAAGAAAGGGTGGTGAGTGATACATCCCTGTTGTCTGAAGCTGTGGCCCGCTGACTCACTACATGACACATCAAATAATTATGTAAGAGCCTTATATTAAATATTTTCGATATGGGATGATTGTAATTCCCTGAAGAGTGTTAACTGCCAAACACTGAGAAGTAATATATCTTACCTTAGACTATCCATATGCGTGTGCAATCCTTTAACACTGATGTACGTCAGATGGAGTAATAGCAGTATTTGGCGCGCTCTCTGAGGGGAGGAAGTTGGTCCGAACCCAGAGTACTTCCTGTCTGGGACAGGAACCAAATGAGAGTGAGGATTCGGGGATTCGGGGTCACGGAGGGATGCAGGAAAACATTAGGTGCGTTCCATTCGACAGGGTCCCTACACAAGTGTTCACTGCTCCCTACTCCCTGAACACGGTATCAGTTGAAGTGGACTTCACTGACTTCCTGTGAAGTGATGTATCGATGTTCCCTTATTCCCTATGCCGTTTGCAGTGCCCTTCGAACTGAACATGTTCATTCCCTTCGAATTGGAATCTCACTTAAAATGGCAAAATACCCTGTGAAGTCCACTTCGTAGTCCACTTAAGGTCGAATGGAACGCACCTTGAGGAACACAGTTGAGTCGGCTACAGCCTTCCTCGCGTGTTCCTCCCGTAATTTAGTAATAAAAATCATTAATACTCAACAGATTTAATGTGCCATCATGCTCCCCAGATGTGCTCATGATCACTCAGTGCTGGATTAGATGAAGTATCATGCAGTCTAGACCTAAAGATTGATTCAGAAGTCAGACACAGATTTTCATGGGTGATTTAATATTTGATATACAGTTTGACTATTTTTAACGTGATCATATACATTCCGTGCGAGCCATTACATAAGTTTAGTTTAGCGGTTTAGAACATCACCCTTTTAACAAATTGAATCAAAATATGGTTATATTTTATTTTAAGGTGGCGTCGTTTTATGTACTTATTCAAATAAGTACTGAGGACTATAGAGTTACGTTTAGTGTTTGGTTTAGGGTTAGTTATTTGTAATTATACATAATGTACTGTTGTTACTGTAGTCAGTTTAAAATCACCTCAAATAATACCCTGCAACTGATGCATTGGTCAAATGACACACACAGTTATATGGAGAGATTTTTAATGTAAAAACATTTATTTTGTCACATTTATTTTACCTATTCAACTGACCCTTTTACAAAAGGTAATACTTAATAAATTGCAGAAACAACAAAATGAACAAAAAAGATTAATTGCAATATTTCATATATATATATTTATATAGCAATAAATTTAATATCCAAATACTTGCATATATAAAATAGCACAATTCCTTCATATCCGAGAGTGATCCAGAGATGAACAGTTGGGAATTTCCGATCATCTTTTTGTCTTAATGCTACAACATACACACGCTTGTGTGAAACTAACACTGTTTTTTAGGCACATACGTTTGCCAGTGATACGATTTGGCACCGAGGGTTTATTATGGCACTTCGGAAAACCGATTGTCTCCATGCATGTTTGGTAAGGCATTTGCTTCTAGTGAATAAAAATATGAACTACATATCAAAATAACTTTCTTATTGTCATGGCAGCACACCAAGAACATTAGAAAATGCATTTTCTGAAAAATACAAGAGAACATTCATAAACTTATTGCCCATATGTACAGATACAAAACACCTACGTAGTTCAAACTACCTTCAGTAACTGATAAAAAAGTTTGCATTTTGACCGAGGTCAACTCGTATTAACGTATGATTCTTAACACTGTCACATATGAAAATAGCTCTGCATAATTTATACAGTAAGATGCTTTTAATGCCTAGTTGACCTTTGATCAAAACAAAAAAAAAATAAAAAAATTAAGAAATACTAGCAAATAGGTCTGACAAACGCACAGCGTTCGCGAATCTCTGGTTTCAACGTCTTGTGCTGCTGTTATTTTGTTTTCTTTTCTTTCAAAGAGGTACTTTGCATGATGCCCACATTCAGCGATCCAATAATCTAGTCAGGATTGTTAAGACATATAGTGAATTTGAACACTTTGGCTGTTTTGAGATGAAAACGAGTGGATTTTCACTGAGAAGGCAAGGTAAAGCAGGTTTCGATCCATTCCACAAAGCTTTCACATCAACACCGTCTTCTTCGTCAGCATTAGAGGAGCGCTAAAGATGAGTAAGTGAGTTTAGCTTGAGCCAGCTAGCCTGAGAAGCTCCTAAAAAACAATCAGGCGCCACGTCCTCCAGCCAGGAGGATAAATGGCGGCTGAATGCCAATATTTGTTCCAGTTGCCAGATTTGCTTTAGAAAAGAGAGTTTCAGTCACGACTTACAAAAGATAACTTCATGTAACCAAGGTGGGTTTAGATAAATTCCAAAAGGGAAGCAGGGACTAGGTCCAAAAATATAAACACTCGGTTCACAATTGCATTAACACACAGGGTGAGTTTACAGTGATTCGTTTTTTTCGGTCGGTCGGTCGGACGTACGCCGACTTATACATAATAGAGGTGGTCTTTATTTGGTAGAAAGGGACCCATCGGTGCAGCTTTCGGGTGTGGAAAGGCACGAGAAACATGCGCAAACTCTCCAAAACAAACACCAACCCAAGTCCTTTGAATAAGTAGTACTCCATTTTGAAGAGGATCAGCCATTTTTGGTCCACTTTCTCTGTCTTTCAACATCTGCTTCCTTGCACAAACGTTTCGGCCCAAATCCCTCCCTTTCCAGCTTCCTTGTTTGTCTTCTCTCCGAGTGCGGTTCAGGTTTCGGCATTCGGGGAGCGGGTGTGAGGTGAGGGGCTTTAGTAGTAACTGCCGAGGTGAGAATTGGCGTGACGTGGCATGCCGGGATTGGGATAAATCCCACCTGTCGGAGAGCTCCAGTATGGGGTCGTGGGCCCGAAGAAATTGGAGGAGGTGACGGGCATGGATGGAGGATGGGGCGAAACGAAGTTGACCTTCTGCTGGTGAGCGTGGTAACTGGGCACGTAGGGCAGGTCGGTGGGGTACTTGTACATGGTGGACTCGGTGGGATGGGGCTGCAAGGCCTGAGCGATGCCGTGGAAGTCAAACTTGTAGGCGTAGCGCTTGCCGTGCACTTTGGTCATGATGTTCTTGTCGTAGTAGTAGCGCAGGGCTCGGCTGAGTTTGTCGTAGTTCATGTTGGGCTTGCTCTTGCGCTCGCCCCAGCGACGCGCTACTTCGTCGGGGTCCGTCATCTTGAACTCTCCGTTGGTTCCCTCCCAGGTGATGCAGCCGGCGTTGGCGCTGTCGGAGAGAAGCTCGAGCAAGAACTGCCACAGCTGGATCTGACCCGAACCTGGACAACCACACGGACAGGGACATGCATGTGATAATATCACTACTGTTATGGGTCTTATATATGGGAATATTTGTCTTACTGAGAAGAAATTAAATGTTGTCGATTTGTGTGAAGTCACAAATGGCCAATGGGAAAGTTTCAGCATAGAATATTATTATATTATAAGTATATTTACCGAGAAATGTTCTCACCACTGGGTTTTTTCAGCCCGTACTCATGCTGACGCTTTTGCCAATGCGTAGACATACAACATGCATGGTCCCATTTAGCATCAATATGAAGGCGCCTCCTAGTGGTCTAACCCTGACCTACCCCAGACCTAAACCGGATTGTGTTATATTGACGCTAAAGGGTGCCATGTGCATTGGATGTCTACGCATTGGCAAAAGCGTCAGTATATGACGGCTTTTTTACAGGATTAATCATTCAATTCGAAATTCACTCGATATTCATAGTTTACATTTTAGTCAATTAACAGTTAAATGCATTTAATGTGTTATTTACATGCATGGAATGTACAGGCATTCACTGTGAGTGTTTCGGGAATTCAAACTCTATCACAAATATTTTATAATGATATTTTGATAGATAGGCTTTTTTGATCGTTATGGAAGCTTGTTTCCGCCACTGACAAATAATTGCGACTTTTTTTCTCACAATTGCGAGATGTGAAGTCAGAATTGTGAGAAATAAAGTCGCAATTGCGAGATATAAAGTCAGAATTGCGTGATGTAAAGTCAGAATTGCATGATATAACGTCGCAATTGCGTGTTATAAAGTCAGAATTGCGAAATATAAAGTCAGAATTGCGTGATATAAAGTCGCAATTCTGATAAAAAAAGACAGAATTGTGACTTTTTATCTTACAATTATGACTTTTTTTCTCACAATTGCGAGTTTACATTTCACAATTCTGACTTTATAACACGCAATTGGGTGTTTTCGCAAAAACATCTTTTCACAGAATTATGAGATATAAACTCACAATTGCGATTTATCAGGGCAATTCTAAGGGGGAAAAAAAGACTAACTTTTTCCCCTCAGAATAGTTTATATCTCACAATTCTGACTTTATATCAAGCATTTCTGACTTTTTAACACACAATTGCGACTTCATATCTCGCAATTCTGACTTAAAGTGTTACCAAAATTACTTTAATATTTTAGTTTTAAATTCATTTAGACCAAATCGTAGAATTTTAGAAAAGCAGAGAAATAGTATAAAAACATTCGTTTCTTCATTACTGAATCAGAATTTTGATAAAATATTAAAGTTTCTAAAATGACCCGTTTTTCGAAAAGTACAACGTAAAAAAGTTCTTGTTCCTGTTGTTACCTGGGTTTGCAAGTCGACTGCTAGTGGGTCCTAATATCTGGTAAGGGTCTGAAAGGAAAGAGAAATGAATCTGAATGTGACCGTAGTCAAATTCCACAGTTTTATTGGAGATCCACTAGCTGAACTGAAGAAGAATAGAACTAGCAACAAAAGGGACGTGAAAATGAATCTATAATCCAAACGCCACCTGCTAAATACATAAATATGAAATCTATTTGAAGGCTCACCTGGCTGAGGCCGAGCCGGCTCAGTGTTCTTGGACACGTTCTGAGAGACCACTGTAGGAGAGCCTGAGAAATGGAAAGGAAGAAAGAGAGAGAAAAAGAGTTCAGCACATTCGTCTGGGCGAGCAGACGCTCAAGTCTCGGTCCAAAGAAAACAAGGGCAAAATCTGGCCGAACTGCTGAGCACTTAATGAGCCTCTCCAGCTCCCAGCGTCCCTACAAAACTAAAGCCTGGCCGTCTGCGGACTCTCCCGTCCAGATCAAGAGCATCGCCCACCAACAATGATGCGTTTACGTGTCTGACCACCCAATAAAAGCAATTAATCAAGCCGGACACTGACCTTTGCCGCTGTGCATGTTGTTTGACCAGCCTGCCCTCCGGACGGCATCATAGGACGCATCTGGAGAAAAGAGAAAAGAATTTAAAGGGGTTTTTGTAACCTGCCATTGCTTTTCCAAAAAGCTCAGTACGGCTTTGGAAAATGTTTTAATGTTCCTGCAGAATTTTATTTGGATTGATTATTGCAGTTTATATCCAATGTCCTTGCCTGAGGAGCAAACTCGAGCTGTGTGTGTGTAACCCTAATATGTGGACAAAAATTCCCCACAAAGGTATCAATATCTGAAATCGTTATCCTTGTGGGGACATATGTTGGTCCCCATGAGGAAAACAGCTTATAAATCGTACAAAGTGATGAGTTTTGAAAATGTAAAAATGCAAAAAGTTTTGTGTGATGGCTAGAGTTAGTGTAAGGGGAGAGAATATACAGTTTATACAGTATAACAATCATTATGTCTATGGAAAGTCCCAATAAATCATGAAAACACAACAAGCTGTTTGGTTTTATCTGACAAACTCACAGACTCAAGCAATAGTGTTGTCAGGATTGCAGTTTGAATCTGTTTGGTAAGAGCATCATGAACATCAGCTTGTCTTGTTTTTAGAGATCTCACACAACCACAAATTGCACACACATTTTGAGCACATAGGTACACACTGATTTTAGAGCCAAGAAATAAGTTATATCGTCTCCCAGGCTTCAGTGGAATGCGTTATGCTCTAACAATGAAATATTTCCTCCCAATAACATGTTTTATTAGCACAACTTAAAAACATGAAATAGTTCCTCTTCCAAAAGCTTTTTTTTTTAAAACTATGAACATTTTGAAAAGTAAATGTAAATGTATGTGGTGGTTAAGTGCATGCATATTTTTAATAAATGGATTCGTTTAAACACTAGAAACTCCTAACTCTTTTTAATTTCAAATCATTGCTGCACTCGTTTCCCTGGCCTTCCTCACAACGTGCATTTATTTTGAATGCATGAATTATAAATCATATTTGTGCTGATAGGGATGGACTGGCTATAGAGAACATTGGGACTTTAAAGGGAGAGAAAAGTCACATTCAAGCCGCAGTGGATCTTCACACACTTCTGCATCTACTGGAGTCTGTAATGTGCTTATTTCTTATTAAAAGGATACTTCACTTTGAAATTCATTTTTGGTATGTTTTTGGTATGTAAGATGTAGGTGTCTTTGTTTCCACAGTATTCTCAATTTTGATATTTTTAGGTCAAACCGTTCTTGTCTGTCAGTCATTTAATGGAGGTCTATGGTCACCACCTCAAAGAGCATGCACAGAGAAGTCCAAATTAAACATGATTTAATGACTCGTAAATGTATGATGGCCTCAGACACGAAACGAGCGATTTGTGTGAGAAAACGAACAGCATTTATATAGTTTTTACCTCTTGTAAACACAGCCACGTCCAAGTGATCTGAGGCCGCGGGCGCTTTGTGGCAAAGAGGCAAAAACGATATAAATACTGTTTGTTTTCTCACAAAAACTGCCCATTTCGTGTCTTAGGCCATCAATGTGTACTTACATTTACGAGTCATTAAATCATGTTTAATTTGGACTTCTCTGTGCATGCTCTTTGAGGTGGTGACCATAGACCTCCATTATATGACTGACAGACACGAACGGTTTGACCTAAAAACATCAAAATTGAAACTACTGTGGAAACAAAGACACCTGCATCTTGGATGACCTTGAGATAAGCTAAATAAATTTCAAAGTGAACTATCCCTTTAAGTAATTCCATTGTGGCACAGAGTTATCATCAACAGCTAAATTATCAATTTATTTGGTCACACTTCACACTTCTCACTATTAACCAACTATTAACTATGACTTTTGCCTCAATAAACTCCTAATTACTGCGTATTAATATTTAGTAAGGTAGTTCTTAAGTTTTAGGATAAAGGAATGTAGAATATGGTAATGCAGAATAAAACATTAATATGTGCTAATAAACAGCCAATATCTTAGTATTAGGCAAGCTAATAAGCAGCTTGTTAATAGTCAAAATCGGACCCTTTAATAAAGTGTTACCTTTTAGTTTTAATAAAGATGGATGAAACCTATTGAACAAATTTCCAAACAAATGTTTAATAACTCAGTCTAAGAAGCATGTGTTTTCACTGTAAGAGTGATCCCAGGAAACACAGGTTTTTATTCTCGCATGGCAACGCCGCATCCGTCCCCTCGGAAAATGGCCAGATTCCCCTTCATTCTCAAACGTACTCTTAAAACATTCCCATCATGCCTTGCAGCACTGTAGATATCCCTTTTTCCTGTACGGAAATGAACCAATGACTGGCACTAATCAAGTTTCTACATGCCCTAGATGGGCTTTTTGGCCTTGGTTCCAGAGCGAGTGCTTCCTCTAGGGCTTAGATGGGCTCTGTGTATGGCCCTATGGATGAAACTGCCCGAAAATGTTGGCCCAACGCTAGAATTATGTCTTTGAAAGGAACCGTTGTGGTATGACTGTCCTGATGGCTTGAACTTTAGTGCACAACTCCACCTGAACAGAGCTCGAGACACATGCAGTCGTGATAAAACACTGCCCTCTTCTGGTCACTGTGTTTGAAATCTCTTCCAAGTTTGGGTGGAACTCAGAGACATTATCCTCTGAAGACAAAGAAAAATGTTTAGTTTGGAAAGCGCTGGTAAAAGTACATGGCCCACGTTTCAAAAGCAAAGCAGTCTCTCCAGCCAGCGTTTCTCAGCAAAAACACAATCCAAGAAAAAGGAAGAGGCTAATCTCTAAAAGCATCTCCTTCAGTGAGAAAGTGCACCCCGTTCATTGCTCCCGGTTATCGTGAAACGCACAGCTGAACTTGACGCATTGCATTATTAAATACACTGCACATTAGTTCAATCTGTGATCTGTTCTGAGCCTTATTGATTAAAGGAATGAATCACTTAAAAATGTACGTTTCTCTTTAAACTTTTAAGAAAAGAGGTTTCAACAAAACGAGGAAGGTAAAAATAAACGGTAACACTTTACAATAAGGTTTCATTTGTTAACATTTGTTCACTACTTATAGCATTCATTAATCTTAGTTATCAATGTCATGCACTATCAAAATCAAAAGTTGTAACATTAGTGACAAGATTTCTAACAATGAGATTTTTATTACCATTGGCAAACGCTTCGGTAACACTTTACAATACGGGTGCACTAATAATGCATTAATTCATGCTTGATTAATGCTGAGATAAGAACTAAACCATTAATTAATGATTACTGCATCAGCAACTAATAAAGAGTCTATATGATTAGTAAAACATGAATTGCTATTAATTCAATGTGTCATTGTGTATTAATTCCTTAATAACATATTTTATTAACTAATAGTGTAAATTTAATGTGTTAATTACCACAATTAGTCAAAGCTATGCACTTCAACTTCCAGTTGTCTGCTTTAATTAATCATTAGCTAATGATTTGCAAAGGTATCATTATGCTATGACTTTACTTGATGGGGCACATCATTATTAACTAGTCATTTAGTAATTTGCACATGAATTTGCACTAACAATGAATTAATGAATCGTGTATTAATGCTTATTAGTGTACCTGTCATATTATCTGGAAGTTGAAATACAAGGCTTTGGCTCATTCTGGTAATTAACATATTAATTAATAATTATTTGTGAGTAATCCACAGTTACATATTTAATTAATTACAATTCATGTATGAACTAATACATTAACCTTACAGACTCTTAATTAGTTCCTAATGTGGTAATCATCAATGAATAGCTTAGATACTCATTAGTAATTCAGTATTATCTGTGCATTAGTTATTAGTGCACCCGTATTGTAAAGTGTTACCAACGCTTCAAATATATTCCTCATTGCCAGTTCATGTTAGCTAATGTTAATAAACAAGACCTAAAGTGTTACCAAATAAAAACATAATTAAAATGAGTCTAAAGAACTTTACATTTCACGTCTTCAGAAGTCATATTGCTTTGTCACTTGCAAGAACCAACAACATTATTTTTACCGACCTCTAAACTTAAAGATTCTTCAAAAATGTTCTTTTTTTGAAAAGCATTCGAGTTTGTAACGACACAATGAGAATTTCAATTTTAATTTCATTTGGATGAAGCATTGCCTTCAAGGCAACTCAGATGCATGTTTTTGAACTCTAAATAGTGAAACTGCATGAACTGTGCATCCAGACACTAAACCTGTGTAATTTCTGGGAAAAGTTGCCTTTCATTTAATGTTCCTCTATTTTAGGCCTTCTATCATTCTTTGTCCTCAAAACACTCACTCTTTCCCTCTAACGATCTTCCATCCTTCACTCTCTCGGTGTCTGTCAGATCTGATCTGCAGCAGGGCCGGAGAGAAGAGGAGAGAGAGAGAGAGAGAGAGAGAGTCCTGAGAGAGTTACGTTTCCTGCCTGCCGAGTCTGCTCACACAACCTCTCTTTGTTTTACTGGCCTTTTTTTCCCTCGTTTTTTCATCCCCCTCCACCATGAAAAACACACAGCAGCCAGGAGGAGAAGAGGGGTCAGAAACGGATGGGGAGAACAGAGAGAGATGGAGAGCAGACGGGACACATCATCGGAATTCGCAAAGAAAACAGTGGTGGTGGCCGTCGCTACTGTCTGATAGAGACGAGGAACGAACACTGACGGATCCCACCACCAGATCTTCTCAGCGAGGCCCGTGTTCCTAATTCAATCCCAGCGAGACAGATGTGCATCTGGGATATGGATAGATTGGATCGGATGCTTTTTTTTTAAACGTCTCCTGTCCTGATTGGATGGCCATAAATTTAGATTTGCTTCGCTGTCAGTAATGCGTGCTATTCTCCGGCACACATCACAGGGCCGAGCAGGCCGTCTCCAGCATGTTGTGTTGTTAGTGTGCTGTGTGTGTTTGGGTGTGGTGTCTCCTCTAGAGACCAGGCTTCTGCTCTCAGAGTCAAAACAAGATTCTCGCCCAGCCAGACGTCTAGACTAGCTCAGTTTTTAAACGGGACGTAAAAAAGTTCAAGGTTTATGGACATTTTTAAGCAAACTAATGCCTAAAGTGAGATACAAATGTGGCCGTTTATACGGGACACACTCATGCATTCAAAACTGTGCAAAAGAACGCGGTTCGATTTATAGGCTCTCCTCTAAAATCTGGAGAGTTTCCCTGCGTTTGCCGAGCCGGACTGACGTGAAGACTCAGAACACGAGTGAGAGAATGAAGCGGCAGCTCTGAGTGAAATCAACAATAAGAAACATATCTATCTATCTATCTATCTATCTATCTATCTATCTATCTATCTATCTATCTATCTATCTATCTATCTATCTATCTATCTATCTATCTATCTATCTATCTATCTATCTATCTATCTATCTATCTATCCATCCATCCATCCATCCATCCATCCATCCATCTACTATCTATCTATTCATCCATCCATGGAAAGATAGATAGTAGCCAGCCATCTGTCTATCCATTCATCCATTTTTCCATCCATCCATCCATCCATCTACTATCTATCCAGCCATCTGTCTATCTACCTGTCTACCTCTCTACCTCTCTACCTCTCTATCTATCTATCTATCTATCTATCTATCTATCTATCTATCTATCTATCTATCTATCTATCTATCTATCTATCTATCTATCTATCTATCTATCTATCTATCTATCCATCCGTCCATCCGTCCATCTGTCTATCCATCCATCCATCCATCTACTATCTATCTATTCATCCATCCATGGAAAGATAGATAGTAGCCAGCCATCTGTCTATCCATTCATCCATTTTTCCATCCATCCATTCATCCATCTACTATCTATCCAGCCATCTATCTATCTATCTATCCGTCCGTCCGTCCGTCCGTCCGTCCATCCATCCATCCATCCATCTATCCATCTACTATCTATCTATTCATCCATCCATGGAAAGATAGATAGTAGCCAGCCATCTGTCTATCCATTCATCCATTTTTCCATCCATCCATCCATCCATCCATCCATCCATCCATCTACTATCTATCCAGCCATCTGTCTATCTACCTGTCTACCTGTCTATCTATCTATCTGTCTGTCCGTCCGTCCGTCCGTCCATTCATCCATCCATCCATCCATCCATCTACTATCTATCTATTCATCCATCAATGGAAAGATAGATAGTAGCCAGCCATCTGTCTATCCATTCATCCATTTATCCATCCACCCATCGATCCATCCATCTATCCATCCATCCATCCACTATCTATCTATCTATCCAGCCATCTGTCTATCTACCTGTCCATCTACCTGTCCATCTACCTGTCCATCTATCTATCTATCTATCTATCTATCTATCTATCTATCTATCTATCTATCTATCTATCTATCTATCTATCTATCTATCTATCTATCTATCTATCTATCTATCTATCTATCTATCTATCTATCTATCCATCCGTCCATCTGTCTATCCATCCATCCATCCATCTACTATCTATCTATTCATCCATCCATGGAAAGATAGATAGTAGCCAGCCATCTGTCTATCCATTCATCCATTTTTCCATCCATCCATCCATCCATCCATCCATCTACTATCTATCCAGCCATCTATCTATCTATCTATCCGTCCGTCCGTCCGTCCGTCCATCCATCCATCCATCCATCCGTCCATCCGTCCGTCCGTCCGTCCGTCCGTCCGTCCGTCCATCCATCCATCCATCCATCTATCCATCTACTATCTATCTATTCATCCATCCATGGAAAGATAGATAGTAGCCAGCCATCTGTCTATCCATTCATCCATTTTTCCATCCATCCATCCATCCATCCATCTACTATCTATCCAGCCATCTGTCTATCTACCTGTCTACCTGTCTATCTATCTATCTGTCTGTCCGTCCGTCCGTCCGTCCATCCATCCATCCATCCATCCATCCATCCATCTACTATCTATCTATTCATCCATCAATGGAAAGATAGATAGTAGCCAGCCATCTGTCTATCCATTCATCCATTTATCCATCCACCCATCGATCCATCCATCTATCCATCCATCCATCCACTATCTATCTATCTATCCAGCCATCTGTCTATCTACCTGTCCATCTACCTGTCCATCTATCTATCTATCTATCTATCTATCTATCTATCTATCTATCTATCTATCTATCTATCTATCTATCTATCTATCTATCTATCCATCCATCCATCCATCCATCCATCCATCCATCCATCCATCCATCCATCCATCCATCCATCCATCCATCCTTCCATCCATCCACCCATCCATCTTCTACTTTGTTCTAGTCACTTGTTTAGTAACACACTTCTTAGTACAGGAGTGTAGTACACACACACACACACACACACACACACACACACACACACACACACACACACACACACACACACACACACACACACACACACACACACACACACACACACACACACACACACACACACACACACACACACACACACACACACAGTAGGCAGCATAACCATGCTGACTGATTACTTTTTGGAAGAGTTATCGGCAGTGAACTTATAATGCCTTAAAATACAAACTGGGTTTTGAAGCAGAGCCATTTAGAATACTAAACAGGAGATCAGTTGTTAAGATCAGTATAATATGCTATTTATTGTTCCAAGTGGAGGATTAATCTGAATTAATCTTTAACTAGCCGTGTGAAATTGGCTTGAAATAAATGGCCTAAGATGAAAGGGCAAGTGAAAATAAATCCAGCCCAAGTCTTGCTATCAAAAGTTTGATCTTCTGCTGATAAATGACGACCTGTTGAAAGGCCACTTTCTGAGGAGTTTAGCATTTTTATGATTAAATCACTAGCTTAAGTAAATTTCAGCGTTATACAAAGGATGCTTGAGAAGTTTTCCCAGTTGAAGTTTTTCGTTGATTGACAGCTGTGAGAAGAGGGTCAAAGGTCTTACAGCCTTCTCAGCATTATCTTATCTTCAAGTTGACTGTACTAATGACCCTAATGTGTGTCTGTTGGCTGCGAGTGGAGAACAGGTGGTCTGACTTCTGGCTTGGATCAGGACAGCCGATCCTCTGGTCTTCCCCAGATAACACTACACTCGGGAGTGAAGGACTATCACTGTTATTGCAGTCTTCTGCTCTCTGAAGTGGGAATGGCCAAAGTGCCCCGTTCTCCAGAGAGACTGTCAAACATTTACTTAAATGGTTTATGGAAACCGATTTCCTTGATGAGTTTGAGAGGCTGATTTCATTTGGATGCGTATCTTGTGTTATCATTGGAAAGTACACAAGTAAATTACATAAATGAGTCACAGCAATCGTTGTCTATCATCTCTGTGGTCATGTACGCATGAACGATCTAAAAACTTTAGAAGGAACCATTTTAAAACTTAGCATAAATATTACTAAAATTGGTGTTTAATAGTTAATTGATCCAGTAGTCCAGCCTGAGATCATATACTATAAGGACTGCAGCTTATAGAGCTGAAGATTCAACAGTGTGTTAATATATATATATTAATAATATAATATAATATAATATAATGAATTTCATTAAAAACAATTCAACAACAATTCACAAAAATCCAAAGCCTACGCCAACACTGTGGAAGCTTGTTTCCACCACAGAATGGAAAATAAAAAAGATAATTGCGACTTTTTATCTCACAATTCTGACTTTATTTCTCAGAATTGCAAGATATCATGTCAGAAATGCAAGATATAAAGTCAAAATTGTGAGATATAAAGTCGAAATTGCGTGTTGTAAAGTCAGAAATGCATGATATGAAGTCGAAATTAAGATAAAAAGTCTAAATTCTCTTTTTTTCTCTGAATTGTGACTTTATTTCTCACAATTGCGACTTTATATCTTGAAATTGTGACTTTATTTCTCAGAAATGCGACTTTATTTCTCAGAATTGCGACCTTATATCTGACAATTGCGCCTTTATATCTGACAATTGTGACTTTATTTCTCACAATTGCAACTTTATATCTCGAAATTGTGACTTTATTTCTCAGAATTGCGACCTTATATCTCACAATTGCGACTTTATATCTCAGAATTGCGACTTTATTTCTCACAATTGCGATCTTATATCTGACAATTGCGACTTTATATCTGACAATTACGAGTTTATTTCTCAGAATTGCGACTATTTCTCAGAATTGCGATCTTATATCTGACAATTGCGACCTTATATCTCACAATTGCGACCTTATATCTGACAATTGTGACTTTATATTTCACAATTGTGACTTTTTATCTCAGAATTGCGACCTTATATCTGACAATTGTGACTTTATATTTCACAATTGTGACTTTTTATCTCAGAATTGCGACCTTATATCTGACAATTGTGACTTTATATTTCACAATTGTGACTTTTTTTCTCAGAATTGCGACCTTATATCTGACAATTGTGACTATATCTCGAAATTGTGACTTTATTTCTCAGAATTGTGACTTTATATCTCGAAATTGTGACTTTATATCTCGAAATTGTGACTTTATTTCTCACAATTCTGACTTCATATCTCGCAATTGTGAGATAAAGTCACAATTATTTTTTATTTTTTATTTTTTATTCAGTGGCGTAAACAAGCTTCCATACAATGCTGACAACTGTTTCTGTTTTAAAAATACATTTATTATTGAGCAACCCCTGGGTTGTTGACTGGTTTGATGTAGCTGTTAATGCAAATGGAAAAATAATCCAAAATGGGAAAAAAAATGCACACTAAAAAAGCATTTAAAAGGGTGAAACAAGCTAAAAAATGTAAAATAATAATAATATATGACTGTCTGACTTTACATCAATACACTATGCCAGACTGTTTCGATTATCGCAAGTCATTTTGGAGCAGATATTGATCCTATAGTAGACCAACAGAAACATATTGCCTGTATTTATGGTGTTTCAGTCCTCATGCACTATACACCCCTACATCTCTGTTATTGTGGTACACGTGTCTTCCATTAACACAATTTGTAGACCCTTGCGTTCAGTTGTACTATATTGTCCACAGAGACACCTGTCTCAGCCTTTCTCTGTGTCTCTCGCTCCTGCAGGTTTGGTCCAGTGTGGCACGTGGCTTTTGTCTTGCTAATGCTCTCTGAGAGCCCTCTGCTGCCCATGTTCAGGTGGAAATTGAATGCTTGATGCTTTTTATTTGCGCCACACAAAGACAGCACCTGCTGGCCCCGGAGCCCGGCTCTGACACACCGAGAGAGGGGACGGGGCCAACAAAACACTCTGTAATGCCATTATTTTGATATAATGTTAAGACTTCCTCGAGTCATTTCCATATGCTTTGTTCACCTTTGTGCCTCAGAATTGGTGGATGCTACCATAGGGATTACCAGTGGAAATGGTATTATTGCAAATGTATATGAAAATGATGGTTGACATTCATTGAAACGTACCGTCTTTGGCAGCCAAGCGAGGGGACTGGTCGGCATGAGATGGTGTGTTGTACGATATTGATGAGCTGCCTGAAACACACACAACAAACATACATTTTACAATGATAAAGGTGTATAGATAAGTAGTAATACATTCATTGAGGTTAAAAATCTGATTCTCTGACAAGACTTAAACATTTAGCTTTATATAATTAATATTATTATGTTTAATGTATTTGCAATGTATTATATATTATTATATAACACAATATTATAATATAAATAAACAAATATTCTTAATAAATAAATAATTATTATAAATGAATGCGCTTTATCTAATCAAAAAATGTGCCGACAGATTACAAGCAATATTACTAATTAAATTTAACAATAGAATTGAGTAATAATTTATCAAATTAATTAATTAAAAGTTAACCATTTAAAATGAGTAAAATGTTTTTTTTAGAAAGTATGTTTAAGTCACCATTATGGTGCTCAGCGTTGCTTTTAAATGACGGTTTTCTCTTTCAGTGATTCTGCTTGTTAACGTCAGGTGTCTTCAATGTTGGCAATATAAAATAAAGATAATATAAAATAATTCATCTTTGACGTCTTTCTGTTATTTAGATATTTTTGTTTATTTTTTTTGGTGTAAACTTTGCTCATTTTAAATGGTTAACTTTTAAGGAATATTTTGATTACGCATTACTCAATTTTAATTTGTTCAATTTAATTAATAATATTGTTTGAAATCTGTTGCCACAATTTTATTGATTAGATAAAGCATATTCATTTTTACAGTGTATATATCATATCATTAAATGATATAATAAAAACAAAATAATTCCACTCTTAAAATATTAAATTATTATTACATTTAATGAGGTTAAAATGCAGTTACATTCTATGACGATACTTATATAATGTTAGAAACAAATATTATATTTATTGTTATGCTTTTGCAAAAATTGTGACCATTGATGTGCTTTTGCCTTAGTTTTGAGGTTTATAAACATGTAATAACTATGTAATTACATGGTAACAAGCTATCTAATGGCATATTATATAACAAGGCACTTAATCAAGCATTGAAAATCTATCATTGATTCCCAACATTCATTTCTCTTCACACCAGCTCCTCGGTTTTGTCATTACAATCCAAACACAATCTACACTTCGCACAGAGAGAGGCATTCATGTGTAGAGAGTGTTTCCAGCGAGCCGTCCCTGAAGCGCTCTCTTCATTTTACCTGCTTTAACTCATAAATCAGCGCTAAGGAAAACAGAAGGAAAATTGCACTGGCAAAACACGAGTCTTCCTACTATACGGACGGAGCGGAGGAATTTCGGGATTCATTATTTTGTTCTGAATGAAGAAAAGGAAGGGGTGATATTTGTCGTTTTTCTTTGATCAGCTCAGAGAAGATAGGAGGGTGTTTTAATGTGTGTAAGTGTGTTTTTATGGGGGAGGAGAGCGCATTGAAGACATATTTTAACCTCCGGGCCCCTGAACCCCCCTGAGCGGTGATGTTGGGGCCACAGAACAGGCCAGGCTTTGTGTGGGGTGCGATCCGCACATGGCAATCAGAGACTGCTGTTCCTACACTGAAATAACCCCCACACATCCATGGAAGAAAGAGAGAAAACCAGCATCAAAAATAAAGACAAATGTTCTACAAAGTACAACATCTATCTATCTATCTATCTATCTATCTATCTATCTATCTATCTATCTATCTATCTATCTATCTATCTATCTATCTATCTATCTATCTATCTATCTATCTATCTATCTATCTATCTATCATCCATCCACCCATCTACATCCATCCATCTATCTACATCCGTCCATCCATCCGTCTATCTACATCCATCCATCCATCCGTCTATCTACGTCCATCCATCCGTCTATCTACATCCATCCATCTATCTACGTCCATCCATCCATCCATCCATCCATCTACATCCATCCATCCATCAATCTATCTTCATCCATCCATCCATCCATCCATCCATCCATCCATCCATCCATCTATCCATCTATGTCCATCCATCCATCCATCCATCTATGTCCATCCATCCATCCATCCATCAATCTATCTACATCCATCCATCTATGTACGTCCATCCATCCATCCATCTATCTATCTATATCCATTCATCCATCCATCCATCATCCATCTATCCATCTATATCCATCCATCCATCTACATCCATCTATGTCCATCCGTCCATCCATCCATCCATCCATCCATCCATCCATCTATCCATCCATCCATCCATCTATGTCCGTCCATCCATCCATTCATCTACATCCATCCATCCCTCCATCTATCTACATCCATCCATCCCTCCATCCATCCATCTACATCCATCCATCTATCTACGTCCATCCATCCATCCATCCATCCATCCATCCATCCACCTATCTACATCCATCCATCCACCTACGTCCATCCATCCATCCATCCATCCATCCATCCACCTACGTCCATCCATCCATCTATCTACATCCATCCATTCATACATCCATCCATCTACATCCATCCATCCATCCATCCCAATTTACATCTTTTTTACATTCACATTCGAATTGCAATTTGGCATCCTATCTCAATTCAAATGCTGCAGGTCAAGACCGCAAACTCGTCAGCACAGAAAACAGAAGAACAGCCGATGGGAGACAACAACAGTTCTCAGGTTTAATCCCAGGCTTTATAAGTTATGACTTAATCTTCCAGAAGCTGTACAGTAGAAATGTAGATCCAGAGATGCACAAAATCCCGCGACAGTATTCAGGAAGGTGCTGAAACATCCAACATAAGCGATAATCCATCACAAATGGAGATCAATAAAAGCTTGTGGGAAAGGGAGAGAGAGCTAGAGGGAAACAGAGAGAGAGAGGGGGGGTAGGCTGTTCATATGTTTATGGTCTGTGTAAACCATCAACGGTCTCTGAATATCCCACTCTGAATTATCACTGTGACCAGTCTGTCTCATAACTACAGCCAGACCTGCAGCAACTGTGTGTGTGTGTGTGTGTCTGTCTGTTAACTTTTTTCTTAGACCTTTCAACAACAATAAAACCCTGACAAATTTAGCTTTTCTAGTCAAAAATCATATGAGTCAATTCGTTCGTTTCGTTTGTTGAATGATAGATTTGTTCATTTTGATGAACGAGTTCACACAGGAGAGTCACGAACGCTCATCACAGAACAGAGCAAGGCGACCATTTGAGCTTATAAAACTTAAACTTTGTTATTTATATTTTTAAATGAGGGATCGTTTCACTTGATAAGACCCGTATTCATCGTCTGGAATGGTTTAAAGCCCTTTGAATAGTTTGCAGTTTGCACTGAAACTATCTTTTAGACCTTGAACCGTTTGGTTCCCATTGAAGTCCATTATATGGAGAAAAATCCTGGAATGTTTTCATCAAAAACATTAATTCCTTTTCGACTGAAAAAAGAAAGACGTGGACATCTTGGATGACAAGGGGGTGAGTAAATTATCAGCAAAAGTTTTTTTTTTTTTTAAGTGAACTACTCCTTTAATACAACAACCAGAAAGTGACCCTTTTTTATTTGAATTAAAAAAAAGAGTTCAGTAGCTGAAAACATTCATCACAGAAGAGCTGCCAGTGATTCAACAAGAGAATCACATCTTTGTGAGCATAAGCATGAATTTCTGTGCATATCTAGTCTTACTCCTGGAAGCGTTCTAACACATGCACACACACACCTTTCCAGTCTGTAAGTGTGTAAGTCGAGCTAAAGGCAGCAGTTCAGCACCGCTCCCCTCCTGCAATGAAATTCCAACAAATTCTCAAATTGCAGCCAAATTGAAAGCACATTGGAGAGGGGGCGGCAATCGCTAATAAAATCTGAATAACTGACCGACTGCGCAGTCAAAACAAAACCTCCTCCAGATATCATCACCATTGAGCTTCAGCATCACCAGCTCGGCTGGTTATGATGCGTGTGTGTGTGTGTGTGAGTCAGCGTTTGCCTGCAGTGTGACCAGAGGCGGTGTCCGTCCCTGCCCTGCTCCGCTGTGTATAGACGTAATAACACACAGAAATGTTAATCAGACCTCAGCATCTATATGTGTATGAAACGATTACACTGTGGACAGTCACATTCGCGGACAGCGGGGACCCGAAACACGTAGCAGGCCGAGGGAAGCAGGGTGTGTGTGTGTGTGTGGATGTGTGTGAGCAGAACCAGAGGGCTGTGATTGTGTTTGTTTGTGTTACAAGAGGAAAATGATCATCTTTGGTTTCTAAACCCGAGCCCCTGTGGCTCAAGAGAAAGTTAAACATGTGGTCCTACATACATGTACACACAATACATAACACATGCTACTCTTAAAGGGATAGTTCACCAAAAAATGTGCATTCTGTCATCATTTACTTTATTTTGAAGAATGTGTCAAACTCTTAATTGTAAAAGACTGTAAAAATGATTTATGTTAATTGGTGAATCCATATGAGACATACTGTTAAATAAACCGTTTTTGGAAGTGAAAAAGAACAAGTCATCTTATAATTACTGTAATAGTTAATTTACTCACCCCCATGTCATCCAAGATGTCCATGTCATTCTTTCTTCAGTCGAAAAGAAATGAAGGTTTTTGATGAAAACATTCCAACATTTTTCTCCATATAATGGACTTCAATGGGGTCCAAAAGATAGTTTCAGTGCAAACTGTTCAAAGGGCTTTAAACGAATAAGGGACGTATCAAGCAAAACAATCGCTCATTTAAAAAGAAAATTAAGAGTTAAATTTTTTTTTAACATTTTTTAAAAAAAGTTTATGTTTTATGAGCTCAAATGTTCGCCTTGCTCTGTTCTGCGATGCACGTTCAATCATGACTCCCCTGTTCCAACAAGTTCATCAAAATGAACGAATCTTTTTTACGAGTCAATTGGCGCACGTTCGTGACTCTCCTGTTCAAACAAGTTCATCAAAATGAACGAATCTTTTTCCAAGTCAATTCCTTTGTTTCGTTTGTTGAATGAACCAAATGACTCATAAAAATATTCGTTCATTTTGATGAACGAGTTCGAACTCACAGTCAGTCAGAGCAAGGCGACCATTTGAGCTCATAAAACTTAAACTTTGTTATTTTCTTTTTAAATGAGCGATCGTTTCACTTGATAAGACCCTTATTCATCGTCTTGAATCACTTAAAGCCCTTTGAACAATTTGCAGTTTGCACTGAAACTGTCTTTTTTTTACCTTGAGCCGTTTGGTTCCCAATGAAGTCCATTATATGGAGAAAATCCTGATCAAAAACCTTAATTTCTTTTCGACTGAAGAAAGAAAGACATGGACATCTTGGATGGCATGGGGGTGAGTAAATTATCAGCAAAAGCTTGTTTTTTTTTTTTTTTTTTTTTCAAAAGTGGACTACTCCTTTAATGATGTCTTATATAATTATTTACAGAAATTAGCATACATTTTCTGTGTATTTTTACAGTAAAGCAGCCTCAACTTGATTATGTTTTCAATATCATAAGAGTTTTTATTGTTCTTCTCTGGAACACAAAAGGAATATTTTTGAGGGGATACTATACTGCTTTGGACCTTATTATTGTAGACCACTGATTTTAAAACATCCACCCCAAAAATCAGGTTTGGATTGAAATGAGAAGTAAATGATGACAGACTTTTTATTTTGGGGGATGAACTAACTCTTATAAAGTCACAAACAGGTAAAAGGAACTCTAATATGTTTTGGCGGAGAGCGAGTATAGCCTCTGGTAGATGGGACAAGACCATCTCTCTTATTATTATTTGGTTTTCGCTCGGGACGCCTTCCAAGGCAATACAAATGGTGGAGTGGAGGATTACGAACTTTTTCTTCTGTTTCCAAAACACACAGGCTAAATCAAAGAAAGAGCAGAAGGCAGATCCACAATGCCCGGCGCGTAAGCTCTGGCTCAGTCCCGAGGCATTCGTCCCTAATGAAAACTCAAAAACCCCAAAAAATAAAAACACCTGACAGCTCACAGACAGGCCGAGCTCTGCCCCGCGACTCACAATGGCTCTCTGTTAAACTCCGAGTCTGTACAGCCTGGCCACCAGCACAAAACCGTCGACACCCACGGAATAAAGTTCCCATTACCTCACAGCAGAATCCATCACTGCTTTTAAGGAGGAACTCGGCCCTGTTGGGACTCCACCCACCTCAGAGAGGCGAGCTGCTGTCATAATGTTTGGACGGGCCAGCTGCTCTCCCCATCCCAGCAAACTGAGGCCTTTCAGAGAACGCGGAGCTTCTGTTTACGGAGATGCGGCGTATCCTCCCGACATCTCGCTTACAGATGGCACTGAAGTATTCGAGAGGATGAGTGGACTTAGTTTTCGCCAAAGCCGTGGGATTCGTGCCAAAAAACCGAAGGGAAATAACATAAGAAATCCCTTGGAAGAGAAATGGGGCGAGATGCCTCTGTTGTAAATTAGGGATAAACTTTCCTGTGTAGCAGTGTGCATGCATGGGCCTCGTCTCCCGAGGCCATGCACCTGGGCTTCATCTCTCCGAGTCTGAGGCCCAAAGCGCTCAGGGGGACGGGACGCTCGCTGAAATTCATAATCGTGGCGACTCTGCCAAAGCAAATGCGTCCAGTAAAAGTCAAGCAGGTGGAGCGAGACAGGAGCTCTCCCTCGTAGAGCGAAATGTGCAAACTATCTTATAAAATATTGTTGTAAACTTGATCTCGGTGTGGTTCGAGTGACTGTGGCAAAAACAATGCGGAATAAACTAGACCACTTTGGCTCCATCGCTCGCATGGATTGTCGTGCATTAAACAGTTGCAATTACTTCCAAACTTTTTACTGTTGTGGTGCAATTAATACAGGCTTTTCCAACTCGTTTGGAAGTCAGTTGCTTGGCACTTCAAAAATAGTCATGAACAAAATAAACACTGCAAAGGCTTTATTGATGCAATCTGTCATCAAAGATAGTCACCATCATATCATTATTCTTTAACAATGGTACAGTTTTGTTCCCTATTTACTTCTAAAGTGTGCATATTAGGACCTTAAAGGAGTAGTTCACTTTTACTCACCCCCATGTTATCCAAGATGTCCACGTCTTTCTTTCTTCAGTTGAAAAGAAATGAAGGTTTTTGATGAAAACATTCCAGGATTTTTCTCCATATAATGGACTTCAATGGGAACCAAACGGTTCAAGGTCCAAATGAGAGTTTCAGTGCAAGCTGCAAACTGTTCAAAGGGCTTTAAACGATTCCAGATGATGAATAAGGGTGTTATCAAGCGAAACGATCGCTCATTTAAAAAATAAATAACAAAGTTTAAGTTTTATGAGCTCAAATGCTCGCCTTGCTCTGTTCTGTGATGCGCTTTCGTGACTCTCCTGTTCAAACTCGTTCATCAAAATCAACTAATTTTTTCCAGAGTCAAATCTTGACATGAAGAAAGATTCGTTCATTTTGATGAACTAGTTTGAACAGGAGAGTCACGAACGCGCATCACAGAACAGACCAAGGCGAGCATTTGTGCTTTTAAAGCTTAAACTTTGTTATTTATTTTTATAAATGAGCGATCCTTTCGCTTGAGACCCTTATCCATCGTCTGGAATCGTTTAAAGCCCTTTGAACAGTTTGCACTGAAAGTGTCTTTTGGACCTTGAACCGTTTGGTCCCCATTGAAGTCCATTATATGGAGAAAATCCTGGAATGTTTTAATCAAAAACCTTAATTTCTTTTCGACTGAAGAAAGAATGACATGGACATCTTGGATGACATGGGGGTGAGTAAATTATCAGCAAAAGTTTTTTTTAAAAAAAGTGAACTACTCCTTTAAAGGAACATTTCAATAGTTCCTATCTTAGGAACAGCTTTTATAGGAAGTGTACGATGATTGGCCTGAACGCATGCGCACCGACCATTTTTAAAAACTAGTGTAAACACAGTTTATAGGCTACGGTATGCATTTACTCCACACACACACAAAACAGCAAGTGATGGGCTGATGTCGATGTTACCCTACGGAGGAAGGATCAAGCGAAACATGAATATGTATTTCTGCTCCGCTAGCGCCATCGGTCATCAACCACACGGCGAACGCTACTATATTTTTTTGTAAACCAGTTACTTTCTTTGTTTAACAGTTTTATCCAACAGCATATTAGATAAAAATAAAAATATCATAAATTAATGGCGATCTCAGCGCCGTCAAAATAAAAGTCCTACACAACAACAAGGGCTGCGTTTTCCAAAAGCACCGTTAGTGGGATTTGTTCTAGGATCAACTTAGGCTTGTGATACTTTACATCACTTCAGAGATTCGTACTGTCAGTGTGAATGCAACCAGGAATATGGCACTAGGGAAACGCCTATAACTAGTAAAAAATCCCCTATTATTACCTAAACTGTCCATATTAGTACCCTTTGAAATGATACAACCATTTTTTTTATTTTCGGAGAAAAATATTATAATATTGTGGTTGAGATATGTTGCAATATACAGCATAATAAAGCAATCCATAGACACAAACAAACTATGAGAAATGCAGCAAAAGTGAAAGACCCGAACTAGCCAATCTAAATCGGATACACTAAATCATGTGGACTTACTTTCCCTGAGGTAATTGAGATGTGAGAGCAGGACCTCCGTGTTATAAACGCTGGTAAGTCTCAGGAAGTCCTCTTTGCTCATCTTGCAAAGCTCTTTTCCATCTGTGTTGTGGAACATGGCTGTGTCGATCTCCTGAAGACCATACTCTTTAATGGCCCAGTCTAACCATTGCCGCACATGGTCTGGAGACCAGAGAGAAGGGTCTGAGATGGCAAACACAAAATAAAGCCACACATTAGTGGAGACTCAGGCAAGCAGCTTACATTGGTTTAAAGGAGTAGTTCACTTTAAAAAAAAAAAAAAACCTTTGCTGATAATTTACTCACCCCCATGTCATCCAAGATGTCCATGTCTTTCTTTCTTCAGTCGAAAAGAAATTAAGGTTTTTGATGAAAACATTCCAGGATTTTTCTCCATATAATGGACTTCAATGGGAACCAAACGGTTCAAGGTCCAAATGAGAGTTTCAGTGCAGCTTCAGACGATTACAGATGATAAATAAGGGTCTTATCTAGCACCCTTCGAGTCATGACTCGAAAAAAGATTTGTTCAATTTGATGAACAGGAGTGTCATGAACACCAGAGTCAATTGTCGCACGTTCGTGACTCTCCTGTTCAAACAAGTTAATCAAAATGAACGAATCTTTTTCCAAGTCAATTCGTTTGTTTCGTTTGTTGAATGAACCAAATGACTCGTAAAAAGATTCGTTCATTTTGATGAACGAGTTCGAACTCACAAAGAGAGTCGCATATGCGCATCACAGAACAGAGCAAGGCGAGCATTTGTGCTTATAAAACTTAAACTTTGTTATATATTTATGAAATGGCCGATCGTTTCGCTTGATAAGACTCTTATTCATCGTCTGGAATCGTTTAAAGCCCTTTGAAGCTGCACTGAAACTCTCATTTGGACCTTGAACCGTTTGGTTCCCATTGAACTCCATTATATGGAGAAAAATCCAGGAATGTTTTCATTCATTTCTGTTCGACTGAAGAAAGTAAGACATGGACATCTTAGACGACATGGGGGTATCGGTACACCCTTAATGTTGACGGACAATGAATACCTGCTGGGACGATAACTCTCCTCTCATTGGTTGTCATGTTTGGAGGCGGAGCACACTTCTCATCCATGTAGCCAGTATAGTTCATCTGAGATGTGTCGGTCCCTCCCACCATCTTATTGCATTTACCCACACTACAGTCCACCGGGGACTCTCTGCCGGGAAGAGAAAGGGTTACCGCTTACTAACGCTCATCTCAGACAGAACAGCAGAATAATGCTCTTGACAAATAAGGAGGTACCTGGATCCATTGATGTGGTCATATTCTCGTTTGACGTTAACTCGCACAGGCTGGCTGATCCACTCCTGCTGAGGAGGAATAGGGTTGATCTTGTGTGTCTGGGCGTAATCCTGTGTGCCGGACGCGGTCATGTCCGTCTTGGGTAAAGGAGCAGCAGAAGCGTATGGAGGCTCAAACAGAGACTGGTCTTCACTCACCACTGACAGCGCCTCCTGGAGGATTGAAGAGCGCACGCTATATCACTGTTTCTCATTAAAGCACATGACAAATGACTTTCAGTTCATCGTGTGTAATCAAGGAAAGCAACACACATTTCTAAATCGTTTCTCGCTGAAGGGCATTAGAACCACGGATGCGGAGCGCAAAGGAAGCAGTGCGATTGATTGCTTTCGTAGATTTAATATGTGAAGTCAACACGAAACACAGTTGTACTTGTATGTGAAACTGATATTCAATACAAAAACAAAATGAAAATAAATTGTAAAAAAGGACCACTAGGCATTGATGGGATTGTGAAGAGTAGGAATTGCATCAGGTTTTTGAAGGGGAGGAGTTAAAAAGAGGGATTTGTGGTGTCATATTTCAGAGGTGGAGCACAGTAAAATCAGGAACTTGCATTGGAAAAGTAAACATTGCACATTTTGATTTAATGTTGACTTCACAGTTTTGTGTATCAGGTGCATAGAAATAAAATAACGACAACGACAACAATAATGATAATAAAATCCAGCCATTTACTTCAGAGTTATGATTGGGAAAATAAACACAACATTGACTTTTAAACCTTTTGTTTCCGAGAAGAATTTTAAAATGCGACTTTCAATAAGCACAAGATTTCTTGTTCATGACTCATATGTGAGACGGAACAGAGGCAAGGTCACTTCTACATTTGCTCTCGTTGCAGGCGCTCAGCTGGGGTGATGTAGTTTTATTAAAGAAAACAAACGCGGCAGACAGGCTCCTCTGGAGAGATCCGCGTCTACACGTGCATGTGATCGTCTCCATTCACTTCTCACTCAAAGCTTTCTTTCAGTTTCGTGAAGACTATCTCCAATCAGTCGCCTAGATCTCCCTCTTATTCCAGTTACAGACACCTGTAAAACTCGTAACTTCCACTGAACTTTATACACTCAATTTTGGGTAAAAAAATGGACAAACCCAGCCATTGGGTTTGGGGATTTGCATTTTTAAATTACATTTTTAACCCAATGGCTGGGTTTGTCCATATTTGACCCAGAGTTTGGTTAAAACAACCCAGCATTTTTTAGAGTGTATCCTTGATAAATGAGAAAATTCACCTTTAAAAAAAAACATTCATAGGCTAAAAGACGTTCAAGAGTGATTTTGGAGATGATACTGTTTGATAACTAGAGAATGCTTCCTCTTTAGTATTTTTTAATCAGAACATACACTCTGAACAAAAATGCTGGGTTATTTCAACCCAAATTTGGGTCAAATATGGACAAACCCAAATGTTGGGTTAAAGAATGTCATTTAAAATGTTAACTTTCACTTTACATTTTTAACCCAACATTTGGGTTTGTCCATATTTGACCCAAATTTGGGTTGAAACGACCCAGCATTTTTTCAAGTGTACATTCAACAAAGCATGCACTGTAAAAAATGCTGGGTTTTAACCCAGTTTTGGGTAAAATATGGACAAACCCAGCCATTGGATTTGGGGGTTTACATTTTTAAATTACATTTTTAACCCAATGGCTGGGTTTGTCCATATTTGACCCAAAGTTGGGTTAAAACAACCCAGCATTTTTTAAAGGTATATCCTCAATAAATGAGAAAATTCACCTTTAAAAAAACATTTATAGGCTAAAAGATGTTTGAGAGTGATTTTGGAGATTAAGGCTTTGATTCTGTTCGATAACAAAATAATTTTCCTCTTTGGTATTTTTTAATCAGAACATAAAAAATGCTGGGTTGTTTCAACCCAAATTTGGGTCACATATGGACAAACCCAAATGTTGGGTTAAAGAATGTCATTTAAAATATTAACTTTCACTTTACATTTTTAACCCAACATTTGGGTTTGTCCATATGTGACCCAAATTTGGTTGAAACAACCCAGCTTTTTTTCAAGTGTACATTCAACAAAGCATGCACTGTAAAAAATGCTGGGTTTTAACCCAATTTTGGGTCAAATATGGACAAACCCAGCCATTGGGTTACATTTTTAAATGACATTTTTAACCCAATGGCTGGGTTTGTCCATATTTGACCCAAAATTGGGTTAAAACTTAGCTTTTTTTTACAGTGCACACTTGTTGAATGTACACTCGAAAAAAATGCTGGTTTGTTTCAACCAAATTTGGGTCAAATATGGACAAACCCAAATGTTGGGTTAAAGAATGTCATTTAAAATGTTAACTTTCATGGGTTTGTCCATATTTGACCCAAATTTGGGTTGAAACAACCCAGCATTTTTTTTCGAGTGTACATTCAACGAGTGTGCACTGTAAAAAAAAATGCTGAGTTTTAACCCAATTTTGGGTCAAATATGGACAAACCATAGATTTTTAAATTACATTTTTAACCCAATGGCTGGGTTTGTCCATATTTTACCCAAAATTGGGTTAAAACAACCCAGCATTTTTTAGAGTATACTCAATAAATGAGAAAATTCACCTTTAAAAAAAACATTTATAGGCTAAAAGACGTTTGAGAGTGATTTTGGAGATTAAGGCTTTGTTCGATAACAAAAGAATGTTTCCTCTAATCAGAACATACACGCTAAAAAATGCTGGCTTGTTTCAACCCAAATTTGGGTCAAATATGGACAAACCCAAATGATGGGTTAAAGAATGTCATTTAAAATGTTAACTTTCATGGGTTTGTCCATATTTGACCCAAATTTGGGTTAAAAACAAGTACAGTGTACATTCAATAAAGCGTGCATTTCACAATTAACCATTCAATCTCTGGCTATAGGGGGTTCTTGGGACACTCCATCATCAGTTATTAAATTTCCCTATTTGTTTTTTCCGAACTTTGATGACAGTCGTCATCAATTGGCTCAGTGTCCCGCGGACAGTATCGGGGCGACCCACAGCAGCAGGCCGGTGGCACGATAAGTATGGCAGAGTCAAGGAATGCCTTCATGCTGCCAGATAAGGCCAGAGCTGCTATTATGACTGTTACACGTTACTTACACGCAGACATATCAGCCTCCACCATATAATTCATGATTGGCAGTCAGTCTTTCCCAAGATTACAGAGGGCTGTAAAAATAGGAAAATCTAATTCCACACTCACGCTCGTACATACGTACAGACGGGCCTGTCAAAAGGCGAAATTCCTTCAATGGTCAGCGCACAAGTGCACGCTTCTTCTTACAATGAGGTTAAAATACTCACAAAGGTGCCAATTTCCTTGAGCTATAAATTGGCCGTGTCTGCATGATCCAGAACCACAGGGTTACACTGGTTCGGCGTTGCAGATTTACACCGAGCCGTATTAGAAATTCCATACCGTCGTATATTAGAAATGATCTCTATTTTGAACAAAGCATGTGAGAAATGTAATAGCCACGGTCAACACAGAAGATGAGTCATTATGTCGGGATGTACGGGCACATTAAAAGCAAAGTGCTATTTTATACAGAGGCCATTCCTGTCTTTTGTTTAAGGAGGAAAAGGAAACCTGACAGGAAACCAGATTGTAGAAACAGGAAACACCCATGGATTGAGACACCCTCCTCATTGTCGACTAAAGTGAACAGTTAGAAATCAATCAAGAGAGCTATCCGAGGCAAATTCCACAGGACTAACACACACATTCATGATAAGATGCAATTATAAAAACAAATAATTGATAACGACATCCCAAGATAATTAAGGGTCATACATTATATTAGCTTCCATATATATATATATATATATATATATATATATATATATATATATATATATATATACACAGTATATATGAGGGTTGTTCGTGCAATGATTTGACACTGAACACTGGAGTATGGCTGATGAAAATTCTATATAATAAATTCTAAAATTATATTATAGTAAGAAATACATTATATTTTAAAGTATATTACAAGATTATATTACAAGTATATCACAAGTATATTACAAGTATTTTTTAATGTTTATTTAATCTTTAATTTATATATATATATATATATATATATATATATATATATATTACAAGTAAATTACATGTATTTTAAATGTTTAATTTAATGTTTAATGTTGGAGTATTCCTTATGAAAATTCAACTCTGCGTCAAATATTTTAAAAACATTTTAAATCAATAATATTTCACAATATTACTATTTTTGATGACCATAAGAGACAAAACATTGAAAATAGTAATGTTTTGAACAGTGCAATACACATATAACTTACATAAGATTAGTGTTCATCCAAATATATTATATTATTTAAACTGAGTTATGATTATGCTTTATTCAAATTTGAATTAATTTTCTAAAGATACGTAGCTACAATTGTAAAGTACATAGAAATTCATTATGTTGGAATTGTTATACTACTACTACTACTAATAATAATAATAATATGCTATATTAACAAGTAATGCCAACAATTATCATACAATAACATATTGTTTTCTCAATGCTATCAACGATAATATGCCCTTTGCATTAAAATCGTCCTCAGTCACCCCACTGCAATCGAAACAGACTCTTTAACATGATATAATCTAAAACAAGCATAATGTGTACGGCCCCAAACATATACCACACCCAAAACCACTTATATGACCGCAAAAAAAGGAGTGTTTGGATGTGCTGCCCTCCCCTCCTGCAAGAGTCAACAATTAATCAGTGATCATTACCTTATTTGATGCTCGTAACATTTAAT
Source organism: Pimephales promelas (assembly GCF_016745375.1). Next base: position 2,246,678 of record NW_024121499.1, read on the forward strand.
TCAAATATTGATAGTTGTTATTAATCAGAGATGGGGATTATCCGTTTAAACAACAGTCCACGCTAGATTAGGCTACTGTAAATATCGAAATGCACAGAATAGCGGCGTGGACCACACACTAATTCTTCTAAATGGAGCGCAAGTTTTGTTGTTGTTGTTTTACTATATGGACTGTAGTCTTTGTGTACGCACAACCCACGAACACACTATAGCAATTATTATCAGTTATCAGGAGGGAAAGAACGTGGAGTGATATTTTGCTGTGGGTGGGCTCGGCTTTTGAACAATATGAATGGTTGGAAAACCTCGGCACGGTGCCACTCCAATTGCGCAGCCACATCTCCAGCCTAAAGCTTTATGATTTATATAAACCACTGCATTGCATTCACACGCACGCGCGCGCGCGCCACAATATACTGAAAACTCAAAGCAGCCTCGTCGAGCACCGGGCGTTCGCTATTCTAATCTTTAAAACGAAACTTAGGCATGATTTTTTTTTTTTTCTTGGCGAAACATCTTTACTCCATCACAAACAGCCCGTGCGTTTTCACGAGCGTCCAAGAGCGCGCGACCGAACGCTCGTATCCTCCGCTACAGTTTTCAACTTTCAACAAAGTTTCGACGAAAAGGAAAAGGAAACTTGGAGAGAGAGAGGGAGAGGGAGAGAGAGAGAAGAGGAAAAGCACAAACTCGGAGCGGCTGAAAAGTCCCAGACTACAAGCTCTCAAACTCTGTCCATCTCAGAAAGATCCCTCTCCTCCGCTCTTACCTTAATAGTTCCGTCCATTTTGCGCAATTTTCAGTGGAGCCCGACAATATTCCAAACATGACACGCGTCTGAATTAATTCCAGCCCCGATATGTGGCGGAGAGACACAGACAGTTTCGCCGGATGGTTTTTTTCCTCTAAATTTGGGAAGTGAAGTCACTGTGCTTGAGAAGGAAGCCGTGCGTGCGTGCGTGCGTGTGTGTGTGTGTGTGTGTGTGTGTGTATGTGTGTGTGTCACTGGCCCTGCCTTCATTACGGCACCCAAAGCAGGATATTTGTCCCGAGAAGATAAGACACCAAAACAATAGTGTTTCTTTCCTCTGTACATGTTTTTGCCTGGAAATATTTACAGAATGCCTGCCAGCTCTTCACATTTGTTGCGCTTTTTCCAACATTAAAATAGTCATAGATTTCGTAGAAACACTGTATGTTAAACATAGCCTAATGATTAATAATAAAACTATAGATAATAATAAAAGACTAAGCTGATAGAAAAATATTCAAATAAAAATAATAACTTTATAAATCGTTTGACCATGAATGCAGATGGTTTGTTGAAATCGAATGCATAACGGTATAATATTATGATCGGTATTCCGCTATTTAAACGAAAACGCGAGTTGGATATACCCATGTGAAGTGAAGAATGTGACGAGTCTGTCCGAACTTCTCTCGCTGCTAATGTGGGTTTCCATTAATAAAAGCGAAGCCTGCAGCGTAGAGTCTGTCTGCTCCACACGTGTGCGCGCTTCTGAATGCACACGCATAGCATTGGCTGTATATGGATCATATACGTCTCGAGTGCTTGCAGTTCAACATTTCTCCAAATCAATAGCACATGGCTTCACTTTTTTTCACGTCTTCACGTGCAACGAGGGGAACCGTCTCTTTTCTAGACATTATTTCTACAGTAAATATTTACTTTCGTTCTGGAAAAAGATTAAAATACACATTAGATTTAAACAGATTATTGTAGTGTCAATAATTCTATTTTTAATAAATATTATACTTAAAAAAATGTTGGGTTGTTTCAACCCATGTTTAGGTCAAATATGGACAAAACCCAAAGGTTGGGTTTACAATTTTAAATAAAATGAAATAAAACATAACTAAACCGTTGGGTTTCCAGATTAAAACTTTTAAACCAATCTTTGGGTTTAAAAATGTAAAATGTTTAAACCAACCGTTGGGTTAAACAGATTTACAAAGTTTAAACTAACAGTTGGGTTTTTAAATGTTTAACGTTTTAAACCAACCGTTGGGTTTAAAAAAAAAGTAAACCAACGGTTGAGGTTGTCCATATGTGACCCAAACATGTTAAAACAACCCAGCGTTTTTTTTTTTTTTTTGTATTTACCATTCTCAAATGCAAGTGAATCTCCACCCCTACGATTTTATTTATTTTTTTAACGGTGAGCTGTATTACCGAGCGCACTCTAGACGCGCAGCCAGACCCCCGGATCACGAGACCCCCTGACCGAGCGGGCCAAGCCTCGGGGAGCGAGACTGAGTCTGCGCCGGCTGACTTGCACTGTTTGCGACATGGGGGTCTGGGAGGGGGGAGGGGAGGCCCCCTCGAGAGCTCCACATCTGGATCCTGCTAGGGGTCAAGGCTTCTCCTGCCTGAGGCCTGCGCAGTAATTAACGGAGACACCTTGTTTAACCATTTCGAGTCCGTGCCTCTCTCGTGCACAGAACAACCCGGATTTTTTCTTTTATTCAAATAAACGGTGTTGGCATACATTTATCAATTTCTTTGTTCTGCATTCTTGATTGAGTGGGGAATATAAGACAAGTAGAGGAATCTGACAAAGCAGAAGGAGGGGAATGGGTTTTAGACGGAATAACCTTACATTAGGCTACTTATGGTTAGCTAATGCAGATGTGGATCATCATATCAAGTTTTGGGACATTTGAATGTTGCAGTGCAAGGGTGGACATCATTTTCACAGAGCGTGGGACTTGATAGCCGAAACATATGTTTCCCTAGAGGGGCCGCTTAGACTCCACAATTCTTTTAATTAAAACACCATTATCTCTGAGCGCATGACGAGACTGAGATCTGGCGGAGAGGGGTCACTAATGACAGTATAATTATGTTTTATGGTCTCTATTTCGATTATTATAAATGAGACGTCTCTTTACTCGAAGCCAAACTATTTATCAGATAAATTATGAACACAATCGTTTCATTCACAGTCGTTTCAAGCAAACATTTTTTCGATCTTTTGATGACGACAGTCTTTTCTTCTATAGAAATCCACAATTTAGGCATCATCTGCTTGTCTAAATCATGTTTCTTTCCAGATACAGATAACTCTTTCAAAATGTAATGATAACACGTCAAAAATAAATTATGTTTTTATTAATGGAGCAAACATATCTAAGAAGTGCATCATTAAACCTAAAAAAAAGAGAAAGAAAATAAGTCTCTTTTCCCGCGTGGCACTTGCCCAGGTCATTATGAGTCCAGCGGTAACAAACATTTTGGAAGGCCAATAAACAAATGCATGTTGGTTTATGTAGTGAGCCACAGAACATCTGGCTCGACGCTGACGCTTGACAGCCAGGCATTTCTCCCAACCACGACCTGTGGGAAGCCAGTGGCCCAACGCTACTGGAAAAACCCTGAAGTGCCTGAGTAAGACTAACCCAAAGTGAGGCCAGAGGCTTCCTCCGGTGGTGAAAGGACTTTCGAACATACCATACATAACAACAGGTTGATCTACAAGTAGCCAATATACCCTATCTATCTATCTATCTATCTATCTATCTATCTATCTATCTATCTATCTATCTATCTATCTATCTATCTATCTATCTATCTATCTATCTATCTATCTATCTATCTATCTATCTATCTATCTATAGACAAATATTCGAAACATATCCGCGGTAATCGCATGGTGCTTCTCAGGTTGCGCGACACCGTCACGAGCTGAGAATGACACGCACATCGAAAAAATAGAGACTGCAGCACACAACACCAAACTGTCTGGCCTCCTGCTCCGGGCCATAATTAATTTGAGATTTATTTTTATTGGAAAGCTCCAGTCTCGCCCGGCCTTAACCAAACAAAAACCTTAACTCACGGCTTCGCCTGAATGAGGCTGAATATTTCTCTGAAACTTGCCTTTCTTGAGGCGTGCTGAGGTAAATCCATTTCCCGCTGAAATTCTGCCCGGCGGCAAAAACATTCAAATATGAGCGTTTATCTGGCGGACCCTTTCACAGACTGTGATGACGCGTTTTAACGGTCATTAATCGTAAATCCTGCAAAGTTATTTATATATAGGCCTATTTTATTTTATTATTATTATTATTGTAAATGTATTTAGGCTACCCTACATTTATAACACTACTTTGTATTGTATTATTGTATTTGTATTGTATTGCATCACATGACAACCCCCCCCCCCCCAAAAAAAAACAAAAAAAAAACAACAACAAAAAACTAGTGAATGATGCTGTGAGGTTGTTCAGCCTCACTTTAATTTTGAAAGTTGTGAAAAGTTTTTATTTTCCTATTTGAGCAAATGGGAACACTTTTTTTATGCAGTCTCTCATTCACCGCAATACAAGTTTACCCAACAATGACTTCCGCTTCTGAGTAACCCGGAAATGTGAAAAGGAAAGGGGTCACTTCTGGAACAATTTTGTTAAATATTTGTATATTTTGACCGAAACAAAAACTTAGTTTTGGTTTTGGGAGTAGACTGTCTAAACACAGACACTTGCTTACTTGTTTAAATGAAAAAAAAAAAAAAAAAAAAAAAAAAAAAAAATAATCATCAAATAATAATAATCTTCTCAAAGACTCTTTCTATTGCTTCGTTGTATTGTTGTTTGTATGCAGCCCGACTCCAATGCCATGCAATGTACTATTTATTATTCAGTCTGTGGAGAGAAAGCTGGATTTCAAAGCGAAGGTTTTCCCTCAACATTCCTGCGCTGCTAATGTCTCGAAACAAATCGAGGACTGTTCGTGGGACTGTGAAACGCAGCCCCTCTGTGGAGGAACACAAACTATAGCGTCTGCATGAAAAGCTCCCTTATGCAGGGGGGCAATAAGTCTCCATAACATAACAACTCGGCTCTGGAAAGTATGCTGATTGTAAAGATATAATGAATGACTTTAGCAGGCACAATACTTCATTTTCATGGCTCTGTCTGTATGCTGAGCACTAAGCCTTCTGATACATTAAAGTTATTGCGGTGGCACTTTGCCATAAATAACCATCCAAATATGCCAATTTCAGCCTTTAAAAAAGGAACAGTGATACTAATACCTTTCATAAAGAGGTATTAACCATGTTTGCATCAAGAAGAGCGCAATCCAGTAGAAGTGGCATAATCAATGTCAGTCTGAATGTGTTCGGTGCATGGCTTTTACAGTGGACTCGAACCCATCAGAGAGTTTGAGTTCTAAATGGAAACTTCCCTGCTTGGTCGAACCTATGCAAAAACAGATGTCTGCCATTTGCAATGTTTACATTCTTTAAAAGCATGTAGAGAGAGGAAAAAAGGGCACCATGTCAAATGCAATAATGTACAATATAAGTAACATTTGTGAAGGTCAAAGATGGCCCGTCCCTTCATTCATTGTTCAGATCAAGCTAGAGAGATGAACCCAGTCGTTCATTTTACGGCAAATATGACGAGAGGCGAACCTGCGTTTTTACAAACCATTTACGTCAGTCATGTAAATCGTAAGAGGAAAAAGGCAATTTAGAAGTTCCAGTCTGTTTCCTCCAACATTACCTGCTCGTAGTGACGATGTTGTCTTACCTTGACGTAAGACGAAGTGTCGGGGACGGTCTGAAACATTTTCATTGGACAGAGAGCCCGGAAATGTGTGATGTTCACTTCACGGCCCCTTCAAAAAACAAGTCCACATGTCATCTTAGAGGAAACTAGAGTTTGTCCAGTGCAAAACAAATGAACATACAAAAAAAAAAAAAGCCTAATAATAATTAGACAAAAAGCCAATTTGTCCCTTAATTCTGATCCCCACATCAAGAAAATTGTCTTAATTTCTAAAAATTAACTTGATTATAGTCTACTGAAATGCATAGTCACAAATCTTTCATTTATTTTCATCTTAAAATTGATTTGTGTCTCAGATTCTATAAGAAATGCGTTTCTTAATCCACTAAAGAGATGTTATCATAGATAAAACTTATGTATCTGCATTTTCTGTATACATGCATCGGGTATTTATGGTCGAATCATTTGCAACGCAGCAGTTATTCTGTATATTTGGGAACCTTTGCTTTCCAGCCCGTAAAGCCACATCCAGCCAATCAAAACAGAGAGGTCAGATCTGGTTCATGAGCTTATGAGAGGCAAGAGAAACAGAGCTGCATTTATTCCTGTAAGAATTGTAGCTTTTACCTTTCATCCCTCCAGAGGTTCAATTTTTTTTTTAAATAATTAACTACACAAGCCTCTGTTTTATGAAGTAGGTTATTTTGGCTAAGGTGTCAGTGAAGCCATAATAATAATAATAATACTTTTTTTTTTGCATCGTTATTATGATTTTATAAACTATATATCCATTTAATCTATATCATGCTTTTTCTTTTCTTTCCCGTTCTTCTTTCTTTTTTCGATATGTTTCTATATGTGCTATATGAGATAAGTCAATTAGTGCAGTATATAGGCCCAGCCCATTCACTTCCAGCAGACACATATTGAAACACTTTTCGTTTTAATAAGTGTAGCTTACAGAGGCTCGGGTGAAAGGGCACCTCGGGGACGGTGTCTTTTGCCTTTCCCTCGTGCAATTACAGAGCAGACTGGCACTAGAATTATTCAACATTCCTCCGCAGTTCACAATCAAAATACCCGATGGCCATGTCAGAACACAAGAGAAATGGGCAAACGCAAACTTTTGACACATCAAATCGACGCATATAAAGAGTATTTATCCTTCTCTAGAGGCTATAATTATTGAATGGTGATTTAGTTTGAAGAATATCATGGTGATGAATTGCATAGGTAGCCTGTAATAATAAATACTTCATGTTTTGTTGAGTGTTTAGGATTTATATACCGAAACAGCTGAAGTCCGTTCTTGATAATCAGGTACTTTCCCGAAACATCCGTGTAAAAAACATTTTATATTCATTCATTGCGTAATATAGGCTAATATGAGCTTTGTTTCAATCCACTAAACGCATTAAAGTAGCCTAATTTCTGTATTTCTATTTTTCAGAGCGTCAACCCGACTTTCTTCAATCGTAATTTAATGACTGCAGGTTGCCACTTTGCTTATGAAAATACGATAATTCAACTTGTTTTCAGTTCTAGTTGTAATTTCAAAGCCGATACTACTGAAACAACATTTCTTTGAAATCAATTTGCGCATAAAGCATCAAAATCATACGTGTTTACACACTTTACAGATCAAATAATGCAACAATAAACGAAATAGCTAATTATGCTAAATTAAAATGCATTCGTCAGTTGCCTGTCATCGCGATAAGAAACGAGATGTTGACATTTCGATACCTGAACACACTGACCGTAATGAATAAATCAGGAGTCTTATAATTCGCTCGATTTATATTCGCAGCGTCAGACCCCGGGCTCCTGCGGGCGAGGGCTGGGCTCGCCTCATAAACTTTCCCAAATGCATCCAATTTCTAAACGGTAAAAGAGCATAGAATTCCGCATCTGTGGCCAATTAAATGACTGGAGGCTCAACAGGACTGTTAAGTAACTGCATCGTCTCTCCTCCGAAAAGCGTCTAGTGTTGCATTTGAAGCGTGTGCGTGTTATCCATCAAATAGCTTTTCCCTCGACTGTCGACACATTGGGACAGAGCAAAGAAGCAACATAACAAAATGCACAAGGAATCCAAACTAAAAAGTAGCTCCACGTGCATGTGTTTTTATTCAAGACCATTGCAACTACTAAAACAGAAAGAACACAAGCTCGGCTTCTGAACCTCACACACTGTAGGCTACTACACAAACTCACCTGTCTGGTCTTTGTCTCTCGGTAAACTCGTTTCCAGTCTTTAATAATTAGTCCCGTCTATGAGAAAGTGATTGTCATGGATAAGTGTGAGTAATGTTGAGGAGGAGAGGAGGGATGTATGAATGGGGAAAGACTAAGAGAGATGGGAGAGAGGCGGCTCGCTGACCAATGAGAACGCGCGAGCTCACCCCTGCACATCCACTGAACCGTGAAATAAGGGGAATCTGACTGAAATGAGCACAAGACCATAAAAGAGAAGGAGAGAAAGAGAGAGAGGGGGAAAGCGTGAAGCTTACTCGAGGACATCCGAATATCTTCTGCGGGACACTAACATTTATAAACAAATCAAATTTCGTTCATTCAACACATGTTGAATGAACTGTTTCTGTGCTGTTTCTGTTACGGAGCTCCTAAATGGACATGGTGAAGGGAAATAACATGAGATGGAGGGGAAACAACAATATTTTTTAATGTTTTTGAGATCGCAATTTTTTTTTTTTTTTTTTTTTTGAGAAACTTGAGCTCAAAAGGTTTTGCAAAAGTTTAACGGTGAACGCAAAAACATTTGTAAAGAAAGCAATAGACTTATTTTTCCCCATCTCCCACAATGTCCCTTTAGGGGCTCCGTACTATTTCTTCTAAAACGAATAAAAAAACAAATTTATCTGTTTGTGCTTCGTGATATATTTTACAAGGAAAAAATGCATTTGAAATAATAAATAGCATTTATGTTTTGGTTAGCGATGTCTGTCTCGCGAGGATCGTGTCCCATCCACGCGTCACCCGTGCGCGTCTCTTTCCTGTTAGGTTGACCCTGTTCACTTCACTAACTCCATTTCCTCCACCAGAAAACTCCTTCAAAGAACCAGCGGCAGGTTTACAGTGGGCAGATCTGCTGATGCGTGACGTGTGAATATCAGCAGGGAACCAAACACTTAATATACACTCCTCATCGATGTCACCTGAAGCGGTTCTCACATAAGCTTGATGACACATCGTTACAAGGGTTAGATATCCGCATATAGGCTACATAACAACACTTAATATGAAGCCAAATCATATTTTGGAGTTGCTTGTGATTGTACATTTGGTTACACACTATTTTAAGATGTCATTGTTACAGTGTAATTGGGTAATATTAATTAGCATTAACTATAGGGTTATGGTTTGTTTGTTAGTTGCATCTAATTGTGCATAATTTACGATTATTGCAATGTTAACATATGTTACAAGGACACTACATTTTAAGGTGACATTACATTACACTACTTAACCTATAGGGTTAGGGGTTGGTTTAGGGTTATTAATTATGCATCATTTACTGTTAGTCAGTAGCATTTACTGTAGTATTTACCTTAAAATAAAGTGTTACCATCCATTTAAACAATTATTACACAATTTAAAATGTATTGCATAATGATTATATGTGTTGTTGCTAAAGGATTTTTGTAATAATTTAGTTTGAGCTCATGGTCCCAAAACTAGATTGTTTTTCAAATGTGACAACTAATAATTACAGAGGAAGCGTATTGCATTCACTTGAGGAAACAAAATCTACTCTGTTTTTCTGAATCAACAAGATAATTATCTCAGAATTTAAAAAAAAAAAAGAAGTTTTTGCTCTGTTTTTCTGAATTTCTGAGTTTTTGAGATGATCAAGTCATTAATTCAGAAAAACAGAGCAAACATTTTTTTACATGAAAAAAATGACTTGTAACTTTGAGATAATTAACTCGTTAATTCAGAAAAACTGAATGCAAAAGTGAATGCAATATGCTTCCGTAAATAATAAAATAGTTTTGAAAAAATACAGTTTTCCCATGCGTCTAAATTTACCTGAATGTAAACTCTTGAGATGAACCGTGTTGGGAATAACACGCCACGTTCTCGTAAGATCACACACATTCTTTTGAACAATAGCAGGAAATTGCCACCTTAACCAGACGGGAAACATATCTGAAGGCAACCGGCACGTTACTAGTAGTGTCTGACTGTCATTTCCAACATACAATTCTTGCAATCTTTAACCAACACTGAAAAGTTTTATTTTCATCACCTCTTTATTCAGTATTATTATTTAATTTATTTCTCAATATATCCTAAGTAACTCCTGGAATTGTACAGATGTCGCCATTGAAATCACATCAATGGCTGGATGACGCATTTCCATCCAAATGCCTTATGACAGGAGTAAAGAACAATAAACACTGCTAGTGTTAGTGTCAGAAAATGGTCGTTTTTTCCATTCCTCCATTCCTTTGTCTTGTAGCTTTTACAATGTTACTGTTGCTACTCATTTCAAGTTTATTTACACAACGACGGCATTTAGGCGCCTGAAAATGCACTGTTGAAGACGGGTTTCAAAGAGCGAGTTTACCGTTATCAAGTGAATTACAAAAACGTAAATTTGTGAAAACAGTGACTACATGCTCATGCGTATTAAAGGGATAGTTCAATTTGAAATTAATTTTTGGTATGTTTTAGCTTACCTCGAGGGCATCCAAGATTTAGGTGTCTTTGTTTCCACAGTATTTTCAATTTTGATGTTTTTAGGTCAAACCGTTCTTGTCTGTCAGTCACATAATGCAGGTCTATGGTCACCACCTCAAAGAGCATGCACAGAGAAGTCCAAATTAAACATGATTTAATGACTCATAAATGCAAGTACACACTGATGGCCTAAGACACGAAACGAACGGTTTGTGTGAGAAAACAAACAGTATTTATATCGTTTTTACCTCTTGTAACCACAGCCACAAAGCGCCCACGCCCTCAGATCACTTGGACATGGCTGTGGTTACAAGAGGTAAAAACTATATAAATACTGTATAAATACATCTCTCGTGCCATTTATACGCCAAAAATGTTTTTTTGCGTGCATATGCTACGCACTGAAAACGCATTACACACCATAAAGTGCGTATCATACAGACGCTAGTGATGGGGACAAGACCGCCTATGCTAAGTCTGAGTCAAGTCCGAGTCTTTGAACGGTCGAGTCCGAGTCGAGACCGAGTCCGTTGGTTTTCAAATACAGTCGAGTCCGAGTCAAGACCGAGTCTTTGAAGGGTCGAGTCCGAGTCAAGACCGAGTCTTTGAAGGGTCGAGTCTGATTCAAGACCGAGTCCGTTGGTTTTCAAATACAGTCGAGTCCGAGTCAAGACGAGTCTTTGAAGGGTCGAGTCCGAGTCCAGACCGAGTCTGTTGGTTTACAAATACTGTCGAGTCTGAGTCAAGACCGAGTCTTTGAAGGGTCGAGTCCGAGTCGAGACCGAGTCCGTTGGTTTTCAAATACAGTCGAGTCCGAGTCAAGACCGAGTCTTTGAAGGGTCGAGTCTGAGTCAAGACCGAGTCCGTTGGTTTTCAAATACAGTCGAGTCCGAGTCAAGACCGAGTCTTTGAAGGGTCGAGTCCGAGTCAAGACCGAGTCTTTGAAGGGTCGAGTCTGAGTCAAGACCGAGTCCGTTGGTTTACAAATACTGTCGAGTCTGAGTCAAGACCGAGTCTTTGAAGGGTCGAGTCTGAGTCAAGACCGAGTCCGTTGGTTTTCAAATACAGTCGAGTCCGAGTCAAGACCGAGTCTTTGAAGGGTCGAGTCCGGGTGGAGTCCGAGTCTGTTGGTTTTCAAATACAGTCGAGTCCGAGTCAAGACCGAGTCTTTGAAGGGTCGAGTCCAAGTCAAGGCCGAGTCCGTTGGTTTTCAAATACAGTCGAGTCCGAGTCAAGACCGAGTCTTTGAAGGGTCGAGTCCGAGTCAAGACCGAGTCTTTGAAGGGTCGAGTCCGGGTGGAGTCCGAGTCTGTTGGTTTTCAAATACAGTCGAGTCCGAGTCAAGACCGAGTCTTTGAAGGGTCGAGTCCGAGTCAAGACCGAGTCTTTGAAGGGTCGAGTCCGGGTGGAGTCCGAGTCTGTTGGTTTTCAAATACAGTCGAGTCCGAGTCAAGACCGAGTCTTTGAAGGGTCGAGTCCGAGTCAAGGCCGAGTCCGTTGGTTTTCAAATACAGTTGAGTCAGAGTCAAGACCGAGTCTTTGAAGGGTCGAGTCCGGGTCGAGACCGAGTCCGTTGGTTTTCAAATACAGTCGAGTCCGAGTCAAGACCGAGTCTTTGAAGGGTCGAGTCCAAGTCAAGGCCGAGTCCGTTGGTTTTCAAATACAGTCGAGTCCGAGTCAAGACCGAGTCTTTGAAGGGTCGAGTCCGAGTCAAGGCCGAGTCCGTTGGTTTTCAAATACAGTTGAGTCAGAGTCAAGACCGAGTCTTTGAAGGGTCGAGTCCGAGTCAAGGCCGAGTCCGTTGGTTTTCAAATACAGTTGAGTCAGAGTCAAGACCGAGTCTTTGAAGGGTCGAGTCCGGGTCGAGACAGAGTCCGTTGGTTTTAAAATACAGTCGAGTCCGTGTCAATAAATAAAAACTGCCTAATGTTACTGAGTGAAATGTGGACCCAAGATGAGCTTCTGATCATCGTTCTGAATCTGATCTGCACATAGACTTTGACAAAACTCGTTTTTATCAGCTTTTTTTTTACTTAAACTTTTTTTACTTAAAACTTAAACTGGCAACTTTCGAATACGACAGTTTATATTTTATACATCACTTAGTATTACTATTCAGAACCGAACGATGAAATCAAAGGTTAAAGGGATCAGGAATACACTCAAAACAAGGCCATATTTGAACCAGCTCAGTCTCCACAAACGGTTAAAAATGAAACCGTCTCTCATGAAGAGACAAATTCCTGCATCCCATCTATGATCATCCCCCATGGCTGGTGTGACTTATCTCAAAGGTCCAACTCCACCTCCTGGGACCTCTCTAATATATGTCTATTTAGGAATATGCAGAAACATACAGACGTGTCTGATTACATCGAGTATGTAGTAATGAAGGCCTGGGTCCTCCAGTGTAATGTCTTATTTATTTAACTGGAGAAGCAAGAGAGCAAAAGAGATGAAGATAGCTCATTTTCCACATCTCTAGATGTTCTCAAGGGGAACGGGAAAATGAGATGCCGGCACCAGTGAAGGCAGGGCAACTCTTTTCACGCTAACCCCGTCAAGGCCCACACGCAACAGGATAAACCCAAGGGCTTTCCTAAACTCCAATCAGACTCATTCCAACTTAAATGTCAGTAATTTCAGCTCTGGAGATTGTAAGAAGTCGTGTGACTTAATCTTATTCTCTAGCCCTCATAAAACTACACATATGAACACCTGGAGAAGTCTGTCCACTTTTTTCCTTATTCACGAAGTGTGTTGAGTGCGGACTCTTTAGATTCATGGTTTGTAATATGAATTTCACAGACGCGTGAAACTGGATCTGGAAATGTATCTGTGTATGCAAACAGCAGAGCACTCATGCTTGTCATTAGAATTTGGAAAGGGAAATTAAACGCTGTGGTTGGTTTATAAGAGAGCATTTATAAAGGTAAGGTCTCACCAGTGGCAGCGAAAGTGCTGAACTTCCTCATAGGACACCAATCATCACGACTGTTCCCTCCATCCAAACGGAGAAATAGATGACCTTGCACTGAAGTCACACATCTGGTTTAATCGGACATCAGGTTGACTTTCATTCAGAATGATTTTAGTTTATACCTCCAGAATAGCGAACTATAAAGTTAGACAATTAATCACATTCTTAACATGCATCTATAAGGACTTTCTGCTTAATTGCAGAAATTTGACCCTTTAAGGCTTGTAAATTATACAAAGGGTTTAACGGCATGCATAAAAGTGTCATTTTTTATAAAATGCCTTGGGTACGTTTTTTTTTTTTTTTTTTTTTTTTTTGACGCGCCGCGTCAAAAACTATCCGACCAATGAGATTGGCGCATTTGTGTTTTCAGTAGCTTCTGTAAAACCAACGCTATCTCACGACCAATTCGTACGAATTCGTATGAGTGATTAAAAAGTGGCTAATTCGTACTAATTCATACGACCTCACTCGTACGAATTCGTACAATTTGTCTAATGGGTAGGTTTGGGGGCGGGGTCAGGGGTAGGTTATTCGTACGAATTCATACGAATTGGGCAATTCGTAAAATACCTACGATTAGCAAAAATTGTACTAATTCGTACAAATGAGGTCGTACGAATTGTTACGAATTAGCCACCTCGTAAAATCCGTACAAATTCCTGTGAGATCGGGTTGGTAAAACACAACTTGGGGGCGCTCAAACACAAAACAGTCTTTCCAAGCACACATATGCAATGGCGAAGAAGATATACGCCAAGTAGCTTCGCCGTCTACACTACACAGCCAGGAAGAAATAAGACGAGGAAGATGCAAGGCAAGATGAATGTAGAGCTGATGTTCTCGTTGGTGCTAGAACCCAAATGCGACAGGGACTACAAACAACTTCAGAAAAGAAAAATACAGAGCAAATGGGCGCCATTTAAAGTCAGGGAACGAATTTGCATGTTTCCTCAGCTCATCGTCAGCGGAAATCGCTTGGGTGTGAACACAAAAAACGTGTTGGAAAAACGCTGACGAATAATGCGCGCTGATATTCGTCCCGGTGTGTACGGCCCTTAATATTTTAAGTTTTACGTTTCAGCTGCTATATAGAAAAAATCAAGTGATTGTGCCAAATAACATCAGTTAGCATCTCTAAACTGGTATCAAAGCCTATTCATAAAACTAAACAATCAGTCATCTAAATATAGAGAAAGTTCGGCTCAGTTTAAATAGCCAGGCTGTGCCACCATGCATTGAGGCGATGCCAAACATTCTGTGGGCATGTGATGCTGTTTTACATGCATATTAGGGCTGATGAATAAAGCCTTGTTTACATAATCCAAAATAGTTATCAACCAAACATGCGGACATATAAGAGAAGAGCCCACACTCTAAAAAAAAATGCTGGGTTATTTCAACCCAAGTTTCGGTCAAATATGGACAAACCCAAATTTGGGTTAAAAATGTAATAAGTTGAAGTCTGGTTAAAATTTTAAATTACATTTTTAACCCAACATTCGGGTTTGTCTATATTTTATCCAATTCTGGGTTAAAACAACCCAGCATTGTTTAGAGTGCAAGTTTTAGTTTCGCTTTAAATAAATCAGTTTACACTCTAAAAATGCTGGGTTGTTTGAACCCAAATTTGGGTAAAATATGGACAAACCCAGCCATTGGGTTACATTTTTTAATTACATTTTTAACCCAATGTTTGAGTTTGTCCATATTTGACCCACAATTGGGTTAAAACAACACAGCAAATGTGTGCATAGTGTTATATACGTTTTTATAAATGTTTTTTTTTTTTTACTTATTTTCCAGAAAATGCTGTATTATTGCAAAATTCAATATTTACAGTTGGGGACTATTAACGCCAAGGAATTAAGCATACTCACGCCTGTATTTATCACTGTTTTAATTATGAGAGGGTCCTTGGAAATCTTTCTGCCCTATAAGGTCCCTGGCTCAAATATTTTTGAGAACCCCTTAGCGAACACGTAAAAACCAAAGCCCACTGTTGGATTCGAGATGCGCTGTAAAGGTTTCAGAATAAGGTTTGCTCAAATGGCGATTGCATTCATCAGAAACCAATATCTTTACCCAGAACTAGCACCAAATCTCGTTTAATTCATCGGCCGTCTATGAAACTCCAGGGCGTTCATCTTAGCATTTAATACTAGCCAGGACCATGTGGACGAAAACAAAATCCTTAGTGGAAAACAGCAAGTCAAGGCATATGACTGCACACCTCGTCTAAGAAAATTTAAAGTCATCTCTCCTCAATAAATCCTCTGACCACTCATCATTCAACAGGCTTTTAGCAGGCCCTTAAAGAAAGCAGCAACTGAAATGAATACGCTGTCACCTCTCATTTCTGTCCACAGCCCGGGCCCGTGAGAGAGCGTGTTGTTCCTGGGGAAGCGGGACAGGACTCTCAGGTTTACCGTGCCATGCTCTTTTTCTCAGGCATAACCCCCACCAGACGTGTCTGACAGCCTGAACTCCACATGAGCCGCTCACCAGACTACAAAACTCATTCATCTGTGGCTCCGACGCTCAAATCTGGATCCAATAAAGCAGGACACTATTGATCCCTTGTCTCACTCAAACATGCGGTGGTGGTTTTTCTCCACTAGGGGGTTCTTTGAGCTAGCTTTGAGGCATGAGACGTAGAAAGGTTGTGACATACAATATTTAAAATTCACATTACAAGGACATTCAATGAAACTTTTCACTCACATAAATGTACTTAATCAGCAATGTCAGGCATGCATGAAAGGACACATCCGGACACTGCTTATATTGTCCGTATCTCAGCCTCTCAGCCTTCATTTCCATCGTCTACCATCTTATTGCAAGTCACTTTAAAGCCTAATGCGTTTGTATGCCCAGATAGGCCCAAAGTGAACCCCTCCTTCTCTCATGTTCCCTGGGGCAACAAATAAACGTATGAAACGGGAAACAGACCAAGCCACACACACACGTTACGTTTGTCTCATAAGTGAGGGGGTTTGCTGATTATTTAGTTAGAGAATTACCAAAAGAATTAGATCACAACATGACATGGGATGCCTGTCTCAAAGGATGGAGTTGGAAAGCAAGTTTCCAGAAGGAGAGACCGGGAGAAAACAGTGTGTGTGTGTGTGACTGACTGCAGGGGCACTGCTCTAAACGCCCTGGCAAAAACCACAGCATTCTTCCTCATCCTTAAAGAGACACACACACACACACACACACACTGGTTTTCATGTTTTATGGGCTTTCAAAACAGTTTAGTATGCTTTATTAGCTGTTTTCCTCACAGGGACCGAAACAAAAAGAAATCCACATAAAGTTTAATTTTAACTTTTACCTTTTTAAAATTTACTGTTACTTCCATTCGACTGCTTTTTTGGAAAATGTATCTTTTGTTTTACAGGGCAACTAACTTGTTGAAATACCAACACACACACTTCAGAATACATAGAGTACTGTAATAAAATCCACTGACTGATAGAGGGCAGAGTTGAGCTATGGAAGAGGCCAAAAAAATATATAGATTTCCATCAGTGTCTACATTTATTATACACATAGAGCACAGATTTGCTTTTCTAAAACAGAATAATAAAATACTAAAAGCATAATTGAAAATGCAAGACGTTGTTGACCATATATTATCCCAAAAATGTGTTTTGCGATTTTGTGGTAGCTCCGATCCAATTAATTATTAAACATATATTAAGTTGAGGGAGTGGAACTCATAAGCACAAACACACAGACATGTACAGTAAAATCCACAAAATTACATGCCAAAGACAAACACACACATGCAAACGTGTCGTCGCATTGACATACATTCCCTCACACACCCACGCACACACCTGCATCTTCATCTGTGTTACAATATAGACCGAGAGAACTTCATGGATCAGCAAACTGATTTTAAATGTTCACTCATTTTGGTCTCTGCATATTAAAGTACTTGCACATAATGACAAACAAAAATAACATTCGTTAAATGGAAAACCCTCGTATTGTTTGGTATATTTTTTTTTCTCATGCAACACAAAGGAAATGATTAACAGAATGTCACAGCATGGCGATCACTGGCAGTCAAATTTGGTTACAGTTTACCAAAAACCCTGTACGACGTCCCTCATGCACATTATCATGTCATTTCATCTTCAAGTTTAAAATAAACGAGCGTACGTGGGCAGGCATGGGCAGAGGTGAAGGAGTCGTCTCTGGGACGAGAGGCTTGCATGGGGCGGCTGATTTGAGCTCCGATTAAACATAGGAGAAGAACAAACCACATTCACTAGACTGCTGATAAGAGCAAAGAAGGGGTTTAATCACCAGCAAAGAGAGAGAGAAAGAGCTCAATCTGAATATCAGACTACAGGATAGACTATACTTCCTTAAACCACGTCTAAAAATACTCCTATTGTTTTGTGGTTGGTGTAGTTTGAGTGTGTGTGTGGTCATACTGTTGTCTGGTTGGCTGTACATAATAAGCACATTAGCATTATGTGTGTGTGAGAATCCAGGAGTTGCTCCATTTTAGAGTGAAGTTTGATGGGAACGAGGGCTGATTATTTATGTGTCTGTAATCGAAACCCTTCAGCTGAACACAGATCTTCTCCGTCTCCCAACGGTCAGCCATCAATTTCCATCCGGATACAGCAAGATGGTCTGCAGGTTATGACACTCTGCTTACAACCCAACATAAGCTGGAACACCTGAAAGCCATTGTGGGAACTGTTTTGATGGATGTACTAAATGGACATTGAACATCACAGATATGGGACAAGGTTTGGGCCTAAGGGTGCGTTTACAGGATAACGATATGCTTAAAGGAGTAGTTCACTTTAAAAAAAACAAAAAAACTTTTGCTGATAATTTACTCACCCCCATGTCATCCAAGATGTCCACGTCTTCCTTTCTTTAGTCGAAAAGAAATTAAGGTTTTTGATGAAAACATTCCAGGATTTTCTTCATATAATGGACTTCAATGGGAACCAAACGGTTCAAGGTCCAAATGAGAGTTTCAGTGCAAACTACAAACTGTTCAAAGGGCTTTAAACGATTCCAGACGATGAATAAGGGTCTTATCAAGCGAAACGATCGCTCATTTCATGAATAAATAACAAAGTTGAAGTTTTATAAGCTCAAATGCTCGCCTTGCTCTGTTCTGTGATGCGAGTTCGTGACTCTCCTGTGTGAACAGGAGAATGAACAAATCCTTTTTCGAGTCATGACTTGAAGGGTCCTTGATAAGACCCTTATTCATGGTGTCGTTTAAAGCCCTTTGAAGCTGCACTGAAACTCTTAATTTCACTGAAAACATTAATTTCTTTTCGACTGAAGAAAGAAAGACATGAACATCAGCAAAAGTTTTTTTTTTTTTTTTTTTTTTTTAAAGTGAACTACTCCTTTAAAACGGATTTTTCCTTTGAGTTTTCATCGTACAAAAGATCCCCATTATACACGGATCTGTGAAAATGACTAAAAACGCTGTAATCCGCTGCCAGGCCATTAGATGGCGATGAAATGCTGTAGGTTGAACACGTAATGTAATGTGCATGACGTCATCGTTTTCAGAGATTCACGTTTTTCAGAGAACACGTGCACTTTGAAACCAAAGTTTGGGTTTTCTGGCACCCGAAACGCTGTTGTCGTGTAAACGAATGGCAAAAACGCATAATTTTTTACGTGTTTTGTAAACAGCCCACAGGATTATTATTTGAAGAGGTTATAGCCTCGTTAACTCATTATATATGCTGATAAATGTTCATAATGCGCTCTTGTGACTGGATATTGCCATGCGACAGATAAATGTACTATATGTAAGCATTTAGTGTCCAGACACTGTTGTGTTTGTGTGAAACTTCTATATTGCAAGATCTGCAATTATTAGTTTAAAACATGTAGGCTTTCCAAATCTCCATCACAATTTTAAAAACTTCACCAACTACATCAACAACGACTTAATAGGCCGTGTAGCGCAGTCTCATCCCATGACGTCATATAACTGACGTCTTGAGACGTCTTTTGACCATACGTCAACATCCGCCTTTTTAAGGTACCCTTAAAGGATAATTTCGGTATTTAACACCTTGAGTCTATTTTGTAGTTTGTTTTGAATGAAATAGAGTGGTGGACTTAGAAATTTTGACAATGGGTCCTGTCTTGAGTTTTTGACTTTTTTAGAATCGCCTGTGAAAGCTTTAGACTGGGTGTCTATGGGCATGCACAAACATGTCCTTAAAACAACCCTTAACGTTCATTTTCAAAACTGTGCAACTCACCGAGTGGTTGGTGGTGTTCGTTGATGATTAAACACAAATATATCGGCGCAATGTATGCTTTAAATCCGTGTTGTTTGCTATAGTGGAAGTATTTTTTCAGATACCTCACAACCGCGTATAAACTTCCGCTTGATATTTGAGTCTGAAGCGTTAGCACACTCCCGACCACTTGATGGCGACAACCAGGACGCTGTACGGTGTATAGTGCACAGTAAAAGAGTCGAATATGACAAGACCTTACTGTCTATGGGCAAGACGGAGAACCGAGCGAAAAGACTACAACCAAATGTAAACAGACCCCTTTCCGTTTCCGGTAGCTAGCCTAGCGCAGTAATATCAACGAGCACTGAGTCCTCCAGCAGACGTCAATGCGATTTTAAAAAATGACAAATAAAACACGATGAAACGGTATTTCGCTACGCTACTTGTTTCGGAACAGCAACGAACACCACGAACCACGCACAGTTTTGAAAATGAACGTTAAGGGTTGTTTTAAGGAAATGTTTGTGCATGCCCATAGACACCCAGTCTAAAGCTGTCACAGGCAATTCTAAAAAAGTCAAAAAAGTCGAGACAGGACCCATTGTAAAAATGTCTAAGTCCACCACTCTATTTCATTCAAAACAAACTACAAAATAGACTCAAGGTGTTAAATACCGGAATTATCCTTTAAATGTCGGTTAGATGACGTTATCGGATCCTAACCCTACCCCAGACCTAAACCTACCCCTAAACCTAACCGACGTTAAAGGTAAAGCGTCAGTTGTATGACGGCCCGGGATCGTCATATAACCAACGTTTAAGTGTACCCTAAAATGGCGGATGTTGACGTATGGTCAAAAGACGTCCCAAGACGTCAGTATATGACTTCTTGGGATGAGACTGTACTTCAGCAGAAACATACACGAGTGGTGTTTCGTTTATGAATAAATTGATAGTCTTTGGGATGTGCTGGAGGAGACTTTACAGAGATTAACAATACAAGATCTTGATCACAAATGTAATTTATTCCTGAATTTCCAGCATCATTACTCCAGTCTTCAGTGTCAAATGATCCTTCAGAAATCACTCTAATATGAGGATTTGCTGATCAATAATAATCAATGTTGAAAACAAATTGTAATATTTTACTGTATTTTTATTTCAGTTTTCAAATGTAGCCTTGGTGAGCTTTCAAAAACACGAATTATTCCAAAAGTTTGGCCAAGGCTATATAAACACTGAAGTAAATTCTAAAACCATGGCCGTAATGACTGACAGCGAATCGTCATTTCGAACCCCAATCTGGGGTGCGTTTTCCAAAAGCATCGTTAGCCAACTACGGTCGCAAGTTCTGTCGATACTAATAGAGTTCAATGGAAATTGCGACCAACTTGCGACCATAGTTGGCTAACAATGCTTTCGGGAAACGCACCCCTGACCGGCTGTTAGGCAGGAACGGGCCAGTGTAAGCGCTCCACTGTTCACCCATCAGCTCCTGCGGTGTCCGGCTTTATTTTTGGAAAGAGGGATCATGTTTCGGCCATGAGAAGACCCCTCTAACAGGAAGACTCTCGGTGGGACACCAGGCCGTCTCTCGCTCGGCTCGGACTGAGCTCGGATCACCCCCGAGGGTGAATCTCATGTGCTCATACACACACTGTGGAAACATTGGTTAAACTCCAGCTGAACTTCACATCAATATCCTCATGGCCTCGCCATGCTAATAAGAGAAGCGCGCTGCTTGTGGTGAGTTCTCATGGGCAGCTGAGGAAGAGCGCTGTGGCTGTGTTAAACATCACCACATAAGCACACACTGATTTCATAATGCTCAAAGTGGCTGTCACAGATGGTTTTGCAGATTTCGGATGAGAATTTAATGGTGAATAAGCTGTGTGAGATTAGGTCTCTACCGCATAAAACATCAATTAGTCCCTTTTTATTAGGCTATGGTACCATTTGGTTCCATTGGTTGGTTAACATGGAAAAAAAAATAGTTGTAAAGCATTTATCTGACAGATGAAGTCCAGTCATCGCATCACAACAGATCTGATCTAATAAAGCCACACAAACAGGTTTATCTGCAATGATCTGTGTTTGAGTTAAACAAAAACTCAATGTTGTTGGTTATTCTACTACTGTATAATCAAGCGCCGGATACTTCAGAAAAACTGTAAACACAGATTTTATGGACTGGTTAAACTGAGGATGTATACTTCAGATATAAGCACAGGGAATATAATTTCAGCTATAAAAAGTCTGTTTAAATGTCATGAGGTCAGTCTGAGGTGCTTTTAAACGCAGACAGTCATACGATTGGTGTAAAAGTGGGTTGTAGGAAAATGTATTATAGTTTAATGTTACATTAAAAACCATTAGCTGAACTTAAGAAAGCTTTTTTGACCCACTCACTCATTCAAACGGCTGATTCGTTCAAGAATGAATCGATTCGTTCAAGATGCTTAATAATTCAGTAATGAAAACAGGTTGAGTGATCCTGTACATCCCTGGATGTAGTCGAGGCTAAACTCACGTAAACGTAGTTTACGCACCTCCCAATATTCGGAAATAGCGTTTACCCACCTCAAAAGTGCGTTTATTCACCTCTCAATTGCGTTTATCCACCTCTAAATATCCCGTAGTTCCTAAGACATTTTCATATTATTCATTATTAGTTTCATAGGTTGTTAAACCTAAGACGAACTCTTTCATATTGCACTGCATTACTGTCAAGTGTTGTTGACTAACGTTATATTGGCTGCACTGTTGACGCTCGAGCACACACACACACACACAGTTAACAACATACTGCCTATTAAAATCTAAATGTGGAGTTTTTATACTTTTAACATATGACTTTTAACATATTTTTATACTTTTAACATATGACAACCTCATTTTTTTTTCCTGAACACCATCACGATTGAAAATGTGACATTGATTTCCTACAACAGTTCAAAAAACAGTTAAAATTAATTCACTTACATTTTAGATGCAATATTGGCTGTTTTTGTTCTGTTTCAGCAGCGGAAATAGTTCAGAACAGCAGAACCACGGCGCATGTCACAGGAACACTCAACCTGTTTTCATTACTGAATCATTGAGTATCTTGAACGAATCGATTGAGTCAAAGATTCAATGAACCATTCAAAAACATCCGTCTCATTCTTGAATGAATCAGCCGTTTGAACGAATCGTTTGAATGAATTCATCAATGACTCGCCTGCCGCCACCTACTGGCGGTTTAGTGTTAAATGTTTAAAAGCAGGATCATTCTTTCCAACGTTTCTGACATGTACATTTAAATAAATTTCATAACATTATTTTACACAATTGTAATTTTTCAGTGTAAATGATTTAATTTGATCAGCCTCTAAGGTAACAGCCCTATAGCCTAGTGTCAATTATTCGAAATAATTTAATTTATTGATCAAATTTAGGAATTTAAAATTAAAGATAAAGCATACTTTTAATAATATTGGGGGAGGGGATGCCCTTTAAAGGTGCATATATTACAATTTGGTGATTTAAATATTGTTTCAGAATTAACAAAAATCTGGACGAGCAACTTTTTTACTTGGAATGACATGTTTGGTAGACAAACACAAGTGCCTTTTATATGAAATCTATGTGAGGAATCAAACTTCAGTGCTGCCCCAACGATGTGAACACGTGAGTCTTCAGCCTGGAAACTCCTAATCTCGACTGTTTGTTTTGGTGAGCTCTTTTTGTGAACCTAAGGCCAAAGCAGCCCCGGGGGAGTTCAACAGGAGACACAACAACAGAGAAGCGTTCATTTCCAGCTATTATAGCAGGTTGATGCGCTCTAATAATTTCAAGAGGATGTGTCTTCTAGTATGTGTGCTTCTTCTCTAAATGTTTCTCTCTCCATGCCTTCATTAGGATGAAGGCCTTTTGGGTTATGAATGAGGCTGTCTGCGTTCCCCCAGCTGTTCTCCATTACAGAGCCATCGTGTGTGTGATACGAGCCAGAGCTCAGCCAACGCTTAAGCCCTGCCAGGTAGCGGTGATGAGACCCAGGGTTCAGGTGCTGTGTGTAGCGTGTGAGTAAAGTGAAGGTGAGGGGAGTGTGTTTCCGGAGCCAGTCGTGTGTATTCCACTCGAAACCTCGTCTCATTTTCCCTCCTCCTCGCCTCACTATTTATATCACTCATGTCTTTTATTGCGCTACCTTTTTTTTTTCATTCACTACCTCTCTTTCTCCTGTTGTAATTTATCCCAATAAATGAAAACGTCTCTCTCTCTCTTTTTTTTCTCCAAGAGCTTTCCTGGCATTGAGCCAAGGATTAAAATAGGAGATTTGACTTCTCTAAACTGTTTGGGCCAGTTTTATGAAACTCTGTAAATCAGTGAGGATAGAGATTGAGGAAGGGAGAGCAAGAGAGAAGTGGAAGGTCACTACCGTGTTACTTGAATGAGCAGTAACTTAGTTTTAAATTAAACGTGTTTTCAATAATATAGAGCATTTTCATTGGTTCAGTTAATTCAAGTGGTTTGTGAATGGACTGTTCTTTACTTTGTTTTAAATTAAAGGAGTAGTTCACCTTAAAAATAAATAAAAAAATTTGCTGATAATTTACTCACCGCCATGTCACCCAAAATGTCCATGTCTTTATTTCTTCAGTCGAAAAGAAATTAAGGTTTTTGATGAAAGGTCAAAGAAAGACGTGGACATCTTGGATGACATGGGGGTGAGTAAATTATCAGCAAAATGTTTTTATTTTTATTTTATTTTTTTTAAGTGAACTACTTCTTAAATAAATTGTCGGCCCAGATCCGTGGCACATCTTGTACATGTGGATTCAACGTGTACCGGATGTGGGCCGGATCTGGGCCGACACTATGATGCTGTCTGTTGTCTTTATTGACTCTGTATTTTGCCGAGACATTTTTGTACATGTAAGATACGTGAATAACAATGCATAATACAGATTTAAAATGAATTCTCAATACTAAGGGGGTGTTCACACATAGTATGGTTTGCTTGATACGTTTAGTCACCAAAAAAAACAAAAAAAATTGGCATTTTAACATGAACCTAAAGGCATGGGGTTATGTTCACAACCTGATTGGTCGGCTTTTATTACGTATACTTCACGACGGAACTGACCGGACATCCAAAACAATGCGGATCAGTCTCTAATTGAATTTTCTCATTTTATTGGGGACATTTTTCATTCATACGCAGAAATTCTTAGGGTCTCAACCCTCATTCCCTTTATTTTTAGTAGAACTTAAATTACTTTTCAATTCTTTTACCCTGATAGATAATAAGAAGTGTAATAGACTTAAAATATATTTGGTAAGCTTCCCTGATACTATAGTGATTAATTTACCCAATATTTATTGGCTGTGTCAGAGGAATTTACTATTTATGTATTCTGTGGCTAGCTATTTTTTTTATTTATTTATTCATTTATTTGACTTAAATGGAATAATTGTAATGCATATGTATGGATATGTTTGTGTACATGTGTATATATGTCTATATTTGTTGTTTTTTATGCTTATATTTTATGATATGAGAAATTTGTTAACTTTTTTTTATTTCTGTTTGGTGTTTGAAAGTATCTGACTAATTATTGTAATTTACAATAAAAAAAGAGGAGGGATGAACAGGATATGATGTAATAAACAGATATTCAGCAAGAGATATATAATATATATATAATATAATGAAAATGTGACATAGAAATGAAATAGCAGATTTATAATGGCCTTTTATATATTATTGAAATGACATAAAGTGATCATGTACTGAGCCGGATTCAAACTAA
Organism: Pimephales promelas; assembly: GCF_016745375.1. The sequence continues at coordinate 2,271,949 of NW_024121499.1, forward strand.
TATGGGATTATTAAATAATGCATGATGCAATCGGCCTTTTTCTTCTCAGTTCTTGGACTAAAACACAAGCCCACCCTCATGTTGTCTAACACCCCCACGATGGTCCCCAGCTTCCCGGGCTCTTTCACAATCTGATTGTTTATGTGGGGGTTTGTGTTCTCATGCCCCAACACACATTCACACATGCAAGCCCACGCAAAAAAACATTTTACCCCTTTTCTCACAAGACTCTCACATGGCACACACACACACACACACACACACATGCTTCCAATTAGAGTTTCATTACAGAAGAACAAAGGGTCCAAAAACACACACCGCACTTACACCGGTTTTAGTGACAAAGTCATGATTCTCTTTCGACCACCAACATTTTGCTCTTAAACGTCACAAGTTTACTGAACAACATTATTTACTGAATTGATATAAATTTGTTTACTGATTTGTTCTTGCAATACCCGTGCAAAACTCAAAATTTTTATCATATTGAACATAATAGTGAAATAAAGTATGAATGTAAGTATAACATTTACATTATACACACATTCATGCCTTCAACCTGTGCATGGTGTAATTCCCAAAAGCAGCACTAGAGGAGCTCTTCACACACATGACATGGCTTTAGTAAGGCCCTGTGAGCTGCTTCTTTTTTATTCTGTTGCTAAATTAAGCCACGAAAAGAGAGATTTATGCTTTTTTAGTGTGCATCGTCAAACCTTTTTATGAAGGCTTGCACTTGTCTCAGATTATTGCAGAAAATCATAAACATTGCACCTAATGCATATGCCACGCTTTGGCTTTTTTTTTTTTTTTTTAGCGTGTTTCTTCTGATCTGGGATTTCGGTTTGCTCACCTTATGTGCCCACAATTATTTTCCATGCAGGTATTTCTTTTTTCTAGGCCAGAGCCGTGGGAGGTGATTCAATCTGCTGTTGTTGCCTGGGAGACGCTCTAATTTGGCCCTCGGTAAACATTGTGGTTTGCACAACAGGTGCCTTGTCTTTCTTTTGTGCGTGAGTGTGTATGTTTGCATGTCTCTGCTTATGCATGCATTTGTGTGTGTGTGTGGTGTGTGAATGTGTGAATGTGTGCTGCAGGCCACTGATGTGGTGCTTTTGGGTTTTCAAAGGGTCTATAAATATGTTAATGCAGTGGGAGAACACGAGGACCGTGCGCTTCCCCTCGCCACACACACCCTGGGGATCCGTGGATTTGTTTATCACTTTCTGTGAAGGTGTGAGCTGCTTTGTTCTTCTTTCTGTTTTTCTACACAAATGTCATTTTCCTTCAACATTTTCTTCACTCTCTCTCTCTCAGTGGTGGAATGTAACGAAGTACAAATACTTTGTTACTTTACCATACGGAACCGTTTGCCACTGAAACTGCTTAACGCACCAGTGGGGCTCGACAGCCTCTTAGACAAACGGGTCGGCGCGTATGGTTGGGTTGCGGAGAGTTCGGGTTACGGAGAGTTTGTGAGTTATAACGGAAATTATTATGAACATCAGCTATGCTAATTATTTCCCATCTGCCTTTCTGCTGTTATCTCGGGACACTTGTCCCGAGAAAAATGGCGTTCGTCAGGTCCAGTTTTGTGTCCAGCCTCTCACGGGGATTTCGGATGCCCCAACGCCTGTGATGAGACGACTCAACGCCTGTGATGAGACGACTCAACGCCTGCGATATGTTATGGCGCCGTTTGATTCATAAACAATATTTATATTTAATATTTATATTTAAACAATATGAATGTAAGCCAGAGGAGAACTGGCCCCCGACTGAGCCTGGGTTCTCCCAAGGTTTTTTCTCCATCCAATCTGATGGAGTTTGGTTCCTTGCCACTGTCGCCTTGCTTTTGGCTTGCTTTGAGCTTGCTCAGTTGGGGTTATTTATTTAGTGTTTAGCAATGTTGTTGATCTGTGTTGTGCTACTTACATGTTATCACTGTGAAGCTGCTTTGATACAATCTGTATTGTGAAAAGCGCTATATAAATAAATGTGACTTGACTTGACTTGACTTTACTTAAGTACATTTTTCACGTATCTTTACTTTACTTAAGTAGAATAAATAGTGCATACTTTTTACTTTTACTTCGTTACATTTTGCAGCAATTATTATACTTTCTACTCCACTACATTTCTTCTGTTACTTTTTCATTACATTTTCTATCAACCCGCTTACACTAAATAAAATGCGTCTCGCACGCAGTGTGTTTATCGTACAATTTATACTCGGAAATTAGTTTTTCCGTGCATAGGAAACGCACCGTGTGTAATATACGTTTGGTTAGGATTATGGCAAGCCAAGAGGTTCAGAATTACACCATAAATGAATCGTGTTTAATGCCAAAAAATAGTTATTAACATATAGTAAGGATAAGCATGATGTGTATGTTGCCTAATTGCAAGCTTGTTTCAGAAATGGTGACTTTTTTTCCATCATTTTGAACATCATTATAGGAGTATTAGGTTGAATGAGTTAGATCGAAATGTTTTATTAATTATTAGAAAATAGACATTAAGAGAATAAATTGTTATGCAAGTACTTTTACTTCTAATACTTAAAGTACATTTAAAATCAGGTACTTTTTACTTTTTACTTAAGTATGGTTGTCATTGTGCTACTTCTACTTTTACTAAAGTAAATATTTATCTGCTTATTTGTACTTTTACTTAAGTACGGAGATTCAGTACTTCCTCCACCACTGCTCTCTCTCTGTTCAATGCAAACTCATTTTCCTCTTTTTGTGATGCATCAGAAACACTGATAAGACATGCACACACTCACGCTCAGACTCTCCTCCTGGCGCTGGTTTTAATACATCGTCTGTTTTGGAATCGCGAAGAGTCAGCAAACTGCCGCCAGCCCTGACCTTTTACTTCCACTGCAGACAGCACATATAGGGTGTTTTGCACTAACCACTATTGGTCTCAGATCAATCTAGTTCTTGAGCTGTTAAAGAGCTCAAATCATATTAAAAGTTAGACTAGCTTTGCAGAAATACACCTCACTTACAGGAGTAGTTCACTTTTAAAAAACATGATTTTTTTTTATGAAAACATTCCAGCATTTTTTCTCCATATAATGGACTTCAATGGGAACCAAATGGTTCAATGTCTTTCAGTGCAAAACTGCAAACTGTTCAAAGGGCTTTAAATTATTTCAGACGATGAATGACGATTTTCAGACGATGACTAAGAGTCTTATCAAGCGAAACGGTCACTCATTTAAAAAAATAATAATAAAGTTTAAGTTTTATAAGCTCAAATGCTCGCCTGTGATGCGCGCTCGTGACTCTCCTGTTCGAACTCGTTCATCTCATCAAAATGAACAAATCTTTTTTCGTGTCATTTTTTTTTAAATGAGCGATCGTTTCGCTTGATAAGATCCTTATTCATCGTCTGGTATCTTTTAAAGCCCTTTGCACTGAAACTGTCTTTTGGACCTTGAACTGTTTGGTTCCCATTGAAGTCCATTATATGGAGAAAAATCCTCATCAAAAACCTTAATTTCTTTTCGACTGAAGAAAGAATGACTTCTTGGATGACATGGGAGCGAGTAAACTATCTGCAAACGTTTTTTTAAAAAAGTGAACTCCTTTAATGTTTCTTATGAACTCAAAACCTTTTGACCTTGAGAGTTTATATACTGTATCTATATATGGGTTCTACCTCTGGAAAAAATATTTAACAACCTTTTTTAAGCGTAGTACTTTTCTGGATGAATATAAAATTAATATAAATGTCCATAGAAGATGCATTCATTTTAACAAAAAAGTACAAATAAAAAATGTTCTCAACATAATCCCCACTCTATTAATGTAAAGTAGTTGGTGTCCTGCTGTACGTTTGCCTGATAGTGTATGATGTATGATGACAATAACATTGGTAACCTGGGTGGTCCATACACTTTTATGTTTTGCTGGTCTAAAAATCCTGGTTTATATATATATATATATATATATATATTGTGCAATGATGTCATCCCAAGTCCCTCCCTGAGTCTGGTTTCTCCAAAGTGTTTTTTTTTTCTCTCTCTCTCCATTTTTCTTTTCCATCTTTGCCGATGTCACCTCTGGCTTGCTTAGTTAGAGACACTTAATATTTAGCAATAACACAAACAATTTAGCAAACTTAAAATGAGCTGCTTCTTAGACGAATTGAACTCATTCTATAACAGATGAATTGTTATTGAACTGAACCGAATCAACATTTTTCAACTGAATTGACATTTTTCTTGTTTAACATTGTAAAGCTGCGTTGAAACAAACTAAAGGTGACTTGCCTCGAATGCATCTTCTCTGGATGACCTCAGATGGGCACATATGGCTTTCACCTTACGGTGGATCGCAACTCCCCATCACCCCTGTGTCTCGCTCTGGGAGTGTGAGCCCGAACGCCACACATGAGTTAGAGCCCTGTCCGTCAGGCCTGTGTCCGGATGATGAGGAGGAGTGTGAACGGAGAAGGGTTGGATATTTACTGCCATGCCTGCTCAGGTCTTCTCTCCTCTGGACCTGTTTTAGCACAGCAGACAGAGCTTGTTATATGTTTGCAGTCATTTCTCATTTCTATAAGGCTCTCGCTCGCTCTTTGTCTTTCTCTGATAGAGTGGTTTGCTCTGCACTGGCACTGGTGATGTATGTTGCCCAGTGTGTTGACCTCTCCTGCCCTGTCACCTCTCCTGCTCCACCAGGACTCGCTCATTGTTATTTTAAATATCCGGTTACAGCCCCAACCCCAAGGGGGTCTTTAACAGGCCTGAGGATCACGACCTTGGCTGTAAAGAGCTACTAAGCAAAGACTGTCCACTCTTTCTTGTTACTTTTTTCCCCTCCCCAAATCTTGATAAGCTGGAGGCCCGATGCAGCCTGTACTGGGAAATAAAAGAGACCAGATGACGTGGAATCGGTGGAATCGACATTCATTCCTTGATTTGTTCACTTCAGATGGGCTTAAAGAGAATAAAAGCAGGTGTTATGTGTGCATTTTAAAGTCAGTCAACGAGGCTGATTTATGGTGCACTCAAGTCATGTCCAAACGATCATATTTATGAGTGAAAATCGCTATACCATGCAGTGGAAACTTGAGACATTGACCTGAAAACCTTATTGGCAACACAATCCAGACAGTTGGATATTTTTATGATTTAATAAACTTACAAAGCTTCAATGGGTGTGTTTTCTGAATTGCATATGGTAGTGTTATTAGGTCGATGATGCTATTTTATGGGGCAATCGAGTCATGTCCCAATGATCATATTTATAAGTGAAAAGATCCAGTGGAAACTTGAGACATTGGCAGAATCATGGTGGAAACACAATCTTATTGATCATAATGCATTATAATTTTTGACAATTGACTGTACAATTACATATAAACTATGCTGGTTATCTCTTGGAATGCACACTCTAAAAAATGCTGGGTTATTTCAACCCAAATTTGGATCAAATATTGACAAACCCAGTAATTGGGATAACATTTTAAAGGGTTAGTTCACCCAAAAATGAAAATTAAGTCATTAATTACTCACCCCCATGCTGTACCAACGCCGTAAGACCTTCGTTCGTCTTCGGAACACAAATGAAGATATTTTTGATTAAATTTGAGAGCTGTATAACTACCACATTGGCTCCTAAGGGACTGCCTCTTGACGGCCCAGAAAGTCAATGAAGAAAATGTTTAAATATCCCAAGTGACTACCGTGGCTCAACTATATGTTTATCAAGCGACGCGAATACTTTTTGTGCGAAAAAACAAACAAAAATAATGAGAGACTGACCAGAACGAGACCAGAACGAGACTTCCTTAGATTTCCACGACGCATGCGCGAGATTTGCGATCTGCTTACACTACTTCAGTTCAGTTCTCGCGCATGCGTCGTGGAAATCTAAGGAAGTCTCGTTCTGGCCTACAAGGAAGAAAAGAAATAGTCGAATAAACTCATTATTTTTGTTTGTTTTTTCGCACAAAAAGTATTCGCGTCGCTTGATAAACATATAGTTGAGCCACGGTAGTCACTTGGGATATTTAAACATTTTCTTCATTGACTTTCTGGGCCGTCAAGAGGCAGTCCCTTAGGAGCCAATGTGGTAGTTATACAGCTCTCAAATTTAATCAAAAATATCTTCATTTGTGTTCCGAAGACGAACGAAGGTCTTACGGCGTTGGTACAGCATGGGGGTGAGTAATTAATGACTTAATTTTCATTTTTGGGTGAACTAACCCTTTAAATTCCATTTTTAACCCAAAGTTTTGGTTTGTCCATATTTTACCCAAAATTAGTTTAAAACAACCCAGCATTTTTTTGAGTACAGGAACTGATTAAATGTTCGCCTAATGTAAAGTGTGCATAACATAATTTATATGCATGCCTTGATCGTACTTATGCAATTGAAAAGAACGATAAGTTGCTCAGCGATTCAAACCAGAATATTTTGAACGTACTCGAAGGTACTTCCCAGCATGCCTCCAGTAAGGAAATGTTGTAAAACACATTGCATTAACTGTATACCAGAACACAAACCATAAAATCTTCTTCAAGAAAGGTTAACAATTCTCAAATGTTGAAGAAATTATCCTCAATCATGCATTCTGTATGCAATTCCTTTGCTCTTTGTGGAAGTTACACTTCCAGGATCAACTTATCATATGACCTGGCCATTCATCAAAGTGACAGTGTGAAGATACAACCCTCACCTGAAAGGTACATGATCTCCCAAACTATTGCATGCTTGTGTCCTCAGCCTCCACTTGTCATAGACAATAGACAAGCAATAATTGATGGCTGATTTGAGACCGGCTCGGAGACCCTGTGAGAATCGTACCTGTCAGGATGTATCTGTGAAACTGCCACTTGACATAATGGACTGAAATTGCTCTGGGAACACCGCATGTAGTTGCAGATCGCAGGACAAGAGTTCACAACAGAAACAGAAAATTAATAACTTTACCACAAAAGGAAGTGGCTCACCCTTTGACTGCTGTGGGTTGGATGGGTGACCTGACCACTGGGCAAATTCACTTGAGGAGTTCACACTTCTGTAAAACCTGATTGAAAACTTTGTTTTATTCAGGAATCAACAAAGACTGCATCGCGTGAGAGTCTTTGCTTGAATCCCTCGAGAAGAGCAAGACACATTTGCAGCTTTTTGCATTGTCAATATAACAAGATTCACTTCCTTCAATAAAGAGGATGTAGATACTAAAATGAATATGACCAAATTGACCAAATTAGCCTTTGTTTGAATATTCAAATCAAGTTTGTGGTTTTAGATTTAGTGTTAAAAGACTGTGGGGATGCTTTGAAAAATACACCATGGCACTGAACTAAATTTGTGATTATATTCATAGTATTTACATGCTAGCCCAACACATTTCAAAGAATATCGTGGTATAACATGTCTGAAAGTGTATGTGCATGAGATACTGGACGGTTTCTGTTGAAATTCTGATGCATCCGATGGACTCGTCACTGTCACTTTCGTATTGGGTCACACAACCAGCTTTTTTGTAGTAAACTTGTTCGGTCGCTCACTTGGTACAGAATTGCACTTGTGATGTGGAGAGCTCGGGAAACACGAGCACGATAAAAGACTCAGTGACTTAACTTTCACTTCCGAACTGCTGCGATTAACACGGTCTCATCCCAAGACGTCATTTAACTGACGTCTTGGGAAGTCTTTTGACCATACGTCAACATCCGCCTTTTTAGGGTACCCTTAAACGTCGGTTACATGACGATCCCGGGCCGTCATACAACTGACGCTTTACCTTTAACGTCGGTTAGGTGACGGGGTAGGTTTAGGTCTGGGGTAGGGTTAGGATCCGATAACGTCATCTAACCGACGTTTAAAGCGTTTGTAAAACGCGTTTGTAACGTCACGTAATACGTAATTACGTTCAAAAGGTCACGGCGACGTAGCCGGAAGTACAGAATCAAAATCCTTTTAATTCCTTTTTTTGTAAACGGTGTTTGAGCTAGTTTGCACGTTCAACCTATGCGTTCAACTTGTAAACACTGACTCTGTACTTTCGGCTACGTCGCCCGTGACCTTTTGAACGTAATTACGTATTACGTGACGTTGCAAACGCGCCTCACAGAATAGAGCAAGGCTAGCATTTGTCCTTAGAAAAGTTACATTTTTGGAATAAGTTTTGAAATAACCGATCGTTTCGCATGATAAGACCCTTATTCATCGTCTGGTGTCGTTTAAAGACATTTGAAGCTGCATCTGAAACAGTTATTAACTGTCTTTTGGACCTTGAACCATCCAGTTCCCATTGAAGTCCATTATATGGAGAAAAATCCTGGAATGTTTTCATCAAAAACTTTCATTTCTTTTCGACTGAGGAAAGAAAGACATGAACATCTTGGATGACATGGGGGTGAGTAAATTATCAGCAAAAGTTTTTTCAAAAGTGAACTAATCCTTTAAGGGTACCCTAAAAAGGCGGATGTTGACGTGTGGTCAAAAGACGTCCCAAGACGTCAGTTATATGACGTCTTGGGATGAGACTGCGCTGCTGCGATACATAGACCAAACAAAGCAGTGAAATGCAGTTCACATTCAGATTCATGTTTCCAATAGAAAATGATCTTAGTGTCACTTACTGCCCATTTCACAAGTGTCGCGAAACATGCAAGATAATATAACATAATATAATGCAGGCAAGTTTTTCCAATGAACCTGTCTGTTAGACAAGCTATTCTCCATATTATTCTCAGAAGAACTGTCTTCACTAGTCATGAATTGTTTGATATACTGTACATACAACAACGTTTACTCTTCACAATTCCCTGTCCCAATGATAATTGGACGTCCAGCAACCATTAAAGCTAGTGACTTAGTTGTCCATATAAATGTTCCACAGCTTTCCCAGCCCTGAACTCAAGGACGGCTTCTCTATTGTCTGAGGTTTGGGCCATGACCCGGCACTCAGCGTGGGGAAGGCCGTCCGGCTATTTATAATCGGCCATTTCCTCCATCAGCATTGTGGCCGTACACCTCTCCCTACGTCCTCATTTCCTCTTACATTCACTGCTGTTTCCTCCACTTCCTGTTTGTGCGACTGCCCCCCCAGCGCAGCTCCTCTGGGACTCGTGTAGACGGCTGTGTGGCTAATTACCACGAGTAGTGCTGGGGTTTATGTCGACGTCAGTCAAGACTCACTAACGTGATGACTACCTTTTTTTTCAGGAGAGTTAGTCAAGGTCCACATTTCATTTCTGTCATTTTTGTCTCTTGTTTTTCCAAAGCCCAATCCATGATGTCCACCTTCCCGATTATAAGATTGCATTAATTTCCGATAAGAACTTCTCGCAATGATTTCAAAAGGACTATCGGGCTGAAAAGAGACATGTGTTTGATAGGTGGATCCCATGAGGGTTTTCTTAAAACCGAGGAGGAACAGATGCAGTTGGTCCCATGAGGCCAGCGATGTCTGAGAGCACAACAAAGTTTCTGAAACTGTTAGCAAATGTTGTCTGTTTTCTTCAGGGTTGTTTTTAATGCTGGTCACGGCTGAAAGATGTGTTACGCTACTCTTTAATAGCACACAAAATAGTCAGCATGAAATCAAAGTGCAGCACTGTGTTCATTTCCATGTGAGCAGCTCATGATCATTATTGGGTCGTTTATAATGTACATTTGATGCACGATATATCGGCCAACGTATCGGTATCAGAAGCTGAATAAGGTCATATTTCCCTCACAAGCAAAAACACACTTCTTTGGTGACATTATTGATCTCATGGTTTAAAAACAAAATTACAAAATATTTTTTTTTTTTAATTAATGAAATGATGCACGTTTATGGAAGTGCTCTCGCTCTGGTTGAAAAAATCCTGAAACTCATACGAATCCTGAAAGAGTATATTCGTCACAGAAATACTTTTTTCATTTTTGTACTTTGACCATGTTTAGCATGAGAATTCAAACTCTTTAACAATGCAAATAAGTCAGAATGCATTTATGCTGTTTTGAAGAGGACGGTTCACCCAAAAATGAAATCCCAAACCCGAAAGACTCCCTCGAACCTGAAAGGCATTTTAAAACATATTTCAGTGTTTATTTGTCCATTCCATGAAAAACACTGGGGTGCAATGTTTTAAACCCCATTGCCTTCCATTGTACTGACAAAAATAAATTGAAACTATCTTCAAATTACCTTATTTTGTGTTATGCAGGAAAAAGAAAAATCACACAGGTGTGGAGCAACGTGATGGTGAGTAAGTGATGTCAAAAATGTAAATTTTGGGGTTAACTTCTTCTTTTAGCACTTCACACCAAATCAAGCAATAAATCTTGATGTGAATCAGTTCACGCAAAAAAACACGCAAAAAACGTCCGAACGTCAGAGTTTGGACTTCTTATAACTTCAAACTGTCCGAAGCGAAACAGGAGATGACGCAGGCGGAGACACGATCGCTTTATGACGGATCCTCCAGAGACCCCCGCCAAACAATGGATCAAACCAGCAAGCCCACAATAACAACCAAACAATAGCTGCGAGTCATATTCACTCAAAGTGACCAGGTGTTTGTCCATTCTGTTGAAAAGAAGCACTTAATATGATTATGTAGTCCTTCAGAGAGTCTTAGCCAAGGTTAGGACCCACCTGGACATGAGAGAGACTGATTCAGTGGGGTGGAGTGAGTCGTTCCCTTATCAGGCTATACATCTGTTGCTTTCAGTGAGCCAGATGTTTCCTCACCTCGCTGTGGTTTACGCGAGGCCACAGCCTGCGCTCTCGCCCGGCCCGTCAGCCCGGTTTAAGAGCCCCACGCCCGGGTCCTGCTCTCCGTATCACAGCAGGGAACTCAACAACAAGACTAAACAATCCCGCAGCTGGGAATGTGGAAAATGACAGTCATTTACAGTGATATATGTGTAAACCGTGTACAAAGAATTTGTTTAAGCATACAATGTTTATATGACCGTGGTGTGCATTATTTCTGAAGAACTTGGTCAGTTCAAATATAGTTTAAGTGTTGCTATATGTCATCATATAAAGTCTTTATATGTAGTGGGACCTATGAAATCATTTTTGTTTTTGCAAAACTCTGTTTTGTTTTTTCTGCATTCTGTTTTAAAGTTTTCAGTAACCAAAAAGCATGTCTAATAATTCAAATTATAAAAGTTTATATATATATATATATATATATATGCGTGTTTAAGTCACCATTATGGTGATCAGTGTTGCTTTAAAATGACGGTTTTCTCCTTCAGTGATTCTGCTTGTTAACATCAGGTGTCTTCAATGTTGGCAATATAAAATAAAGATAATATAAAATAATTAATATTTGACGTCTGTCTGTTTTTCAGATATTTTTGTTTAATTTTTTTTTTTTTAATTTTAATTTTTTTTGCTCATTTAATTTATTGCATGTTCAGATATTTATGCAGCAATATTTTTGTGAAAATGGTCAAAAATGTTAGTGGCGTTTTCAAAAACCGCTGGTTGGGAAAGAGTTAATATTCACAGACACTAGTCCATACATTGATTAATTACTTTTGATTTAAGCAAAGTGTCTATTTTTCTGACTGGATTCCATGATTTTGTCCCCGTTTGCTTCATTGTTGAAATCTTAGAGCCCTTAATAGGGAGGTCAGAGTGGTTATTGGTCATCCAGGAGCCTACGTGACCGACTGCACCTTGCTGCGTTGCTTTTTAACAAGAGGTATTGAACACACTCTTGAATGGAAGCCAAATTAATCTTTACACGTCCACACAGTGGCATTAAAGTCAAGCTTCCATAGCTACAAACACAACAGTGTGGATTAAAGCAACACACAGGCCATTTGTATTCGTGGAGAATGTATTAGTGGAAATGTTTGCCCTTTGTTTGCAGAATAATGGAAGAACTCAGGCTAGTGATACATAAATGCTACATGCTTCGTTTGAATGATGTCACACTTTCCCGTTTCATCTTCCCTTGCACCTGAGGAGCACATAAAGATGTGTGTGTGTGTGGTTTCTGCCGCCCACCACTCCTTTCACTTCCACACCCACGCACACTTTAGGAGCGTGCAGACGTGTGCATGTGTGTGACTGAAAGCCAGATCCATTTGAAACTGATACTAGTAGTTCATTTATTTTTAAAATTCTACAGTTATTGGGATGTGCATGTGTGCAATATCTTCATCAACATGCATTGTTTATAAAGTTGAAGGATTGCATGAAATTTAAATTCAAACTATAATGCATTTTCGTAATGCATCCAAGTATTATTTCCACTCTTTTTAAAAATAAGCTACTTGTTTTTCACACAGGCCATCTTGACGACAACTCCAACACAGTAAATCTGTCAAAATCAGCGTTGGTTGACTTGATATCACTTCCAGACTTTTCCTGACAATTAAATATTAGCCCTTCAATAACCTAAAGACAGATTTGCGGTTTTCACCATAAATAATGCAGTATGAATGGCTACTGCTGCCAGTCAAATGAATTTAAGGACATTTAAGTCACTAGATTCATTTCATATCCTCCTGTTTTTTATAAGAGTTACACGGATATCACGATATTTATAGCAATGCCAAGATCAGATTCTCTCCAGACGTTTTGGCTCGAGATTTAGCGAATGCCCGACAGATGCTCTCTTTTGATTCACCTTTTAGTTCCTCCAACCTCTCTTTCTTTATCTCTCTCTGTTTTAAAAGAGGAGACTCAGCTGAATCTTTGAGGAAAAAGGAAATCCGTCAGATCTGAGTATGGCACGCTGCCCTAGCTCTGGCCTCTTCAAAGCCCGAGGAAGTGAAGGCCTTTTAAGGAGCATCCTGCAGACTTCCACACATCTGACCCCCGTATCAGAGCTGTCAACCACTGGGATCAGAGATTGACACCATGACTTTGTTTTGTTATTGTGTTTTTGTTGAATTAATTCAGCATGATAAATATCACTTCCTACGGCAAACGTTTCTCAGAGTTCTAGGAATGAATGCTGGAGGTTTGTGACCCATTGTTGACCCGATAGTGGATTACACACTGCATACTGTATATTATAGAAAGCCGAATGTATTTTGAAATTGAAAATCGTAATATGCTACATTGTTCTCATCTGACCGCAGTGCATTTATTGTCACATGATTATTTAGGAAATAATGCCGCCTTTAAGTGCCTTTCGAAGTTGGGCATTTGTTATAATGACATCATACAATTCAAGTCAGAATCATAACTGAACAAAAAGCCAAATAATCCAAATCTAAAATGATGAAGAAATATTATTTAAAGTCTCTTACTTTGACATGGAACACAAATATACGTGAAGAAAACGTCAAAGTTGAGTCAAAATTCCACTCACTGATCTCCATATTGATTATTTACACTCACCTAAAGGATTATTAGGAACACCTGTTCAATTTCTCATTAATGCAATTATCTAATCAACCAATCACATGGCAGTGTCTTCAATGCATTTAGGGGTCAAGACAATCTCCTGAACTCCAAACTGAATGTCAGAATGGGAAAGAAAGGTGATTTAAGCAATGGTTGTTGGTATCTGAGTATTTCACAATCTGCTCAGTTACTGGGATTTTCACACACAACCATTTCTAGGGTTTACAAAGAATGGCGTGAAAAGGGAAAAACATCCAGTATGCGGCAGTCCTGTGGGCGAAAATGCCTTGTTGATGCGAGAGGTCAGAGGAGAATGGGCCGACTGATTCAAGAAGAGCAACTTTGACTGAAATAACCACTCGTTACAACCGAGGTATGCAGCAAAGCATTTGTGAAGCCACAACACGCACAACCTTGAGGCGGATGGGCTACGACAGCAGAAGACCCCACTCATCTCCACTACAAATAGGAAAAAGAGGCGACAATTTGCAAGAGCTCACCAACATTGGACAGTTGAAGACTGGAAAAATGTTGCCTGGTCTGATGAGTCTCGATTTCTGTTGGTAGAGTCAGAATTTGGTATAAACAGAATGAGATCATGGATCATCATGCCTTGTTCCCACTGTGCAGGCTGGTGGTGGTGGTGTAATGGTGTGGGGGATGTTTTCTTGGCACACTTTAGGCCCCTTAGTGCCAATTGGGCATCGTTTAAATGCCACGGCCTACCTGAGCATTGTTTCTGACCATGTCCATCCCTTTATGGCCACCATGTCCCCATCCTCTGATGGCTACTTCCAGCAGGATAATGCACCATGTCCCAAAGCTTGAATCATTTCAAATGGGTTTCTTGAACATGTCAATGAGTTGACTGTACTAAAATGTCCGCCACAGTCACCAGATCTCAACCCAATAGAGCATCTTTGGGATGTGGTGGAACGGGAGCTTCGTGCCCTGGATGTGCATCCCACAAATCTCCATCAACTGCAAGATGCTATCCTATCAATATGGGCCAACATTTCTAAAGAATGCTTTCAGCACCTTGTTGAATCAATGCCACGTAGAATTAATGCGAAAGGAGTCAAACACAGTATTAGTATGGTGTTCCTCATAATCCTTTAGGTGAGTGTATCTATAGTGACGCAACTCGTGTATCATCGAGATATAATTCCACTTGTAAATATGACTTTGCTTGGTCATGATGTTGTTATGATGTTGAGAACTTCACTTGAAGGGACCAAATTGCATCTGATATTATCATCAACTCAGTTGTCAAACTGAAAATGGAAGATGATGACGAGTGCATTGCATGGTGGGACACGTATTGTGTGCAATGTCATCAACCTTATCTTTAAACCTAAAAATGTTAATTAAAGGTTTGGACCAAGTTGACTTCCATTTTATAGACAAAACACTATTTTCAAAGTATATTTTGTGTGTGTGTTTCCACCGTCATCCGATTTGGAACTGTAATTAAACATACTGTAATTTTCCCATTTTTTATCAACTTTCCTACTTTTTCTGAAAGGGTTAAACGCCAACGTTGAAATCCACGCCCCATATGAGAGTAAGTGTCTCATCTGGATCCAATCCCACCTGAGAGCAGATAAAAATAGTGCTTCGGTGACAGAGCGTGCCTAAAATGAGACAGAGAGAGAGAGAGAGAGAGAGAGAGAGAGCCTCTCTACTGTTGGTCATCATCTCTCACCTAAACATAAGATACGCTCAGCCAGATTGGACATGTTGAAAGGACATGTTTCCAATTTGACTCATTCTGCCCCTCCCTTGTCTGCAATCTCCCTTTTCTCCTCCTTTTCCCTCCTTCTTTTTTATGTCTGTCTGAAGGCTCCATGTGTCTCACACCTGATTAATTCAGCTTTGGAGTGGCCGGCAAAACGGTGGGATCAATGAATCATTGCTTTATCCGTCTGCAGGTAAATGAGAGGCGCATCCTCAGATAAAAATACAAGGATTCTCTCCAGACAGCTGCACACAGATGCTTCACATCAATGTCTTCCTGAGCACAGACTGGTTTGTGTCGTCTTCCTCATTCGCAGTGGTCATGTCCATTGTGGCTATATATAGTTTGGAAGCTCAATAAAATCAGCTTATGTATAAGTTCTGGCCAGATTATTTATTTATTTATTTATTTTATCATTGGAAATTGTTGTTTTTGAAACACTGGGATGTTCTGTGGGATGTTAAGCTTCTGCAAAGTCAAATGTAGTTTGTGAAGGAATCTTTCCTAGGCTATCTCACGACCAATTCGTACGAATTCGTAAGAGTGATTTAAAAGTGGCTAATTCGTACTAATTCATACGACCTCACTCGTACGAATTTGTATGATTTGTCTAAACCCACGTGACGGTTATGTTTAGGGGCGGGGTCAGGGGTAGGTCATTCGTACGAATTCGTATGAATTGGCTAATTCGTAAAATATGTACGATTTAGCAAAATCGTACTAATTCGTACGAGTGAGGTCGTACGAATTGTTACGAATTAGCCACCTCGTAAAATTCGAACGAATTCCCGTGAGATCGGGGTTGAATCTTTCTTTTGAACAGGTTTCCCCAAACCGGACTGACTCGGTCACGGCTGCATTTCTCGAAAGTATTGTATGCCTATAGGTCGTATTGGCACCACTGCGATCAACCTAACTCACGCTAATTCTAACATGCATTTAGAAAACATATTGGGTGAACATTCAATATTCATCGAGCAAGGCGAGCATTTGAGCTTATAAAACTTTTTTTTTTTTTTAATGAGCGATCGTTTCACTTGATCAGACCCTTATTCATCGTTTGGAATCGTTTAAAAACTCTATTTTGGACCTTGAACCGTTTGGTTCCCATTAAAGTGTATTATATGGAGAAAAATCCTGGAATGTTTATCAGAAACCTTAATTTCTTTCGACTGAAGAACGAAAGACATGGACATCTTGGATGACATGGGGGTGAGTAAATTATCAGCAAAAGTGTTTTAGTGAACTACTCCTTTAAGCTTACTCAATTACACTTTATTTCGATAGTCCACTTTAAATATTCTACTAACTATAAGTAACTTTTCAACTACATGTCAACTAACTGTCATTAGAGTATTAGTAGACTGTAGTAGACTGTTAGGGTTCGGGTTAGTAGAATAAGTTGACTTGAAGCTGTTAAGTCACTTATAGTCAGAAGAATGTCTGTTGGGGGACCAACAAAACAAAGTGTTAGCAAATATTAAGTCTACTAACTCTTTAATGACAGTTAGATGACATGTACTGTAGTTGTAAACTTAGTAGAATGTCTAAAGTGGACTATCAGAATAAAATGTTACTGCTTACTCAATCAGTGAATAGGTTTCTCTGACATATCCAACACTGACTGAAAATAAGTTCAGTCACAGTGTTGGATACGTCAGAGAAACTGATTCACCGACTGAGTAAGCAGCAGTCAGCATGAAATGAAAATTCACCCAATCTGTAAAGTGATCCTAGAACATCTACTTCTTTACAATTTTATAAACGAGTCGTTCTTGAGATAAGAGTTCACTAATTCAGTGAACCAGAGTTTTGAATGAGTGGGTGAAATTCTACTAGATATAGTTTGACTGATTCACTTTGATAACATATTACCATTTTATTTTTCAGAGAGATGTAAATTAATTTGACATTTAATAAACATAAACAAGTAATTTTGAGCTCAGTATTCAGCGTGTTGGAAAATCACTGAATAATGACAATACTACCGAAAATGGATGATCCTAACCTTTTTCTAAATACTAAAATCCCAGATGAGAGTAACTGACCTTTTGTGAATCGTTAAAATAATGAGAAGTATAGAATATGAAGTCCAGAAGCGCGGTCTGCACTGTTCACACTTGCTAGCTTTGGTGTTTTTCTGTTTTTGTCATATATGGCACCAGTTAAGACGACCACAAAACTACAGCCGTTTGTGTTTCTTTCTTTTTATTTATTCATATGCCAGATCAGAGAAGTATGTGGGCGTTTATTAGCAGCAGTCTTGGTTTATAATTCAAGATACCAGTACTTCTCCTCATGCTGATATCAGCATGTTCCAATACAGCAATCAACAACATCAAAACCACCATTTGAGAGTAATCACGACTCAATGACTTGAGGCTAAACCCTACATTTAGGCAATGCGAAGTGACTTGAAGTGGTGCATTGAATGTATGTAAGTGTGTCCCCTGGCAATCAAACATATGGCCTTGTGTTTGGCTCTAACAATTGAACTATTTTTTCGCCCCTTGTAACTGTGTTTGATTTGTGATGGATGGCTTTCTGAGAAAGTCTGCGCTCCCGATAAAGTGGTTTCCTGTCGATGCTCCACTTTGCTCGAGGAGATTGTGAAAGTGCATTGACAGCTGAAAGGGAAGGTGTCGACACAGAACCGGCTCAAGAGGTCGGGTTCCTCCGGTCAGTCCAGTCAACTGGCCTTTGGTTGCAGTCTTGGAGTGTGTTGTGGCTGCAGTGTCAGTGACCTGAAACGCTCTGTCTCTATCTCTCTCCCTCTTTCTTATCTGGTGTGCGCCGCCTACTCATCTTTCACTCGTTCACAGTGTGGGGGAAGAAAAGGTGTTCTAACACAGTACAAGCTGCGGTTTGCACGTCTGCAGTTTGTTAAGCTCCACCAGCCCATATTTATCTGTCTGTCTTCTTTTTATTCCATGTTTGTCCTCTTTATAGATAAAGGAGATGACTAATAAGAAATAATAGTTATCAATTTTAGATGGTTTTTTTATGTCGATTCAGGGGTGAATGCATTAAATCCACTTTTATTATTGCAAAACCAACATCTTATTCATTAAACACACCCACAAGCCAGGTTAACCAGGTGCTTGATGTGCCAAAGTAGTACTGCACCATAAGGATTTATGTAGTATAATTATACTGTATTCTCAAACATACTATGCATGTTATAATTGTCCTTTGATATATGCATACCACGTGAAACAACACTATAGCAATCACACTTTAAGAGATGAATGTTTCTGTTTTTAGTTTAATCATAAAGAGATGCTGTCTTTGCCGAATTACACAGTACTATCTTAAAAATATGTTTTCCAAAAGTGAGCGACATAGTTGTCTCAGAACACAAGATTAAACCTCCTTTAAATGACGAGTCTTATCCTTTGCAGGAAGTGAAGAGAAGTGGCTGGAGGATTGGATGGCCGGTAGACGGATGATCACAGAAGACTGAAGGTTGGAGGGAAGTATCAGAGAGGCAAGTATCCGCAGGCAAATATCTGGTGCATCCGGAGACAAGTATCCCGACGCAAGTACGGTATATGGATGCAAGAGGCAAGTATCCAGAGGCAAGTATCCAGGAGGCATGTATCCGGAGGCAAGTATCTGGAGGCAAGCATTCAGGAGGCAGGTGTATGGAGACAAGTATCCAAGAGGCAAGTATTCGGAGGCTAGTATCCAGGAGGCAAGTATCCGGAGGCAAGTATCCAAGAAGCAAGTATCCGGAGGCTAGTATCCAGGAGGCAAGTATTCAGAGGCAAGTATCCAGGAGGCATGTATCCGGAGGCAAGTATGTGGAGGCAAGCATTCAGGAGGCAGGTGTATGGAGACAAGTATCCAAGAGGCAAGTATTCGGAGGCTAGTATCCAGGAGGCAAGTATCCGGAGGCAAGTATCCAAGAAGCAAGTATCCGGAGGCTAGTATCCAGGAGGCAAGTATCCAGGAGGCAAGTATCCAGAGGCAAGTATCCATGAGGCAATTATCCAGGAGGCAGGTATCTGGAGGCAAATATCTGGAGGCAAGTATCCAGGAGGCAAGTATCTGGAGGCAAGTATCCAGGAGGCAAGTATCCAGGAGGCAAGTATCCAGGAGGCAAGTATCTGGAGGCAAGTATCCAGGAGGCAAGTATCCGGAGGCAAGTATCCAGGAGGCAAGTATCTGGAGGCAAGTATCCAGGAGGCAAGTATCCAGGAGGCAAGTATCCAGGAGGCAAGTATCTGGAGGCAAGTATCCAGGAGGCAAGTATCCAGGAGGCAAGTATCCAAGAGGGAAGTATCTGGAGGCAAGTATCCAGGAGTCAAGGATCCAGAGGCAAGTATCCAGGAGGCAAGTATCCGTAGGCTAGTATCCAGGAGACAAGGATCCGGGAGTCAAGTATACAGGAGGCAAGTAATTGAAGGCAAGGATCCAGGAGTCAAGGTTCCAAGAGGCAAGTGTCCAGAAGTCAAGTATACAGGAGGCAAGTATCCAGGAGGCAAGTATCTGGAGGCAAGTATCCAGGAGGCAAGTATCCAGGAGGCAAGTATCTGGAGGCAAGTATCCAGGAGGCAAGTATCCAGGAGGCAAGTATCCAAGAGGGAAGTATCTGGAGGCAAGTATCCAGGAGTCAAGGATCCAGAGGCAAGTATCCAGGAGGCAAGTATCCGTAGGCTAGTATCCAGGAGACAAGGATCCGGGAGTCAAGTATACAGGAGGCAAGTAATTGAAGGCAAGGATCCAGGAGTCAAGGTTCCAAGAGGCAAGTGTCCAGAAGTCAAGTATACAGGAGGCAAGTATTCAGGAGGCAAGTAACTGAAGGCAAGGATCCAGGAGTCAAGGATCCAGAGGCAAGTTTCCAAGAGGCAAGTGTCCAGAAGTCAAGTATCCAGGAGGCAAGTATCTGGAGGCAAGTATCCAGGAGGCAAGCATATGGAGGCAAGTATCCAGAGCCAATTATCGGGCGGTTTTACTGTATAAAAATGGGGTGTATGAGTAGTCCCTTCATATTAATTAGGAATTATCAAGGTTTTTTATTTTATTTTTTTTGTCTATTACATTTGTTCCAGCTCATAATTCAGCTGTAACTAAACAGTAAACATTCCATGGTCAGGTCCAAGTTTCCATTTTCCGTTGGTAATTCATTTAAAATACCTTTGGATATGCTTTAAAGTTGCAATGGAACAAAATATATTTTCTTCCATATTTTGACGTATCCGAGGGTAATGGATTATAGAAAAAATAAATATGTAGGGCAGGATTTGTTTACATTCATTGGTTGTTGATTGGATGCTAAGATGTGGGCGTGGCACTCAAAAGCGGAGTCAGATGAACGAGAGTTTGCAGGGATAGGTTTAAGCGACTAAATGATTGGAGAAACCTGCATACTTCAGTCTGATGTTTTCACTGGAAGAACCAGTTATGATAGTTTGATTAAACTTTTTTTCTTTTCTTTTTTTATACATGCACAGATGAATTTTCACAATAAAATCTATAATAAGCTATCAGAAAAAAATAAATAAATAGGGTAGATTGATTCATCCCTCTATGCAGTCATAAGCTGATGTCTCCCTGAAGGATTGTGCATCTGCTCAGTGATTGGCTGTGCTGTTCTGAACTCATTTGAGCTGGTTTGGTGGTCTATTCTTCATCCACACATCTGGCCTATGTAAAAGCGGCCTGGACCGAATGTGAGAACACAGGCTTCTGTCTTTCCCAGCCTGCCGGCCCTGGAGAGCAGCGCGGACACTGCTAATGTGGGAATAGTCCAGGAGGGACAGAGGAGATAAACCCACTTTTCTGAGTCTGAATATGAAGACTTTGCCACATGTGTTTAGGATACCCGTAATCTCTTTTATAAGTCACCCATTTTATTTAGGTGAAGGAATTATCTTTTTGTCCACTTGTGTCTTCAGTTTTCTTAAGTGTTTGAAATTATCTATTAATACACACCAAAAGTGTTCCAGTTTTTGGCACGGTTGTGATAATGCAGTCTGTAAGAGCCACATTTAATAGATAAAACACACAGCAGTCTGTTTAGTCTCCGACAAGGGCAATCAAACCTCCAACAATCTCTCTGTCTGGCACTGAGCCGGGCCACCCATGACAAAACTACACACAGAAAGAGTCAGGGCATGATAGGAGGAAAAAATCAGTCTAGACGTTATAAGAGTCCATATGGGGTGGATTCATGCATATGTAATGTCCTCAATTACAATGAGGAGAAATAATATATTTTATTAGCATTATTATTTCACTCTAATGGTAGAACAATGTAAGAGAGTTACTTGAAATGAACAACATTTTAAATATCGGGCAGAAACCAGCTCGTATCTCCATATTTCATTTTTTTTTTTTTTTCCATTAAACAAGACCATTTTAAAATCTTAAAATGAATAACATTTATGTAATCATTTTACCATAACTTATAATGCAATATATCTTGGTATGGAATACTAATCCAAATAATTAGTAATTCCTTTAGAAGGATGTAGTAACACTTGAGTTATTACTAGTGGGTTATCTTCACTTTAGAATTAATTACACATTATGCATTATTTACATGAATTATGAAGCTGTATAGTAGTTCTTAGTAGACATCTGGAAGGTTATTGATAGTGAACTACCCCATTCAACTGAGCGCTATAAATGACTAATTCCTTAATCAGAGTTTATTGCTCGTTAATGGTAGTTACTTAAATGCGTTACTCATTTGTTCCTGTGTGTTTTTTTTTATTTTTTATGACGGAACAGTATTCAGTCACACTTTAGGTTAGGGTCCAATTCTCACTATTAACTAACTATTAACTACAACTTTTGACTCCATAAACTCCTAACTACTGCGTATTAATAGTTTAGAGCCTAACCAAGCCTATACTAAATACTAAGCCCATGAAAGAAAAAAAAGAAAAAAACATCAAATAAAGTGTTTGATGGTAGACAGGGAAGGTTTAGATGTAAGTTTCTAAGTTTCACTTTATTTCATTGTTTAACCCTTTTAAACATTGTAAATAATGTTGCAACAACATGTCAACCTTAACACTCATTAGAGTATTATTAGACTGGATAGGCTGTGAATAGAAGTTGACATGTGGTTGTAAAATGTAGCTAGTACGTGTATGACGTATGTTTCAGTGTCTATCTGTAGAACTTTAGTGTTATATATATATATATATATATATATATATATATATATATATATTTCAAGTGATTAATGTTATCATTATGTTTGGGGGTATTTGAGGAAAGTGTGTACATTTACCGCCTTATTCCAAATTCAGGCATTGCTATATTTCATATACTGTATGTTATAATCTTATTAGGTTACAGGTTTGCTTTATTCTCATCTTAGGTCTCCAGACAGCGTGTCTACTCTGTGATTAGTCACAGTGTGCAGGCGTCATGCCTTTACGCTTCATTTTTTCATTCAATTGATGGTCTTCACTTGCTAACTAACTAGCAAACTAACATGCTAACTAACATCACTAATATCCAGCTAACAGGCTATCGTAGCGGTAGCATTCAGGCTACCTAGTTTGTGGATGATTATTGTGTACGTGTGCGAAATAAAAGCTCATAAAGTGACTCGAGTTGCATTCGCCGTCCTGAAACCCTTCCAGTGGGGAGTATATTGAGTTATAGTAAAGAACTGGACACTATCCAAACATACAAAAAAGTTATGTTACATGTACGTACTAATACCTATGGAAGCTTGTTTCTGCCACGGAATAAAAAATAAATAAATAAATAATTGCGACCTCTTATCTCACAATTGCGAGATATGAAGTTAGAATTGTGAGAAATAAAGTTGCAATTGCGAGATATAAAGTCAGAATTGTGAGAAATAAAGTTGCAATTGCGAGATATAAAGTCAGAATTGTGAGAAATAAAGTTGCAATTGCGAGATATAAAGTCAGAATTGCGAGATGTAAACTCGCAATCACAATTCTGACTTTTTTTCTCACAATTGCGAGTTTACATCTCGCGATTCTGATTTTAGAACACATATTTGCGAGTTTTTATGTCGAAATTCTGACATCTTTTCTAAGAATTGTGAGATATAAACTCACAATTGCGAGTTTTCAGGCCAATTCTAAGGGGAAAAAATAACTTAACTTTTTACGCTTAAATCTCACATTCTGACATTAAATCATGCATTTCTGACTTTATAACATGCAATTGCGACTTTTTATCATGCAATTCTGACTTTATATCTTGTAATTCTGACTTTATAACACGCAATTGCAACTTTATATCACGCAATTCTGACTTGATATCTCGTAATTGTGACTATATCTTGCAATTGTGACTTTATTTTAAGCAATTCTGACTTTATATCTCGCAATTCTGACTTTACATCTCACAACTCTGAGAAATAAAGTCAGAATTGCAAGATAAAAAGTCACAATTACCTTTTTTATTTTTCATTCTGTGGCGGAAACAAGCTTCCATAAATACCCATGTAAAGAGTGTTTGGGAAACTTTGTTGTCATCATTTTCTGAATTTTTCTTTGGTGAAGCTACTGGAAATGACACGGTTGACCCAGTATAGGGTGGTGTCTGTGGCACGGCGCCCATGTCCTCTGATTCATATCATTGTTTGTCCCCAATGTTTGAGAATCACTCCCATTTTCATTCATATTCCCATTCTTTTTCGGTCTATCACATCCCTGTGGGGATCAGTGGGATGTGCTACGATGTAAATGTCTGTGCGTTTGTTTTCACATGTGGTGGCTCATCTAGTGACTCCGCTCTTTATCACAGTTAATGGGCTTGTTCACGTCACCAGAGTTTACGGAGGTTCCCGACTGACTGTGATCTGCTGTGCCAAATGCCAATTCCTATGCAGTGTGAGTCAGTTCACACACACACACACACTCATGGAAGAGAAGAATGAGGGATCTGTCTTGTGATTGGATCATATTGAGTCTTATATTGCAACACATGCTCATTGGAAAAAACTTACCCGAGGCAACATTTTTGCAAAACATGTGACGACGAATGAAGTCAAATCACCTTTATCTATATAGCGCTTTTTACAATACAGATTGTTTCAAAGCAGCTTTACAATGATAACAGGAAACAGTGTTTACTTTTTGAATGTGTGAGAAGTGTTAATGTTTACTGTTTTAGATCCATGTATTCAATCCAAAAAGTAAATTTGACCAGAAAATAACATCCGTACCCCAACGTACTGTACCTATGACAAAACCTGAAGCAGAAACGCATGGTCTCCGAGAGAATATATTTAATTCCAAGATCAACTTTTATCAGTCTTATCTTGTTTCCCTTTTATCAGTTTGTCTGCTAACTCGCCATCCCGAGCTAGACGCAATACCACCATCTGCACCGGATGATGCAAGATCTCAGACACATGACTGTTCTTTTAACAAAAAAGCAGGCTCTTTAAACCGAATTGAATTAATCACACTCGTTTAAATGAGTGTGCTACCCCGTAAGATGGCTTTTGCGAAATCTGCGTTGGAATAAGATGATGGTGTTTTTTTTTTTTTTTGGCTGAACAGAGAATCTGATGAGTGCATGAGAAGCAAGTTAAGATGATTCATAATGGAAAATGTCAAAGTGGCTAGTACTATTTTTCCTCCCTCATATCTTTATCTTTGCTCATGTTGTACTAGATGGGGCTGATTTTTTATGGTACTAGTCACTATTTTTGTGTGATTTTCTTCTCTATAAATAGCCAGATGTGGGCAGCTTAAGGAGGAGAACATTATCTGAGCTGCAAATTTTGAGATGAGAACATAAATGTCAGCTTCAACTTTCACCACTGTTCACTGCCCACCGCAACAGAAACTGGCTTTTCAGACCGCTAACGTACATACTGAGTAATATTAACATTACCATACCACAGATCTAATGAGATAAGTTCTTTGCTGATTTAAAGTTAAAAGCCTATGGAGTTCAATGGAATATCTTCCTTGCATGTCAAGTTAATGTATAAAGGAAGCACAGTCAGCACACAGGTCAATAAATCAGATCAAGATCAATTGTTATGGCAGAAGTGCTCAGGGTTTAACAGGAAGGAAGCTCAAATAAGCTGACATACCCCTAAACATACGCCCAAACTGGACTAGCTTTATTTCTATACACTACTTTTGACATGTAGCACAACATCTGGTTGTGAAAGTAAAACACCATTGATTTTCTCCATTTAAACTTTATTTTGATGGTCCACTTTAGAAATTCTACTAATTACAGTTGACATGTAGTTGCCAAGTCACTTATAGTCAATAGACTGACTTTTGACAAGCATTAAAAGTAAAGTGTTAGCAAATATTAAACAGGCAGTCTACTAATACTCTAATGACTGCTAGTTGACATGTTGGAAAGTTGCTCAAAAAGTTATGACAACGTTTATTACATTGCTTAAACTCATAAAAGGAAGTTTTTTTTTTTGTTGTTGTTAAAGGGATAGATCACTTTGAAATAATTTTTTGGCATGTTTTATCTTACCTCAAGGGCACCCAAGATGTAGGTGTCTTTGTTTCCACAGTATTTTCAATTTTGATATTTTTAGGTCAAACCGTTCTTGTCTGTCAGTCATATAATGGAGGTCTATGGTCACCACCTCAAAGAGGTAAACATGATTTAATGACTCGTAAATGTAAGTACACATTGATGGCCTAAGACACGAAACGAGCGGTTTGTGTGAGAAAACGAGCAGTATTTATATCGTTTTTACCTCTTGTAACCACAGCCACGTCCAAGTGATCTGAGGGCGCGGGCGCTTCGTTCTGCACAAGTGCCGCAAAGTGGCAGAAGTGATCTCTTGCGTGGTTGCAAAAAAAAAAAAATTCAGTATTGTTTGTTGATTTATCAAAATCGTCCTCCATTGTGAATTCCTGTATATCTAAATATGTTTAGATCTTCACAGTGAAGGGTAACGCTTCCGAAATCTCTGTGTAAACAATGAGTGACGTACACGCGCAAGAGATCACTTGGACGTGGCTGTGGTTACATGAGGTAAAAACGATTTAAATACTGTTCGTTTTCTCACACAAACCACTCGTTTCGTGTCTTAGGTCATCAATGTGTACTTACATTTACGAGTCATTAAATCATGTTTACCTCTTTGAGGTGGTGACCATAGACCTCCATTATATGACTGAGAGACAAGAACTGTTTGACCTAAAAATATCAAAGTTGAAAATACTGTGGAAACACCTACATCTTGGATGGCCTTGAGGTAAGCTAAAACATACCAAAAAATAAATTTCAAAGTGAACTATCCCTTTAAGCCAATTTAATGTAATTTAAGTTGAAATGACTGTAACATCCAAGATGATTGTAGTTCAAAATTTAAGCCAGCAACTTTTTTAGTATGTTTGTTTGAATATATGTCAAATGGTATCTTATTTATAATCAATGATTTGTAGTCAATAGTTACTAATTATTACGTCATTTGAACTGCTTCAATGTGTAGTTCATGATATCTTTTAGATTTTCAAATATATTTTTTGCATGTGGTTTTATCTTTCTCTGAGAAGCTTGGTTAACCAATCTTTATAATTGTTATGAACTGCTTATGAAGAAAATGGGTAGGAAGAATACTTATTAAAAAAGGTCTTCTGAAAAAGCTGCCAATGACTATTGAGCTTTTTTTTTTGCATTTTAAAAATAAGTTGTTTTTTTTTCTTTCCATACAACTCACTGAAAAGGCACATTATAAAAGAGTAAGTTATGTAGTGTAAAATTCACCTGTGGATCATTGCAGCGTTCTTTATTTCCCACTACCCTAGTAAACAGAAAGTAAACTGGGTTGTTAATCTTCTTGAGGGATGTTTATGTCCCCATTTTTTCCACCACAAAAAAAAAAAAAAACGAGTTGCTTTTCCAGATGCCAGCGTCCAATCTTCACAGAAGCTCTTTCAGGAAAACATGGAGCCACTGGTAATGGGAATCCATGCTGCTGCTCCATCTCTTGTGTGTTTGTTTTAGCCCACAGTGATCCACCAATCTAAGTTGTGAATATTTACGGTAAGTACCTGTTATTATTAGCCTTTGCAGCTGTTTGTTTTCTCAGTACAGTTGAAAGCCATGCAGAGAAAAACTGCAAAAGCGACCACACATGAAAACGGTGTTTGATAGGTATTGAAGGCCAGTGAGACAATCGAGAGAGAGAGAGTGCTGACCTTGGCCTCAGTGGCTCTAGATGTCGTGGGAGAGCACGCTCACTGCAGTAGATTGGTGGTCTAGAAGCCCTCCCTAAACCCTTTCAAAACCACTTCAAACATGTATATACGAGGCAGCGAGACTCATCTTCATCCAACTACACTATGAAGGCCCATCTTTACATGGCCTTGCATTGTTTGTTATTTTTGATTGCACAAAAGTCAGTCATAGTTCCGGTGGAAGAGTGACCTAAATGCATGACTTATTGATGAAGCGCAGAGAATAGAGCAAAACAAAACAACAGTCAAGTCTAAAACGAAAATCTTTAAGGAGAAATATCATTGGAGCTTGAATCTGTTTGTTTTGCTACTCTCACCTAATGCCTGGTTCAGATTACACGATTTGTCTGATACGATAGCTACTGTGTCAGATTACGCGATTTTGTCTCTTAAAATCTTGTCGTGGACTACATGTTGCTTCCTGACCAGTCATCGCCGTCTTTAACGGCGCGTGTGATGTCATCGAGAAGGCGAAACTAGTAGCGAGTGACTTCCGGAAACGAACGTAAACAAACAATGGATGAGAAAAAGTAAAAAACAAAAGAAAACCTGACAATGGACACGTTCCTGGATTGCTCGAAGAGGACAGTATGGGCTGTCAATCCTCCAAAGAGAACTTGAGGTAAAATATTGTTTTCTAATATAATTTGTGTAACCCACTTCAGAG
Source organism: Pimephales promelas (assembly GCF_016745375.1). The sequence goes on from NW_024121499.1 coordinate 2,299,871, forward strand.
TATGTACACCCTAGGTTCGTACGGTAATAACCAAGCAACACACCAGGGTAACGTTTTGAAATGTGTAAACTTTTAGTTCAACAAAATATTTCAACACTTAACAATTATGTGTGCACTAGCTATGAGCCCAAAATAAATCCAGAACAAAATAAAATGTCCTTTTTGAAAATGTTCCTTGGAAGTCGTCCATTTCAATCCAGAGTTCAAGTCAATTAGTCAATGGGGAATAGTCAAAGTCAAAGGTAAGTAGTCGAAAGGAACAATCTCGTTGGTACCAGTTTGGTGAACTGACACAATCCTACCAGAGGCTTCCGAAATGCTGTTGTGGGGGTTCACGGCTCATTGGGAAGGCTCGCCATCTATAGATCAACGGTTCACTCGGTATGATTCAAGGCTGGATCATCTGGAACTTCTGCTCGCCTCATAAAAAGACCTGGCCTGAATATAGAACAGGTTCAGTCCAAAATAGTTCTTGTTGAACAACTGTTTAAAGATATCATAACACAATTGACATGAATAACGGTATGTCAAAATGCTGTTAATCCCTTTTTACATAGGATTTATAGATTTTGAGTCAAAGTTATTGAAATGCAGTTTTTTTAAATTGAAAACCATTAATCTGAATCACAGTATTTGCTTATTTTACCACTTTAATGGCGTGTAAAATGTTTTTTTTTTTTTTTTCTGTATGTAACTTAACCTTTAGTTACATATACATCACAGAGTTAAATGTTACAAAAGCATATTTTTTTGTAATGGACACCAACTAGTTTACATTTCTCCTTAAATCATGAAATAAATGTATGTTATCATATGTTGTATCCCTTCAATTCAACAGAAAATATCTAAATAATCTCTCCTTGAAGGAGCTAGCATAGCCACCTCGTGGTTTTTCCATACACAATCTTTACACACATGATTTTCAAGATGAGAAGCCAGGACATATAAAAACGATTTTCTGAATGGCTCTCCAACTTCTAAAACAAAGTATACAATCGTTTACATAACGAACTAAATCATATTTAACCGTAATCAAAACAGACAGGTTTTCATACCGTTTCTTATCAGTTTTTCTTTCCAGCGCTCCGTCCGATTTGAAACATTTCAACGGAAGTATTTTAGCGCGCTACTTCCGGTTTCCCGCAAATTAAATATATTTTTCAAAATAAAAGCCCCGTTTCTCATAACGTGACTTATGGGTAAATAATGATAATAATTAAATACAATTTACTGGTTAACCCTTTTTAGGCGGGTTACATCTTACTTTTAGTTTTAACGTTAGCACCATCGTCTCTCTTTCGTTTCGCCATTTTTGAAAGTTTACGGAAAAGCTTCTCTGCTCCTATTGGTCATGTGACGGAACCGTTTGGAAAAAATTAAACATGCTAGTCTTTTTGTCGTGATGTCGTGAAGCATTGCAGACGCGATGTAGGTTTCGTCCACTGTGACACACTGTACGAGATGATGCGATTGAATCTTGTGTCCCGATGCCCGTTGTCGTTTACGAATCCCCACGACACCCTACGTCAAACGGATCGGGCCAAAATCGGGCTAAAATCGGGCTATAATCGTGTAATCTGAACCAGGCATAAGCATACGCTACTCCGACATCCTACGTTATGCGTCGGGTCAGAGGTTTTTACTTGGATTAGACCAGTGATTATAATATATAAAGTTATAAATAGTCATATTTCATTTACAAAAACGCATTGTTTCGCTTTAGAAGGCCTTTATAAACACCCTGTAGATTAGCTACTTTTATAATGGATGGATGCACTTATTCAGGCTTCATTATAAAGCTTGGAAGAGCCAGGGCATTTTATAATTTACATTTACATTTATCTGGCATTTTTATCCAAAGCGACTTACAATTGCTGCATATGTTTGGAGTCGCACGCCTCTGGAGCAACTAGTGGTTACGTTGTCTTGCTCAGGGACACATTGATGTCTCGCGGTGGATTCGAACCCGGGTCTCTCACACCGAAGGCAAGTGTCTTATGTGTCTTCATTTGACAATATAACTTTGTGTTTGGCTAAAAAGAAGAAAGCCATATACACCTAGGATGGCTTGAGAGTGAGTAAATTGTGGGATACATTTAATTTTTGGGTGAACTAACCCTTTAATACGTCATTTATTCACTGTTACCGTTGAATCATGTTGGCGTTTACATACGAATTTCCCACCATGAAGCCTTTTCCCACAGTACTTACCATGTCCCCCCCGTATTGGACGGAGCGGAGTCTGTGTTTGAATCATTCCAGGCCAAGTGTTACGTTTATCCAGATGCGTTTCCTATAAAACCTCATATTGGGATGAGAATCGGCGCTCGAGTCAGTACAAGCCCGGAGTCCATTAGGAGAATCCCGAGAACAGTCCTCTAGTGGGGGCCCTTGGAAAGTGGACCGTGCTGAAGGGAGGGGGTTCTCTCTGGAGAAACTGTGATTGGAAGCAGATGTTGGCCCGAGAAAGCCACGGAGGAGGTGGGGAGCTTTCGGAAAATTCTCAGGCCTGACTCTTCACTTTCTGGGCCCTGCCTCCGTCGGCCAATCAGAGGACATCAGCGGATCATTTGAAGGGTGTTAGGAGCGTCCCGATTGGACGAGAGGCCAACCGTGGGCGCAGGGAGCAGATGTCCTGGGAAAGCGTGCAAACTCCCAAACGAAGCGCAGTAAAAGAGAAGTGAAAACATTCAAACCTACAAGTGGACATGCAGCAGATTCTGTTCTCGGCCAGCTGCGCCTTACACACACACACACACACTTGTGCAAACATGTGCCTGGAATCACAGCCGAAATGGACTCGGACGTATAAAGAAAAAGGATGAGGTGAACTTGATGACAACATAAGCACATTTTTTTCTCGCAAATACCAAATATTACATTATTGATGTGGGTTTTGCAGGTGCAGCCACTTGCCTTTTTAAGACAACACCAGCATAATAAATGCATTCATCACGAGCGCTGACACGATTCAAGCTTTTAGCACAGAAATGTCAGATCGTCCGCTGACCCACCGTCTACCTTTCCGGCCCCTGTCGGCTTTGCCCCAACAAACACACTCCCTTTTCATTGTACCTGTCTGCCGGTTTATAAGCGGTAATGCAAAATCAATCAGCATTCCTGATGGAAAGTCCACATTACCATCTGAAGACATCTCCATTTCCCGTCTCGAATGGCAGGTCCTCAGCTTTTGGCCCCTCATGAATACGCGGCGGCCCCGGCGAGGGCGCTATAATCTGGGCAGGGACACGAGGGGGTTGTGGAGGTGTCTCTGTGAGTCGGTAGCACATTACGGGAGACCTGGACTGGGACAAGAGTAATAAAAATGCAAATTGCAGGCAAGGCTTGTGCGGCCCAAGCCCCGACCCCCCCGTTACACACTCATAATACACTCCCCACCTGTGGCTGAATCTGGGTCAGGACGTCTTCACTCTGAAGGCATGACGCCGCATGAATGAAATGACATTTATAAGGGTCTTTGATGTTTCCTATTGAATCATATTTATAAGTAAATACAAATCTGGTTAGCATGAGTGGATTAACCCATGAATGCCCAGATTGATTGTTTGTATGTATTTGATTTGTACCAGGGATATCTTAATTTAGATTCAGTGGCATTTTTGTATAAAAAATATTTGTCATAACTTTGTCAGTACTTATTGGGGTTATGATAGTGAACTTATGAACATAAATGAATAGATTAACCTGTTAATGGACAGATTTGGGTTTTTTTTAATCGTATGTTTGTTTATAGTTGTTTATTATATTTATTTATAGCAGAGATGTCTTAATTTTATTCATTTGCACATTTAAATAACTTATTTAAAAAATATATATAAAAAAATAGAGAATGGAAAAAAATATAAAATGGAGAAGTGTGTGGAGTTTGAGCACAAAAAATATATATAAAAAATATTTTTTTAAGATTAAATTTATTTTGTTTTATATTTTTTTATTTTCTACCAGAAAGGTATTAGATAAAATCATATGTTTATTTTTAAACATGAATGAATGCCTTAAATGTCAGTACAAATTTAATATGAACATGAATGAGTGGATAGTGATTATTTATTTATTTGTATCCTACTCTGACGAATGAATTAATGAAAGAATGTTTATTTACCAGACATTTCTTAATTAGAGTGATTTGCACTTTGTTAATTTGTTGTTCGATATGCAAATATTGATATATTAAGGTGTTTTGTTCATCTGTCATTTAAGCGTCGTCCACTTGTGATCCAATCGACCCAAACGCATCAGTGTAAACAGGGCCTAAATTGCTAAATGCAACTTTAAATATATTTAACACCCTGAATGAATGAAATTAAATTCACTAGGTCATTATTGTTCCCTGTTTAAATGTTAAGTACAAATCGGGTTCACATTATTGTGAAAATAAATGAGTAGATCAACTCAGTAATGCAGATACTTTCCATGTTTTATTAAAAATCTCTGCTTTTTAAATATTTGATGTTAAATCAAGTACCTTTACACAGTAAATGGATTCAAATAAAGATAATAATTTGCAAGCAGATCATGAGTCATCGCAGAAACCATGAGAATAGAGATGGATCGGACACTGATAGTTATGGGGCTGTAATGAAGTCCCAAGACAGTGTTACTGATCCCTGGTAATATTGACCAGGACCAGATTCGACCGTTCAGGACAATGAGCCCAGAATAGAATACAGTGTTATGAAGAGGACTTTGGGGAACCAGGAACGGGCTCGTATTTCACAGGCTCTGGCGTAATGGAAGCACTGAGAGGAGCTTAACATGCGTCATGAGGGCCATCTCTCTCTCCAGCTCCTCACGGGGATACATGGCGCTTTTTGCGAGCTAATTTATCACAGCCAGATCAGCGTTTGGGGCAGAGATAGCCTCACACCCCCACTGACGGGACCAGTGGTTATCACCAATATATGATAACGTTTCCTGATGTTGAAGTAAAAGAATGATTACATGTCCGCTCGGTTTATAAACGTTACTCACATATTTATTTGGATGTCTTTATGCAGTGCATTTATCCTTACAGTTCGTAAGACGTAAATAAATTTTAGTAAACGTGTGTAAACACTGCACAATGCATGCAAGGCATTTTTGAATCTGATTGAGAAGGCTGTCGTATTTAAGCATGTACAGGTCTACACCATCTCTTTCTAACCGATTAAAATTTCATTCAGATCATGCTACAGTATATTGGATGTGTTAAGGGTTAAGAGCCATCAATCCAAATATAAAATGGATTATTTGGGATGCATATGTGTAACACTTTATTTAGACATCCTACTAACTCTAAATAACTTCACAACTACGTCAACTCTTTCTATCTCTTAATCTATCCGTCTAATGGTCTAATGAGAGTTAGTTGACATGCAAAGGTCACACTTTATATTACTGTCCAATTCTCACTATTAACTACTACTAACAACTTATGTCTCAATAAACTCCAAGTTTTAGTATTGGGTATAGCAGGTTGTAGATATGATCATGCATTATAAGTCATTACTATGTGCTTCAAATACTAATAAACAGCCAATATCCTAGCAATGTGCATGCTATAACCAATTGGACCCTATAATAATGTGTTAGTGGACTATTGAAATATCCCTTGTTAAAGTGTTTTCTTTCCCGGTGTGTTTTCTTTTCAAGTTGTAAAAGCAATGGACATTTGTCTGTAGGCTACTTCATTCTTTTAATATCTTGTCATGTCCACAATTGACCACAAAAGTACACAATGTTCCGGGTCTGTGTGTTGTAGACATCATTCAGCACGTTTGCAGGTGGTTCCTCTCTTACCTTTACCTTTGTCTATCCGCACACAACTGTGATCACACTCGTCACCAAACACACACCAGCACAATTGTTCTTAATGAATCTGATCTTGCTAAAATAAACTCCTTCAATAGTTACCCTGTATGCATATCGTTATAAATATGACGCGAAGTTGACGAAGATCTGCATGAGAGTGTTTGGGAAGCGTATCTCTGTTTTGTTTTTTTGCACTATGCTGTAGAAACATTTTGAAAATGGTTGTCAGGTGACACAAACACTGTGTATCTGTGGGTTTTTAGGCACCTACAGTTGGGGATTTCAAAGGGGTAATTTTCATATCTGACTGAGGTAATTTTCCATTACGGTTAAGTGAAAAAAAAAAAAAAAAAAAAGTCAGAGAAAGATAGAAAAAAAATTGCAAGTGCAAAAGTGTTATAAGTGGTGAATGTTCTATGGCTGCATGCTGTTGAAGAATTTTTGTCTCTTTCTAGTGCGCACACACACGGGAGATGAAGTGTGAGGAGTTTGAGCACAAATATTTATGGTAAAGTCTATGGCTGGCCTCAGCTGTCTCCTGTATCCTCCCATCAGATTAGAAGCAGACAAACAAGTCACAATGTCACCGTAAATGCCTCAAAAAGTCAAAATAATAGCGAGTTAAAAAAAAACCCCACACAGCAATCCCAATCCCAAAAAAATAAGGACTAATTGGTTCCATATACCTTTTCTTTTTTGATGATTTTGAGACTCTTAGCATGCTTGAAATTGCACATGTCTACTAGCTAATAAATGAGATGTGTCTGTGGAGTTTCATGCAAAGTTTCAGAAACGGGCATGGTGAGGGTCTCAGTAGTGCCACCTTTAGTAAAAAGAAAAGGGTATTAGTTTTACCTACAGTAACAAAAAATGGTATGTATATTGTCCTTCTCAAGCCGGACAACTTTCTAATTTACACTCATTAGCTCCGACCAACAGGGAGTCAGATATTTTGGTTTGGTAAGTAACGTTGTATCTACAGTACATGTCTACTTACTCTCATTAAATTATTAGCAGACTGTTAGTTTAGGGTTTGGGTAAGTAGATTAAGGGGTTCGTAGAATAAGTTGACATGTACTTGTAAAGTTACTCATAGTCAATTGAATGTCTGTTGAGGAGAGTGAAAATAAAGTCAGTTTACTATTATTCTAATGAGAGTTAGTTGACATGTAGTTACTTATAGTCAAGAGAATGTTTAAAAGGGACCATCAAAATAGTGTTACTGATTACATTTTATTTCAATATTACACTTTAGAGATTATACTATAAGTCAATTTGCAATCAACATGTCAACTAACTCTCATTAGAGTATTAGTAGACGGTTAGTTTGGGGATCGGGTTAATATCTGTTGAGGAGAATAAAAATAAAGTGTAAGCAGATATATACTTTAGTTAGTAGAATGTGGGGCATTGAAAAATAGTGTTACCACCAAAATGTTTTTTTTTTCAGTCAGAAATATCAATTTTAACAGCAGAATTCACAATTATATTCCTTCATATCGTCTAAGGTTTTTACAGTGAGATTTACATATGGGAATATGTCACCTGATTTCTTTATTCCTGAAAATATGGTAAATTATCCAAAAATCTCACCATTTCATCCAGATTTCTGTTCTACAAAGGTATGCATTTTTAATTAGACAATAGCTAATTTGCATATGCAAACATATTCAAACTTGCAATAGAAAAAAAAAAAATAGTACACGACAGTAACAAAGCCAAAACTTAACTCTAGTACAAGTAGTTAGTATTACCCAGTACTTATTTGAGTAAGTGCAATGTAACTACGTCACCTTAAAATAAAGTGTAACCTAATTGTCTTGTTTAGTCAACTGGAAAAAGCAAGTATTTTGTTGTCAAAAAGAGACCTGGAGTAAAAATCGTTTCTGCCAATGACGGTCATTTCCAAATGTGAAAGACACAAACTACAGAGTATACTGGAATATGATACATCTCCAAATAGAAAATGCTGAATATCCGACCACCATGACGGACCAAGAAAAGTCCTGACTAATTCTCAACTCAGAACATGGACATTTTCAGATCTAGTTACCAAAAGGTTTTAGTCTAGTGCACACAAAATAACTGTAAAATCACTTCTTGACCTGTGCTCTGATTATGCACAAACCACTGACTCTTTCTTTCCACAAAAGAGATACCCGTACAAAGACTGAGGTGAAACCCCTGACATTTATGTGAACAATTCAAATTATAATCACCATAATCAGTGAAGAGTTGAATCGAAACATTAGCATGCATTTCAGATGGTATAGTTGGTATTTGGTTTGTACACACGGCCCAGAAATCCAAATATTTCTTCATTTTATGTCAAAGTTTCGGTACTTGAAGGGGTGTGCATGAGACTAACATGACACCTTCATCATCATGACATGACATATGCATAAGTTTTATGCATGTTTTTGACAACTGTCATTAAGTGTCATTTGCTCAGTTATGGCATTTTTAATGCAAATATGACATTGTTTGAGATGTCTTGAGACTATTCCTAAGACAACACAAACATGACATAGCAGATTAATGATCAAACTTAAGAAACCACCTATTACATTAAACTGTCAGGTGGTTGGTTTTGACATCGGCTGTCATGAAGCCGTTAAGCTTTTTAGTGATAAATTCAACGAGTACCACCGTAGTTGAAGTCACAACAAATATTCATGACACACTTATAATGCCTCATGACAGCCAATGTCAAAGCCAACCACATGACCGTTTAACTTAATTTTATGTCAAGTTGTCATGACAAAGACATCAATGTATATTTGCATTCAAAATGTCATTAATGAGCGAAAGACACTTAATGACAATTATCATAAACATGCATACTTCATATTCAAGACACATGAAGGTGTCATACCAGTCTTATCAAGTAAAGTGCTACCAAACTCCCTAAAAAGGTTTATTTCTGAGATTTTATAGCCTAGTTTTTGTTTTTTTGTTTTTTGAAATGGGCATTAGCTATGAACCCATATGCATGCATACAATTTTTTTGGATCTTAATCGAGTGGACAAAAAACGAAAAGGTGAAGTGACGGACTCATTGTGCCAGCTTCAGTCCCACTTTAACCACAAATGAAGAAATTCCCAGTCCCCTTCCTCAGAAGAGATCGCAGCTCATAAAAAAAGCACGCAGATCTTGAGTGTGAGAATCACAGGTCTTTCCGTGATGTGAATGCTTTTGCTTGATAAAACACTGCAGCTGCGGTGTGTATGATGATTAGCAATGAAAGAAAGGAGCTGCTCATTTAACCAAGACTCATAATAAACGAAACCACAAACCTGCCGCAAAGCCTGCAGAGCACTGCACAGAGAGAGAGAGAGAGAGAGAGAGAGAGAGAGAGGTGATAATCTGCATGCGTTAGCAACTTCATACCTGTGTTTGTGAAAGTTATCGGTTGATATGGGTGTGTCTTCCTTCGTGCTACTTTTGATTCAGCATAATTGCAAATAGATTCATTTTGGAATGAATAACGAAGCAGCACAAGCATCATTTTATCCACATATATTTTTAATAACATAACAATTTAAAGTACAATAAGAAATAGAAGCTAATGTATATAAAACTCTCCAGCAGAACATAATGATGGGCCAGCATCAGCCTTATCTATACAGAACTGTATAAGCAGACAGGTCTTTAAATTCCTTAAATTTAACTTTTTTTCTCTCTTTTTTTTTGTTTGTTTTCATATAAAAGATGAAAAAAAAAAAAAAAAACGCTACATTTTGTCCTGCGCTACCTTATTTCCCCCCCCCCACGAAAGCACCAGCTGTCTGCATTTCATATTTCAAAGTTTATAAAATATAAATTATTGAAAAATATCAAAATGTTTGTGAACTAAATACATTAAAATTATCCTTTTAACAAAAAAAAAAAAAAATGAAATAAAAAAATACAGAAATATAAAATATACAAAATAAGGCAAAATTGTGGGGAAATAAAAACACTCAGTACTATGTATGCATCTGTCAAAAGTGTTCATCACACAAATGCATCACTTTTTTTACAATCAGACTGCATTATGATCTGAACCTTATTAAAACAAGACTTGTTTCCATTGAACATGTCGCTGGCTTTCGGTGTGTCAGGTATCATCACTGTGGGCTTTCTTCTGTCAGAACATGTTCTCGGTGAGACTTCAGGGGATGTACCACTTGTGCTGTTGTTCATGGTAGGACGGTGCGTCTAAAACGAGCTCTGAGCTTGAGAATGTGGTTTATCTTGCGATCTAGCAATTTTATGAAACGTTATCTGCAAAAATAGACAACTCCAAATCTCCACCAATCAGGATTGGGTAGCATCTGCCTCTGTAAACAATACGATTTGTTTTCTTAGAAGAACCTTCTTGACTTTGGCTTTTCCCACATGGTACGAGACGAGACCCTTCCCACACAGTGAAACAGTCGAAATGAACACGGGACAACACGATTCTACTTAGCCTTTTAAAGTACTGAAAATACTCCAAATAACCACATTTAAAGTTCATTATTCATTTCATGGACACTGCAATGCAACTCTGGCTTGAGTCCCAACCAGCGCTGCCTAAAACAGTTCAATGACTATAATACTGCATTTACGAAACGGACTCCCTTGTGATATTTGGTAGCCTTTAAAGCTGCCGAAAGCATCAGCATGATCTCCTATATCAGCCACTACCATTAACACACACTTTCACAAACCATCTGGAAAATAAAACACCACCCTAAAATCGATCATTCTCTGCAAAATCCATCTCGCGTACTTTTTGACGATCCAGACGTATGCTGAAGTGCGCGCTCGAGGTTAAAACACCTCGCATGGCGCGTTCTTAAACCCTTACGGCTTTCGGTTCAGTCTAGCACTGAAGAGTGCGAAGAGTTTTCAGTTTACCTCGAGAAGACACAGTAAATTCGTAAAAAAAACGGTGTGCTATATTAAGGCGAGACTTTATGAAAAAGCCATTCACGTACAAACAAAGCCAAGGCAAGAAACGTTAGATGTCTTTTGTCCTAATACAAGTGGTGAACTCATAAACACACACTCCCCACAAACGTGTGCGTGTGCTGTTGAGAAGCCAACGGCCGCTTTCATATGCGTCTCTCGGTTTGACTGAGGTGCGTCTCTTTCAACTGAAAAGGGCGAGACTCTGGTATCTATTTTGATCTGGCGAGCGTTTTCGGCTATGGACATTGTGGTAAGAGCAACCCATATAACCGAACGTGACCTTAAAAGAAGATCTAAGCACAGTTTCACTTCAATAAACCTTCATCTTCTGCAGTATGAAAATGTACAACAAAAATCTCAATACAACTGGTCTCTGCACAAATTAATACTGACACATGTATCTTTAAGAAACAAAAATAAGGAAACGATTTGGTCCGGCTGAGAACTCACTTCCTCCTGGTGGGAATGCAAGGAGACAGAAACGGTTCTGCGATGTTCCTCTTGTCTCTAATTTTGGCAATGCGTCCAAGAAAAGTCCATCTCTTTGTCTTCTGTTCCTTCCCGGTGTTTGTGCTACTGGGACCAGCTTCGAGCGTTCCCTTCCCCGCAGAACTATAAACAACATAGGCGCACGAGTTATAAACTTTGGTAAATGCTTTGACGCTTCCTCTTTTTTGTCCCGTATGAGCTCAAAACAAGACTGGACCACGACTAAGTGTTAAGATGTGATTGGACCCGAAAATGGACGACCCGTTTTGTTTTCTTTCCAGGATCTGTAATTGACTTTTTCAGCCGCCTTTCCCCCCCCCCTCAACACTTCCCAAACTTTACTCATCCGTGTCAGGCTTGACATCTAACATGGTGTGGAGCTCTTCGGGAGTGTATCCCAGTAGGCTTTTCAAGTCACACACGAAGCGGTAGACGTAGCGCTTGCCGGACGTCTTGTGGATGATGTTTTTGTCGTAGTAGTAGCGTAGACCACGACTCAACTTCTCGTAATTCATCTTGGGCTTGTTTTTCCTCTTGCCCCATCTACGTGCCACCTAGAGGTCAAGGAGACACGGGTCAGGATCACGAACCCACAGAATAGTCATTCGCTTGCTCATGAGATTCAATAGTGTGTGTGCGACCAAGTGCTTTTGCAGTGGTGGTATAGCGATTGCATCAGAGATAAACTGATAAATGGCACTGTGAGGTTAGTCTCTGAAGAACAACAGTTGTTGCATTTACTAAACTTGCTACAAATTGCTTTTTTGGTTCTGTGTTTTGCATAAAAAAAACTTGCATGTTTGAAGAGTTCAGATGCAAAAGCCTCTAAGTGCCATTTGAAATTTTCTTCTAGAATGAAAATTATCATCAAGCTTGTATATTTAAGTTCAGTGATTTCACTTAAATGGCAATGATAATTACCAATTAAATGTTATTTAAGTGAAATTACTGAACTTAAATGTACAAGTTTGATAAAAATCATCATTAAAGAAGAAAATTTCAAATGGCATTTAGAGGCTTTTGCATCTGAACTCTTCGTTTGGTCAACTAGATTTGAATCATGACAACTCTCGGAATAGCGTTAGCATGCCATTGAATATGGCCGTGTTGATGTATTTTTATTATTGCTATGCACTAAAAATACACACGTGAATACACACATAAATCCTGAAGCAGATCTAGGCAGGTGGAGCTGGGGAGGTGGACGGTTCAGATGAACTCTGATTGCACACTGTAAGACTAACTTAGAGCAAACACTGAACCCAACTATTTAAATGTTGCATGGAGAATTATTAAGTTTCATGACTTAACTAGTTATTTAAACTAACTCTATTATTGAATTTAGTATCATTGAGATATTATAGTTCGTATTCATTTTTTGAATGATTTTTTTATTTTATTTTTTTTTTTTTTTAGTAAAAGTTTTGGTAATTTTAGTGTTTGTCATTTTTAATTATTTTATTTTTTTTCTTCAATATTCTTTTTAGTCATCGTTAAACTAAATGAACATTTGAATTGTTGCACTGCATATAAGCGGAAATACATATTTATTTATTTATTTATTTATTAATTTATTTATTTTCAGTTAATGTTTTCAGTTTTAGATTCAGTTAACTATTACATAGCCATAATAATAATAAAAAAAAAATAATAATAATTCATATTAAAAAAGTTAACTTAATTCTGAGCAAAGCTTAAAAAAGAGAGAAAAAAAAGAGGAAAATTCAAAAATTCTTATATATTAGGGCTGCAAGTTAAACGCGTTATTAACGGCGTTAACGCAAAACCATTTTAACAGCGTACATTTTTTTATCACACGATTAACAGTCTTTTTGGCCTAGCAAACTTTGTAGTGTTTTTCCATATGCTTTTGCAACAGGACGCGCACTCTGAAACCCATTCATTTCAATGGCTTGCGCCGCACACACTCGTTTGGGCTTGCGAGCCGGCAAAATAGTTGGTAAACGTTAGGTTTCGAGTGGATGACGAGCGCGAGACGGCGAAATGGATGCTAATTAGATTCTGAATGGAAACTTTACTTTACTAAAAAGTTGCCAAATGGTTCAATTGACACACACACACACACACACACATATATATATATATGAAGAGTTCAGATGCAAAAGCCTATAAGTGCCATTTGAAATTTTCTTCTAGAATGATCATTTTTATCAAGCTTGTATATTTAAGTTCAGTAATTTCAGTTAAATTGCAATGAGGATTACCTATTAATTGTCATTTGAGTGAAATTACTGAACTTGAATCAAATGGCATTTAGAGGCTTTTGCATCTGAACTCTTCATATATATATATATATATATATATATATATATATACACACCACACTTTTTTTGAGTCTATTCTTCCCAACCTATACAGAGCATGCTGACTATAATCCCTCACCTCATCAGGGTCGGAGAGCTTGAACTCCCATCCGTCTCCAGTCCAGCTGATGAAAGACTGGCAGGATTTGTCCGTCAAGAGCTCCAACAGAAACTGCCAGAGTTGGATGGGTCCGCTGCCTGAATGGACAAACAACACCACAACGACTTAATACAATCCTATGGAGGATGTTCACAACAAAATGTCCATTGACCTCAAGGAGCATACACAGTATGCAACAAATCTCAAAGTACCATATTATCACCATTCAAGACTCTTCAGTTCTACTGCATTAAGTATAAAAGAAATGTTGGATTTCAAATCATGGTCCAAACAGAGTTTCACATGCCATTAGCTTTATGTCACGCTGCGTGAGAATGGCGTGACACAATGGCGTATTGACTGGCTACTGCACAGACCGCATGTCCGACTTGAGCTTTGGGCTCTTTATGTGAATTCCAAGCCACTGAGATCATCTGGATTTGCCCCAAGGCTACATATCTGGCGGATAAATGTGTTTGATCACGCAAACCATGATGTATATGTCTGCATGTCGCCCGGGTGCATTTGAAAGCACACATGTGTGTGATGTCTACATGTGTGTGAACGGCTGTGTGGGTGTGAGAGAGAGAAGCCCTTGGCGGACATCTGCAAAACGAGAAGTTATTCTCACAAGCTTTAACATTGCATTCGCCCCCAAGTGCGATGGGGTCAACTTTAAAGACTTTGTAGCCTTGAAATATTGCAACCGTGCATCTTAATCCACTTGATTGTGAGACGCGATTTAAGGACTAGCGTGAAGTGTTTATGTGGTCGCGTTGACCTATTGAGCGAGATCTATCCTGCAAAGGCTTCACAGCGTGTAGGCAGCAGCGGAGCAGCTCGTGTACCCGTCTAGATAAGTTTTGGCTTTTCTTCATCTTGTGGTTTGTGCACATTAAAATGAACCGTCACTTCATATCACACCTGCTGCAAAACAACAGCGAAGAGAAGAGAGAGTCTAATCTCCTGCAAACATCAAGTCCTGCACTATATATTAGCACCAGATTTTTACATTTATCAGTAGGCCATCGATATTGGATATTTAATTGTGCATGCTTACTTTCAGATTACCTCTGACATAATCTCAAAATGAATATTATTTGTCCATACGGTTCACTAGAACACTAAAATCACTAGTAGCATTTACAATTATTTTATTTTTCAATTATTTAAATAGAGTATAGAATTTGAATCTCAATAATTTATCAGTTTTCGGGAATTTATATTTATTTTTATAAAAAAAGTTATCATCGACCACAATTTTTAAAATTATTTATAATTTCAGGAATATATATATATATATATACACACACACACACACACACACATATATATAATTTTTTTTTTTATTAGCATCAACCAGAATTTTTACAATTATTTTATTGTTCAATTATTTAAACAGTCTCAATATTTATTTATTTAATTTATTTTAATTATCATTGACCAGAATTTTCAAAATTATTTATAATTTTACAAGTATTTTATTTTATTTTTTTATTTTTCAAAAAAATTATCATCGATCCGAATTTTTTAAAATATTTATAAGTTTACAATTATTTTATTTTTCAATTATATAAACAGTCTCAATAAACTCAACCATTAATTTGTTTTTAATTATCGACCAGAATTTTTAAAATATTTATAATTTTTCAATTATTTAAACTGAGTCTCAAGAATCTCATATATATATATATATATATATATATATATATATATATATTGATTATCATCTAGCACATCCCCTAATTTCAATGCATCCTTTCTTTGTAAATTAGGCTTCTTTTAAAAAAAGTTTACACACAAGTAGTGTCACATTTACCTGCGTAATTCTTTTGGTGAAGTGGGCGGTAAATCAAAAGCAACGCAAATGCAAAAGAAGTGGTGATAACAGCAGGCACAACTCATTCTTACCGAGTTACACCCGGCTAAAAATATCCTTGCCGATAATGCAATAAAACACTAATGCAATTCTGAAACAGATTCTCTCATCAACAATTCAACAGTTCATGCTAACCCTCTCCCTCTCTGTCTGCCTCTCTTTGTCTCCTAAACATACGAGTCCACAAAATCACTCATCTGGATCAATGCGGTAATCGGTTTATGTAGATAAATGCATTAAAACACATTCCATAAGCACAGCTACTGTAACACACCCTTATTAAACCCAAAGGAGCCGGGAAGGGAAAGCAATCGGTCTGCCCTCTACATGCCTAAACCAAATCCTCAGACTGACAGAAATCCAGCGCTGACTTTCAGCAAAGCTTTGAAAGTACATTAAGGCCACTTTGCCTGAAGTGAGAGCATGATTACAAGCGAAGGCAAGGATTTCATGAAGTTGATCTGGGAAAATAACTTGGATATAAAGCATTGGGCTTAAAGGGATAGTTCACACTAAAATAGATATGTGTGGGTGAATAATCATGTTCTTCAAAATATGTATGACTTTCGGTCTTTCACTGGATGCAAAATAAGATGTTTAGCAGAATGTTAAAAGTAAAAATGAGCTCACAAGCACAACAAAAGCACCATAAAAGTGACAAAATACAGACAACACTTTTCAAAAAGGTCCAATTTGTTAACATTATGCAATTACATTAGTTAACATTGCAAAAGTATCTTAGTTAAGTATTAGTTCACTTTTTTTTTTTTTTTAAAGTTTGCTGATAATTTACTCGCCCCCATGTCATCCAAGATATCCATGTCTTACTTTCTTCAGTCGAAATGATTGACATTAAGGTTTTTGATGTTTTTTTGTTTTTTTTTTCATCAAAATTAACAAATCTTTTTTCAAATCATTTCGTTAGTTGACTCGGAAAAAAGATTCGCTCATTTTGATAAACGAGTTTGAACAGGAGAGTCAGAACGCGCATCGCAGGTGAACATTTGAGCTTATAAAACTTAAACTTTTTTATTTATTTTTTAAATGAGCGATCGTTTCGCTTGATAAGACCTTTATTCATCGTCTGGAATCGTTTAAAGCCCTTTGAACAGTTTGCAGTTTGCACTTAAACTCTCATTTGGACCTTGAACCATTTGGTCCCCATTGAAGTCCATTATAAGGAGAAAAATCCAGGAATGTTTTCATCAAAAACCTTAATTTCTTTTCGACTGAAGAAAGAAAGACGTGGACATCTTGGATGACATGGGGGTGAGTAAATTATCAGCAACATTTTTTTTTGCAAATGCAAATTTCAACTTTAAAAACAAAGGTTGCATCTGTTAATATTTAATGGAACGGAGCTAACAAGTGTGTTTTTTAGCTAACATTAACAATGATTAACAAGTTCTGTAAGAAATGCATTGCTCATAGTTAGTTAACGCATTAACTGAGGTCAACTAATTGTACCAATATAATTGTCAATGACAAAATCCTTCATTGGTGTCTTAAAACCATAATCTATGGCACCAAAACACAGGCTGAACATTCAGCTAAAGATGCTTGGGTGGTCAACGAGAGAATGATGACAAAGTTAAAAAAAAAAAAAATTAAGGGTGAACTGTGCCTTTAATGTGTGCGTGAGGAAGCCGCCCTATAAAGTTAAAAATCAGCCGTCGCTGAAGAAAGTGTGTTGCGGTGCTGTGGTTGAGTTGCTCTCCTCACAGAGATCTGATGGATTTGTTCTTGCATATGTGATTAATGATGACAAACACGAAAACCTCAGAGCTCTGCGAGCAAGTGGATCATTTTTTGTCACTAGCCGGCTTTATCTCTGAACTCTGAAGCCTGTTGACTCGTCACTGCGGGTAACATTAGCAAAAACAGGTAGTTCAGTCCATAGAAAATGCATATTTCTCGCACGCACACAGAAACAAACCCAACGATTTACAATCAGCAGCATAAAACATCCATAACGCGCCTCTTTTTTTAGCTCGGATCTAGAGAAATCCACCTGACGAGCAACCGACTCGGGTGTGTGCCAAACAGTTCTTTATAAGTTCAAAAGAACCTAAAATAGAAATGAAATGTGCCACATATAGCAAGTGGGCCCTGTGTTCTTTCTTCAGGGTAGGGGAGTGTGTTTTTTCTGCTCGGATATATGACATGAGCAGGTAGGTTTGAGACATAAGGCACAAGGTTAAAAAAGCCCCTCGAAGATGGGCCGATAAAGGAGCTCTCATCTTAAGTGCACAGGCCTGCTATCACTTTGTGCTGTTGCCAAGACGACCTGGGAAATGGGTTGAGATGTGGGCCGCAGATAAGGAGTACACGATGAAAACAGAGCTTGGGTGTGGCATGTTTGCAGCAGTTGTGCAGAGAAAACGATTGCGATGACATTCTTCCAGTCATGTAACAAACGTGGCTCTGCGGTCAGCAAGTGCACCAATGCATCGAAACTGGTGCACACGAGTCTGCCACTGATCCAGAAGCAACTGCGTCCCAGAAAGACAACACAAAGCACCTCGGGTAGCAGGAAACACACACGTACTTGTGATTCCAAATGCTTCCTGGTTGAAGGGTTTTTCATTAAAAGATATTTCATTTCATTTGTATAGTATGGGTTCGGGTTATGATCAAATATATGGAATAGCTCATATAGTCTAAAAGACGTTTTGATATATCAAATAATATCATATTTTTTTTATATGATATGATGAATAGTAGGATTTATGGTATGATATATGGAGTAACATGGTTTTTGATATGACGAGGTTTACAGTATATGACGTTACGCAATAATATATCATATCATGTTTTTTTTTTATATGATAGGGTATGTGATATGACAAATTGAAGGATTTATGGTATGATATATGGAATAACATGGTTTTTGATATGAGCATGGTATGCAATATTCCATATCATAAGATTTTTGATATGATAAGGTATGCGAAATGAAAAAAAAATAGTATGATTTATGGTATGATATATGGAATAACATAAATGTTTTTTGATATGACATGCTATGCAATATTCCATTTATAATATCATATGGATTTTGATATGATTCGGTGTGTGATATGATAAATTGAACGATTTATGGTATGATATATGGAATATCGCATAGCATGTCATATCAAAAACCATGTTATTCCATATATCATATCATATATGGATTTTGATATGATTCGGTAAGTGATATGATAAATAGTATGATTTATGGTATGACATATGGAATAGCATATATGTTTTCTGATATGACATGCTATGCAAAATTCCATATATCATATGGTTTTTGATATGATTTGGTATGTGATATGATAAATTGTATGATTTATGGTATGATATATGGAATGGCATATATTTTTTGATATAACATGCTATGCAATATTCCATTTACCATATGATATGGATTTTGATATGATTTGGTATGTGATATGATAAATGTAACGATTTATGCTATGATATATGGAATAACATGGTTTTTGATAGTATATGGTATGCAATATCCATGCGAGCATCATCGTACATGGCCAAAATAACATGCAACATGCCTAAGAACAACGATAAACATACAACACTTTTACTTGTACAACTTCCAGAGTTGTCATCTCTGTTATTGGCTTTGACTGTGAATTTAAAACGTGGACATATCTGCGTCTACTGCAATTAAGTGGGTTGTGAGAGTTAACGCTGACCTGTGTAGCCAGCGAGCGCAGCCGCCGGGATGACCGGCTTGTCCTTGCTGAGGTCCGAGCGCTCGCGCACGTAGTCTTTGAAGGTTCCCTTTGGTTTGTGTCCGTGCAGTGCCGTGGGGTAGTCCTCCGAGTCGAAGCTGTCGTACGAGGGAACTCTCTGTAAGCTGTTGAACGACGACTGACTGCTCCAGGACTGCGTCAGCCTATCACAGCTCTCGAAACTGTCGATGCTCTCGAACGAATCTTGACCTCCCAGCTTACCTGAGACGGAGATTTCAGTGTCATTAAACATTTTCCAATCCACATATTCAAACAGAACCAATGCATGTTGTGTGGGTATGTGCATGCTTCAAAATATCTTCACAGAACATTGACTTATGACAAACTTTTCTTTTATATAAATAACATGGGCCTCACTTATTGATTTTCTGTTGATTAAACCAATCTCCTTCAATCTTAAAGGTAGTTCACTTAAAAAAAAAAAAAAAAAAAAACTTTTTTTTTTCCAGGATTCTAGGATTTTCTCCATATAATGGACTTCAATGGGGACCAAATGGTTGAAGGTCCAAAAGACAGTTTCAGTGCAAACTGCAAATTGTTCAAAGGGCTTTAAGTGATTCAAGACAATGAATAAGGGTCTTATCAAGCGAAACGATCGCTCATTTAAAAAAAAATAATAATAATAACAAGGTTTGTTTTATAAGCTCAACTGGCCTTGCTCTGTTCTGTAATGCACGTTCGTGACTCTCCCATTCAAACTCGTTCATCAAAATGAACGAATCTTTTCCCGAGTCAACTCGTTCATTTCGTTTATTGAATGAACTAAATGGCACGAAAAAAGATTCGTTCATTTTGATGAACGAATTCGAACAGGAGTCACGAACGCTCATCACAGAACAGAGCAAGGCGAGCATTTGAGCTCATAAAACTTAAACTTTGTTATTTATTTATTAAACGAGCGATCGTTTCGCTTGATAAGACCCTTATTCATCGTCTGGAATCGTTTAAAGAATATTGAACAGGTTGCAGTTTGCACTGAAACTGTCTTTTGGACCTTGAACCGTTTGGTTCCCATTGAAGTCCATTATATCCTGGAATGTTTTAATCAAAAACCTTAATTTCTTTTTGACTGAATAAAGAATGACAGACATCTTGGACGACAAGGGGGTGAGTAAATTATCAGCAACATATTTTTTTTTAAAGTGAACCACTCCTTTAAGGCAACCTCTAAGGTATTTTTTTACAGTCTGCTCAATGAGACGGCATTCCTGAACTCTAGGATCAAATAAACGAGGACCCTGGTCTTATATTTCTAACCAAAGTTTTTAGCGAGTGCACCAGCCACAACCACGTGGAAAAAAATCTCACCACACTGTGTTTCTCTTATTTGGAAATATTTGGGTTTTCTCTAATTGGAAGAAAATCAAAACAAATTGCCTCTCTATTTCGGGCCAAACTGCAGATAAAAGACCAGTCTGGAGTAAATGTCAATTACAGAATGAAAGATAATACAGAGCTGGGCCTGATCCTCAAATCTTCAATTGAAAAATTGAAGCCACATGCGAGTTTGGTGGCACCACAAATTCTTTCCCACGCAAGAAAAAAAACCCCAAAAAACACAAAGCTGGGATTTACAGCACATAAAGCCCGCGTGTAACTCGTTGTTCAATAACATACAAGCGCTTTTTGACAAATCTCAATGTCCAATCCAAATCTGGATCGTTTGTTCAGCTGCATGACGGTTAGAGCGTGAAGAGCGAGACGAGTGGGAGTGAAACCAAACGTACGTGAGGTGAAGTTACTTGATGAGAAACCGGAACGCTCTTTTCACGCTTTGCACCTCTCGCTCCTTACGAGAACCCAAGGTTCACAAAAACACCTCCTACCCCAGTACCTAAACCTCACAAGGACGCGCTGACACAAAAGACAGCTACCAGCGCTCTGTGGCTTCAAACGCGTCTCACTTTGAAGCAAACATCTTTGTTTTTCTCTCCTTTTCCCCACCGCAGGCAGTCGAGTACATCTCGAGATGGTGTGTGATAGGACCACAAATAAACCCAACGGTCTGCTTCATTCCCTGGCACATAACTGCAGTAATGCGAGATGTTTTCATTGCGAGCGTGATGGGATGCGTTTAAGCCCCGACTCGAGCTTCTAAACGAGAGGGAATCGTGCATCACAACACATGACCTTCGGGCCAGACTCACCTCTGCTGATGCGACCCACACACATGTTGTCAGGGGACACGACTTCCTGTTTGACTGAAAAGTAGTCTCCCTGCAGTGGATTGAGAGGTGCGTCTCGCAGGATGACGTTGGGATACTCGCTCTCGTATTTGAGCGACAGCAGGTCTTCTGAGCTGATCGGGTGAAGGGTCTGGTACGACTCGGTTATGAAGCTCGGCTCCGAGTATTCGGAAGGAGGCACGCACTGAGGATGCTCAATGCCATAGTCTGGAGGAGAGGGAAGATTTAAAAAGAAGACCTTTTCTATTTAATGACGGTTCATGTTTGCACCAAAAATGCTAAAAATGTCCAACCTGCATAGATAGAGATAGTTGTCATGTTTGATTTGAGATTTTCAGTGAATAACGACTTAAAGGAGTAGTTCACTTTTGCTGATAATTTACTCACCGCCATGTCATCCAAGATGTCCATGTCTTTCTTTCTTCAGTCGTAAAGAAATTAAGGTTTTTGATGAAAACATTCCAGCATTTTTCTCCATATAATGGACTTCAATGGGAACCAAACGGTTCAAGGTCCTAAAGACAGTTTCAGTGCAAACTGTTCAAAGGGCTTTAAACGATTCCAGACGATGAATAAGGGAAATCTAGCGTAACGATCGCGCATTTCAAAAATAATAAGTTTAAGTTTTATGCGATGCGCGTTCGTGACTCTCCTGTTCGAACTCGTTTATCAAAACGAACGAATCTTTTTTTCTGAGTCATTTCGTTCGTTGATTCATTTCGTTAGAATGACTCGAAAATAGATTTGTTCATTTTGACGAATGAGTTCGAACAGGCGCTTCACAGAACAGAGCAAGGCGAGCATTTGTGCTTATAAAACTTAAACTTTGTTTTTTGGTTTTTTTTTAATGAGCGATCGTCTGGAATCGTTTAAAGCCCTTTGAACAGTTTGCAATTTGCACTGAAAGTGTCTTTTGGACCTTGAACCGTTTGGTTCCCATTGAAGTCCATTATATGGAGAAAAATCCTGGAATGTTTTCATCAAAAACCTTAATTTCTTTTCGACTGAAGAAAGAAAGACGTGGACATCTTGGATGACATGGGGGTCATTTGGAGATTTTTATTTTATTGCATCGATCAATATTCGACATTTAATTGTTTATACTCATTGTGTTGTTTAACATATGTGTGAAAGATGTGTAAGATGTGTAAGATGGCTAATATTAGCAAATACTGATACTAAAATGAGTGAATATCAAAATATTATAATGTTGTGATGCCCAAATTCACTTGTAGCATTGAAAACAACTTATTAATTATTCAAATAAAACACTCACAACTACAATATCAGCCATTTTGTCCATAAAGAAAAAAATAAATATTGGTTTTAATATTGCCGATCTTCTAAAGTCATTTGAACCCCTTTCATGCTGCTTTTATATAATTTTCTTGCTTGACCATAGTTGTTTTTTGAGTGTACTTAACATAATACATGCTTGAATGGCGTAAGGCTAGGTTAATAATGGCAGAAATGTCATTTATGGATGAACTCTTCCTTTAAGGAAGGTTTAACCTCCTCCACACACAGATCATTAGATCATCTCCCACTATAGTCATGGCAGAAGCGGTGAACGTGTTCTCAGGTGCAGTGATGATGAAATGCCAGATACTCACTGAAAAAGTAGTCTGAGGGGTAGCGGGATTCCTGGAAACTGGAGGTCAGACCATTGACGGGGAAATGCTTCGGGTCTTCTGTGTGAAGAAAACAACACACATCACTGAAACCATGCACACTTCCAAGCCCAAGCTGTTAGATAACAACGGAAACTACTTTGATCTGAATGTCAGTGTGCTGTTTACTTAACAGGTTTTTCTAAATGTGACGCCTATCACATGCATCCAGCATTTGACATCACAGCATAGATCATCTACAATTTATACTTTAGCTGAAGGCGAGTTACTGAACTGCTTAGCTTACTCTTGTAATAGTCACTTTAGAAATAACATTACAACTCAAAATTAAGATTTTGCATTTTGAGTTTTGCAGAGACTCACACATGTGACTGTATGTCTTTCGGATTACATATTAATGTGTCGAGTTGTTTGGGGCAACCATGAACAGCCTACAGTCAAATTATACATGCTGGTAAAACAAATATAAAATATTTGAAACCATTATATAAATAAATAAATAAATAAATATAAAAAAAAATATATATATATATATATATAAGTATTATGATTATTATTATACAAATAATATAACAATAAAAAACAGCATAATTATTAATATGATATTACTGTCTGAATTTAACATTTATTGAATCCAGGGTTATTATCATTAACTAAAACCATAAAAAACGCATTATTTGAAGCAAAATTATAATGAACTAAAATAAAATATTTTTATTTCAGCTAGTTGCTCATTTACAGTTGAAGAACTAAAAAATGACCATACTAACACTTAAATATTACAATGAAAACAGAAAATGTGAAAATGAAATTTTTTTTTTTTAAATGTACAAAAACTGTAATAGACTTCATTGATACGAAGACCCTGTTTACACGAGGACGCTTGCGGGTGAAAACGTACAAATATTTTATCGATGTGCCTTTCTTTTTTTACGTCACGGTGACGCCGTTTTTAAACTTAAAAACGCAAAAAAGTGAAACCACCACCGCCGCCGCCGCGTTCCCGTGTAAAGGGTAAAAACGCAAAATCTCCTAGACAGTGAAGGTTGTTGTACGCAGGCGCGCGGACTTGGTGTTGTGTGGCAGTGCCTCACATTGCCACCTAGCTGCCTGGAGTGCATACTACATCAGGTTTCATACACTTTTGCGTCACCATACGCATGCGGATTTCCCACCAATAATAAAAAGTGATAACGCAACGCCACTTTTGCGTTTTCTCTTCAGATCGTTTCAGTGTAAACATAGCCTAAAATAGCACCGCTGTCTGCAGATGTGGGTGTCTACCTTTCTGCAGCATCTCTAAATGCTCCCAGAGGATATCGCCCACGAAGTCAGGAGCCAGATCCAGGAACCGATCTTTCCCCAGGGCACAGAGATTGGCCCCGTCCATGCTGAACTTATGGAAGTCCACATTCTTCAGACTGAACTCGTTTACCGTCCAGGTCAACCATTCTCTCACGTGGGCGTTCGTCCACTCGCGGGGGTCTAGAGAGGTGAAAACATGCATATGCAGATTGCGTCATATATTATATACTTATTGTTCATAATCATCAAGAGAAAGCGTCGGTTAAGTACGTTTGCTCTACCTCAGGACAATAAACAGTCTAATATTGTGTGTTTATGCTGATGCGTACAATATATTTGGTAGCATTTTACAGTAATGTTTGTTAGATAACATTAATAACAAACTGCACGTATACAGCATTTTAATATAATATAGCATAACACTTTATCAAAAAACATTAGTTAATGCACTGTGATTTAATATGAACTAACAACGAACAGCTGTATTTTTATTAACCAATGTTAAAAAAGATTAAAAAACACAGTAACAAGTTAAATGACAAACCGTATTGTAAAGTGTTAACCAATATTTAGTGGCTCATGGGAAATGATCAGCTGACTTTGCTACACATTTGATGCTGTGATGGGAGGAACTGAAACGCCTGTAATTTTAGCTTGCACACTAACTCTATCTCTATCTCTGACTGTCGTTTCTCTTCATTCAGCTATTTCTAGATAGACGCAGACCTGACACACACTTCAGCCACCCTACACACAGTAAGCAAAGCCATCATGCGGTCTGCCATAGTTTTGGAAGCATAATTCATAACCTCGGCTGCTTCAGTTCAGAGTGCAATGTGTCTATCTAGCAAGATCTCTTTTTAGGCAATCTAAAAAAAATTAAAAAACAGCCTACTGGGCCAGAAACAAGAAAAATACTTTGCTTTTCCATTTTTCCTCTATCTAACATTTCTTTTCTCCTCCTATTAATACGATAAATAACAAGTTGGAAAATGTCCAGTGTCATTAACATAATCAGTGAGTTCTCAAATGTGTCTTAAACATGTCTTTTAAGAGGGAAAGTTCACTTAAAATATTACATTTCTGTCATTATTTACTCACCGTGATGTTTTTCCAAACCCGTATAATCTCCTTTTGTGTTCCATGGAAGAAAGAAAGTTATACACGTTGGGAACAGGGTGAGTAAATAATGACAGTACTTTCATTTTTAAGTGAACTTTCCCTTTAAGAGAGAGAGCAACAGAAATAAGATAAGAAACAATGAATATAAGATTTAGTCTAAACAGTTGGATAGTGTTTTTTTTTTTTTTTTATAAGTGCTTTAGAGATTAGGACCTTTAGGGATGGAGAGTCGCTGTTGCTCCCTGGTGAAGCCACTGAATGTGGCCAGAAGAGCCTGTGACATCATTTCTTTACTTCCTGGAGTCAGTAGAGGAACATCCGCACACTCCAGATCTGTTGGACCGAACACAGACAAAATACCTCATCACCCATCACACACACATTCTCAAATCAGATTAACTATGCTAGATTTCACAAACAAATAAATACACATAATAAAAAAAATAATACTAGAAAAAAAAGAGAAAATTAAACAAACACAAAATATGAAATGAAACTAAATGAAACCAAAGCATCTGATATGCAAACATCTGCAGCCTGAGCTTCAATTCCACAAAATCCCTATCCAGAATTAATAAATAATAAGTAAATAAGTAATAAGTATTATTTTTTATATATATATTATTTAAGTTTTATATTTAATAAGTAAATAAGCAATAAGTAAATCAGCGCACATAATTAAAAAAATAATAGAAAAAAAAAATTAAAACACACAAAATATGAAATGAAACGAAATGAAACAAAATTAATCCGAAATAAAAGCATCTCATATGTAAACATCTGCAGCCTGAGCTTCAATTTCCACAAAATCCCTATTCGGAGTTAATATATATATAAATCAGTGCACATAATTAAAAAATAATAATACTACAAAAAAAAAAAAAAAAAAAAAAAATAGAAAATTAAACAAACACAAAATATGAAACAAAATTAAACAAAACATGAAATTAAATAAAATAAAAATATCTTTAGCCTGAGCTTCAAATCCACAAAATCCCTATCCGGAGTTAATATAGGTAAATCAGTGCACATAATTAAAAAAATAATAATAATACTAGAAAAAAAATTGAAAATTAAACAAACACAAAATATGAAATGAAACTAAATGAGACAAAAATGAAACCGAAATTAAATGAAATTAATCCGAAATAAAAGCATCTCATATGTATGCATCTCATATATGAAACAAAATGAAACGAAATTAAATTAAATAAAAGGTAAACATCTGGAGCCTGAGCTTCAATTCCACAAAATCCCTATCCGGAGTTAATATATATAAATCAGTGTACATAATTAAAAAATAATAATAATAATAATACTAGAAAAAAAATAGAAAATTAAACAAACACAAAATATGAAACAAACAAAACAAAATGAAACGAAATTAAATTAAATAAAAGGTAAACATCTGGAGCCAGAGCTTCAATTCCACAAAAAAAATCAGTGCACATAATAATAATTTAAAAAATGTGAAAATTAAACAAACACAAAATATGAAACTAAACGAAACAAAATAAAGCATCTCATATGTAAACATCTGCAGCCTGAGCTTCAACTCCACAAAATCCCTATCCGGACGTAATATAAGTAAATCAGTGTACGGCAAGAGATCATATACAGCCAGAGTAAACCCGCAGCCTCAGCATCACACAACTGACTGTAGTTGTCCACCATGTCTGCTGGACATATGCACACCATCGTCAACCACCTCCAACCTGACCTGACAGGTCAGATTCTACACCGATGACCACCTTCCCACAATCCCGTCAGCCCAGCAAGCTGTCCCATCTCCATGTCCAGCCATTGACAGAGGGGCCTGTGTTGGCAGGGGTCAACAGTTAGGGGTCAGAGGTCGATGATGTCACAGCAGGCTGCAGGGTGTCGAACAGACACTGCAGTGTTGGAAAGCTCGCCCTCTCTGCTCGTGGGCACCCAGCAGGACACAGAGAGGTCTTTGATGAGTTAAACAGTACCCGATGACTTCCACTGATCCAATTAGGACTGCCGGGGTGGCAGTTCCAGAGAAAGAAACCCCCAAAGGGTCTAAAGAATGCCACAGAGCCGAGCAAAGGGCCGTTGTGCGATCAAAGGCGTGCTGGATGCACGGTGAGGGGTGATTATTCTATTACTGGTGGCCGTCAGAAAACGTCAGACTGTGACTCAGGCACAATGAATCCGTCTGGGAGCTAAAATGCACAGGCCAGACTTGTTTTTTTCACAGACACCCAGATGTTCTGGCATCTCCGCGCGGTTTTTAAACTGCCAGCCCTGGGCGCCGTATGGGTTTGCACTCGCTGTTGTCGATCCACATCACGACATAACCCAGCCAAGAATGCACAACAGCTGTCCCTCCTAACCTCAATCCCCGTCCTCCTCGCGATCTGCTACCCTGCTTGACTCGAACAGGGAAGGATTTGCAGTGATGCATTATGCAGAGTGTCTAAATGGAGAAAAACAATGTCGTGCTCTTGTGTGATTGGATTAGAGTCTCCATTTACAGTGTTTAATTGCGCATTAGAGCCATCTGGACGTCAGAGGCTTCATTCACGAGAGAAGAGGCCCATTTTCACATTAGGCGATACAAGGCCTAAACTGATCTGCCAAAAAAGACCCCCGCCCCGCCGGTAAAGGAAACATGTTTTACTTGGACAATATGACACAGCAGCTTAACAAATAACAGGATTTTATATTAATGACAAACACAAAGTGAATTGTGAACGAACAAAAAGGGATTTGAAGTGGTTTAGATGACAAAAAGCCAGCTCTTACAAGAGGGATGGGGCATGCTATGAAAATAACATTTTTCTGTTAGTGGATAAATCTTTTATTCATTTGAATTAAAAAAAAAAAGTGTTCATGTATCTGCAAGGACACCTGAAACAAAAGGATAGTGAGCTGTTTTCAAAGATCCTTTTCATCAACAGATCTCTGGAAGAAATATTCAGCAAACTCACATTATCATTGACCAATCATGCTGAGGCAACAATCAAACATGGTCTGTTCACTTGTATATACTATTGGAAGTCAATATACTAATCATCCCATTCTCAGAGTTCATGCCAATACATAATTCACTGACTAAATATAAAATGGACTTTAACCCCTGTGTCTTCTTTGTTGAAGGCAAATATTTAGTAAAATGTTCATTTGGATTTGTTTTTAGTTCATTTAGTTTGATTTATTATCCATTTCAAGACATTGTTCACTTGAATACTTAATGTTTTGGCATTTTCTTGACTACTTTAAATTGTGATATTCTTCAATTCAGCTTTCCACACGATATCACATGGCACTTTATTGACGGAACCAACACTATTTTTCTACAAAGCAATTGATTACCTCAGCAGGTTAAGTTTAATGGAATGAAATTAGGATTATACCAATTTCCATAGAGAGTAACTAAACGTCATCGAATATGAATCCATGGTGATTCGTTCTACACTCGAAAAAATGCTGGATCGTTTCTACTCAAATTTGGGTCTAATATGGACAAACCCAAATGTGCAACTGTCAAAAAAAATTACAGTTGAAAGTGACATTTTTAACCCAAATTTGGGTTTAAACAACCCAACATTGTTTAGAGTTTATGAAGCGCCAATAGATATTGGGCCTGAAAACCTTCTTAACTTACAGTGTAAGTACAGGTGTGTATTGGGTGGTGGGGTTGAGTACAAATCCACCGTTCTCGGCTGTGCATTAGTGGAGGACTGTGAAATTGTGATTATGGTCATGAGGCCCTGGTTGTCTCAATGAGTTGGGTGGGGTTGGGTGATTCACTTATCTGTAATGTGAGAGCATCCAAGACAGCATGAATGGAGTCCCCAAAGGGATGACATCACTGTTGGCATGACCACAGGGTCCCGCCCACCAACTCCATTCAGTGTTTTCCATAGTACATTCAATGGTTTAATGACTTGCATGCATATAGACAGGGCCTAACAGATCACACATTGATGATAGTGTTAACGGTTCATTCTAAAATTAGACGCACTTCAAAGAATGTGTTTGCATTTATGTGCGTGTCCGGGGTCTGTCTTAAGTGCATGAGAGACAGCGAGTGGGTGTGTAATAAAAGCCAAATAGCTCGTTTGAGTCCTTCAATTGTCTGGACGGTATTAAAGCTTCTGAATGTTTTTTTTTGTGCGGTGTCTGTATGCCAAATTAGCATTCGTCATCACATGTTTCTTTCTTTCTGTTTCAATTCAGAGACGCCATCAAAATCCAGCCTGAAAACAAGGTTGTTGGATATTTTCAACCCACAAAAAGCCAGGTTCTGGCCTTTGACAAATGTGCGTCTCAGCGGGGTGTCAGGGTGGGCCATAAAACACCTTCAGTTCTTTATCTCTCGCATTATCTTTCACAGAGTGACTGTTAAACCTGGCCCGCATGAAGGAGGGCCATTCACACAGCAGGTCTGTGCTGAACAAGGCACGGTCTAGGGTGGGGGATCCAGTGAGAGAAGTGCTTGTTCTGCCCACTGTTTAGATTTCCATCTGAAAGCATGCAGTCCGGGCCGGGCCGAGACAGGAATAGCAGCGGCCCACGATCGAGCTCCCAAAGGCCACGCAGAGCCCGTCCACCCTGTCGAGGTCACGAGTCGGGGGCTTTCCCGCCCTGGAACACTGTGGATATTCTTAGAGATCCAGCCAGTGGGTGTCCCGGGTTCACTAGATGGTCTAACCCACTCACACACACACACATTAAAACACCTTCAATGAGCATTCAAATCACAATGACTGACAGGAACCACTTTAAAATAGGCATTCTTCAACAAGTTCTTGTTTCAAACAATGAATTGTTATGTCTGGTAGGGTTGAAACAGTCCTACTACTGGTACCTATAGATCTATAACCGTTTGCCCTACCACAACCTAGCTCTTATCAACTTTTCCGTCTGCAATCATGCTTTTGAACTGTCCGCAACTGGCTTGCGATGCATTACAGAGATACGTATAGCAATGCTACTATGCATACTGCAGAGTAAAGTGGAGGCAGTTTGCAGCATGCAAATAGAAAGAGGAGTGAACACCTCAAAAAGACCATGAGAGCACATGGATCGGTGAATCATGCTGTTTAGACGTCTGAACAAACAAATGATGATCTTGACAAACAGTTTACTTTCAGCGACATTCTTCCTAGAAACCTCCAATAGCGTCCTCTAAGTGTACCTGAAATTGCAGCACTTAATGGGGGGGGGGGGGGGGGGACATGTTTCCAGCAATGGATATAAATATGTCCAAAAGCATTTCTGATCAAAGTGAATTTATATAAGAGTAGTCAGTCATGCCTAAGCTAAGTTTATGAGCAAGCAGCTTTCAGTACCAGGGAAATTAAGGAAGGAAAGCTCTGCATGCAATTAGCAAGCTAATGGCTAATGTTGTCTGCTATTGTGGATCCAGCCAATCGCCAACAGATGCATTCTCAGTAAATGAATTCCCCAGAGACCGCATTGTTTTTATGTATCGCACCACACATTCCTGCCTTGGTTTACAATCGCTAATGTGGATTGGGATTTTTCTGTGAGCTTGTTCTGTATTTGTGACCTAAAAACCAATGTGCCTTTGAGTTCAGTCCTAAATGGTCCAATTACACAATTAACTGTACGTAGAGTAAAGTACCACAGCTGCAACAATGAAAAGAGTTCACAAGCCCAAAATAGATGAATGGGAGGCTGGAAAAGAAGATGCAATGTTCTGAAATACACTGCAAACTGCAGAACACGACAGTGTGCTAAAGCATCATCAAAGCGACTAGAGTGATTCATCTTTTCAGTAAAATTCTCTATGGTGACAAATGTCAACATCAAATGTGTCAAAAGCAGAAGTCTCAGCAATTTGAAACTAGTTAAACGCCTTAAACAGGTTCCATTTGCACACTATCAATGTGGTTGTACGAGAAAGGGGCGAGTGGTCGCATCCCACCATGTTCTACTTGTGTAAGTGAACAAAGTCAAAGACTAGCCCTCATTATGACTGCCTCTTGGAACCGGTCCAGACACCTACACAGAACGCCTTTAACCGTCTCATCCCTAAATCACCCGAGCAGAGCCTCTCTGTCAGAAATATGTAGATAGCAGGGAGAAGGTTGAACGAGAAAGCGTCCCAGCTGTGGCGGCTCTTGTGACTGCCAAGGATCATGTGCCTTCTATTCAGCTGTACATCAAGTAGCACTCACAAACTGAGAGAGACTGTAAACCTAGCCACAGCCAAACACCTGGACCTCGGAGAACAGCTTAAGATCCCATGTGTAACCGGACTGGTAGCCAGAAGCGTTCCGTCAATATGCCTCTAAGGTAGGAAATGTGTTCAAAGAGGTGGGACAAAAGTAGGAAAATTGCAAAACCAGCTCTGACTACTGAGCCCTAAAACAGGTGACTTGGTGAAAGAGCATACACCGATGGGAGAGCTGAATCTGGGATACAGGTCTTCCTCTGCCTCCCTAAACTGTGAGACACGTAGCCAGAACCAGTCGGGATGCCGCTCTGATCTCAAAAGCAGACCCAACGCCACACTCTATGTCTCTCCGTTGTACTCGGTAGACATCTGCAAAACAGCCACATCAAAAAAACAAGAGTGGCATGGAAAGACAGGCACCGGTCCGGCTGGCTTACTCACCTCAAGGGCCTCCCACCACCCGGGAGGCGGTCTGGAGCCCACCAGAGAGCGTCAGAGGGACTGGGAAGGGCTAATGTCTTACGGGAGGAGGGGTGGGTGCTGGAGTCAGCTCGGCAGGGGCTGTGACTCAGTAATTAGCCTGTAGCACGCGGCGGGGATGAGAAGACAGCACTAGGCAGACGCCACATCAGGGGCCAGGGAGACGAGGCAAGAGCCCATGTGGCCCACAGACGGTAGAGAGACAAATTCAAGGAGGAAAAAGAGAGAGAGACATAGGGGAGAAAATGGGTGCTGTAAAATGTAGGGGAAAAAAATACACTGTGGTTGTTATTTCTTCCCTGCTCTGGGACATGCTGTGTCTCTTGCTTTTGTTTTAGTCTTTTGAAGTTCAGAGAAGCAGGGCCAGAGATAACTGTTGGGAAGACTTCAAACTGAAACACAGTGAAGTGGGTCAGGACAGCTTTCGCAAGCATGCTACAGTGAAAACGGCTCTGACGTATCGTTCAGTCAGTCCTGACGCATGTAACGATTCGGAAAGAGTTTGTTTGTGCCGGTACCTTCTGCCAATAACTTGAACGAATAAAGGCTAGGACCTGCCTTTACCCTTTGATGACTACACTTTAAAAGGGAACTATAAAAAATGTGCGTTTACCAGAAAGAATTTCTGACAGGGGAGTCATTAAACCAGTGGACATTCTGTGAAGGGGGAGTCACGAACAGTAGGCAAGACTTTCTGATCTAACGATGTTTCATCTTTGCCTCAAGGCTTGAGTCTGATGAATCAATTCTGAGTTTCAAAAATTAACTTAAATCGTGCATACCCTACACTTCACGTAGGTAAATTCTTTCTGAAGTGACTCGTACACAAACTATAAAAATTGTGTGTGTCATTTGTTTGGCCCGCATCAGACTAACCTTGATTGCCCATGTCTGTATTTGCACAGCTGTCAGGTAGGCAAGGCATGCTTAGGCCTGGCAAACGTGTGAATAGGCTAGTCATATTCAAACACATAATCTCGAAAGGTTGCATATATGCCTAATAATGCATGGATGGTGCTTTTGCGCTAGTGCCCAGTGTGTTGGTACCTAAAGCAAGGGTGTTTGAGCGGGGCCTACCAGGGGTTTGGGATGAGAGAGTGCAGTGTCTTAATCAGATAAAAGTGGGCAATAGGCAGCCCACCCAATCCTCAGACATTCCTGTCACTCACTGAACCTTGAGACGGACATGGGGCATGAGTGAGAAAGAAGGAGAAAGGGAAGGCGAAATATCCTCATCAAGGGTTATTTCTCTAGGACGAAATGAGTGGGAGGTGGCCCCTGGCTGTCTCTCATGTTGTTGCTGACTCATTTCACTGTGCTAAGTAGACTTTGGGCAAAGATGAAAGAAGTGACCCCATTATCAAGCATTTTGACAACGCCCCTTTCTCTCAGAAGATGCTGAAGACTTCTGGAACAGCAAGACTTGCTGGGTTGGACCAGGCTAGCATTAACCATTTTAGTAGCAGATGGGTTTATCTTTGACCATAAGGCCGTTCCACAACACATGATTCATACTTTCACAACTTTTTTTGTTGGTACTTGGAGATCGTTTTGTGCTAACTCCATATGCAGTCTTATTTTAGCAATTCAATTAATGAATGCAAGTGTGTTTATCGAAGCTCTTGTGTAGGTCCTATTGTCTCTTCATGCGCTACATGTCTCCGGGGTAAATCAGATAATCTTGACTGAACTCTAAACAACTTTTGTGTGACTCTTGATTGAATTCAACCATTCATCACTTTTGTAAACAGAGTCAAAAGGCAAATGGGGGTGGGGGGGGAGGCGGCCTTGTTTTTGTGCTAGCCGTTGTCTTCGAGACATAGCATGATTTAAGACTCAATACAAACCGGGATCAGGTGCTTAATGTCAACGGCCTCTCCGTGTGCATGTTAGAAACTATAATCTGTGATGATATCAGTCTGCCAGAGCTTTACACTCATACTGGCACTTGTGCAGAACATGGGACCCACAAGGTGCACGGATGCATTCTTCCAGAAGACTAGCAGTAAACATGTCTTACATGGATTTTACGGTCTTTGCCAGTGAGCTGCGTTCACCCTGGCCTGAACACTCACGGTTGACTGAACTCGGGGGAGCTTGTCTTGAGAAATTGTTTTGCAAGATAGCACGATATTTTGGCAACCCCCGCTGCAAGTATCAGCACTTTTTTTAACAGCACACAAGTGTTTTTCCATGCAAGGAGAAAGCTTGTGCTTGTGTGTTGGTGAGTGTTCGCACATGTTCATGTGCCAGTGCATTTTCAAATGTAAACTCTGCGACTGTGTGCGAAAAGAGAGCCAGCCCCGTGTGCATGCGAGAATATGCAAGTGTGGTAATGATTCATACCACATCTTGCACATCACACTAAAGCTATTATGTTTTAGCTTTCGTTCTGACACGCAAAGGTGAATGCCTTTTTTTCCGTGATGTCTTAACAGCTGGTGGTGTGCGAGTCTGTGTGAGAGTTAGGGAGTCAGAATTATGTGCGTTTAGCCATCAGCTGTGGTTGAAGCCAGTCAGCATTTTATCATAGGGAAACTAGCGGCCACTGAACTCACCCTGCCCTTCCGGGCCAGGGAAGAGGGTCATATTCTTAAAGAGTACAAGTACAGCGGGCCAAGGCATGTGCTAACACTAACATCCCACTTGCATACTCGTCGCTTTATTCCAGTCCTCAGGAGTACAGAGGGGGAGTGTGAGACTGCTGACTACTTAACCAGCATGGCATCTTCTCTCCCTCCCTCCCTCCCTCCCTTCACCCTGGTCAGGCATGCAGCCCCTCCTGAGGCAGGCTGGGTCAGCAGCGGTGGGGGTTAATGGATGTGGTATGAATGGACAGTAAAGCAGCATCATGGCAAACTTCATTCAGTTGACACTGACCACTCTTTACCCAAGAGGGAATTTCCCTGCCATGACAAGCATGCATGAGATTGCACAAGCACACTTGCATCAAAACAGAAAGCAAGCAAGAAAGAAAGAAGGATGACCATAATATCTGCATAAAAAAGAAAAGAAAGCCCAGGGCTCAGCCAATGACCAAATAATGAACTTGCACTAAATACACAACCACATTAGATGATGCAATGTTCGGAAAGCCAGCTCAATATAAATATAATGGCTCTTGAAGTTAAAATTCAAGCCTGCTGGACATGCATGAAATGAAACACGACAATGTTAAGCGGTAAAGTGTGTCATGAGAGGCCATCAACATCAGTCTGGTGTCAGACTCGTCATGTACAGTATTTGCTAAATGGACATGTTGCTCTCATTCTTGAAATGTTGCAATAAAAGAGTACAGTTCTCAGCATAATCAACATAGCAGCTCAAATGACAATAAAAGACAAAATGTTCTCTGAATATCCTAATGCAACACCAGTTTGTAATCCTGCAGATAACATTTTAGATATTTACAAAGTTGTCAACTATAAATGAGAAGATTGACTAAATTTCATATAAGAGCACGTTTACAAGACTGGTGGTAGTCACATGACCAGAGCTGTTAATTGCAATCAGAAAGATCCATAAAAGGAGGAATGTTCTTTTCTTCATTTCAATCATTAATTA
The DNA here is from genome assembly GCF_016745375.1 of Pimephales promelas. The sequence goes on from NW_024121499.1 coordinate 2,335,631, forward strand.
CTATAACATTTTGAAAGTGTATGAATAATCTATAATTGCTGCCTCGTGATAGGTGGTCACATTTGTGGCCAGTGGGGGGTGAATAACACATAATAACATTGAAAAAAAAATAGTTACATTAAATATAATATATATATATACATTATATATTTTCCCCCACAACTGCCTGACAGTACAACATTATGTTAGTCTATTCTATGCAACTTTTATTTAGTCTTATTGAGCAACTTTTCCCCACCGGTTATAATTGTGACCACATATAAAACATATTCATTGACTTGGATGAAATTAGGCTATCCAAAGAGTAAACTACATGTGCTCACTGTTAAATTGATTAGTAGTATATTACATAACAAAGACTGTGTGTATGGCAGTAAATCAATGACTGGCACATCTGGAGCGCCACACGCAGGCTTTTATACCTGTCTATCACTCGCTGATCAAACACATTTTATGTTGCAACGAGTTTCGGAAATGTTCTGTTTGACATCAAATCTGTATTTCGGTTCCAATGCATTTCACAGGCAAGACATCATGCACAAAAGTTATTCATAACTGACTGAACAAGTGACGAAGACCCGTTTTGCAATGCAAAATCAAAACGATAACGATGAGAAAGCGTACTTACCGTCTACTTTTTCAGATTTTATTATAGTTAACGGCTTAATATCGACAGCTGCCGTCATGGTCACGCATTCAGTGTACAAAGTCTGTTTGTATGTTTTTAGTCCCAAACGCCTCCTCCAAAGTCCGTCTATGTGCCGGGAGTGTCTTAGAAACAAGACAGGCTTTCCCTTAACAAGATCCGACCTCTGAAGTATTGAAATGTCTCTCTTCCTCCCTCTCTCTTTCTCAGCTCTATCTCAATCAGGCGCTCATTCCCTCCCTCTCCTCTGTTAGTTACCCCGGTCAGGGCGGTTCTGTGTGCGGCACGGAAGAGGCTGATCCCCGCGTAAAGTGGGCGGCGTTACTCGCTGATTCAATTCAATTCAATTACACTTCACTCTGCTGCGTCTGTCCCTGGACGCGACGCACGCGACGCCAAGGCACTGGAAGCGTTGGAGCTGCTCGTCATCTCAAAACGTTCACCAAACAGACTAATCATCTGAGCTCAATGCTCACACTTTCAGCAACAATAATACATGGCCATCAATTTGAAGCGGAAATTCAATAAAAAATAGTATTATTTTTTATTAATTATTTTTTTTTTTTTTATTTATTTTGAATCAGTGCGCTGTATTCAGGTATTAGAATTCCACTTCATGAACATGAAATATTTAATATTTTTAATAAGCTATGTATAATTTTATAATAATCAAAACAATCACACAAAAATGTGCACATATTTGGTAAGTAAAAACAATTATACAGATGGTCATAAAGTAAACAATTATGAATTCCTGCTTTTCAGTCTGCCAGAACTGTCTACTCTAGCTGTGGATCTTTAAACGATGTAGTACAAAGCTTTTGCTGATAATTACTCGCCCCCATGCCATCCAAGATGTCCATGTCATTCATTCTTCAGTCGAAAAGTAATTAAGGTTTTTGATGAAAACATTCCAGGATTTTTCTCCATATAATGGACTTCAATGGGAACCAAACGGTTCAAGATCCAAAAGACAGTTTCAGTTCAAACTGCAAACTGTTCAAAGGGCTTTAAACGATTCCAGACGATGAATAGGGGTCTTATCAAGCGAAACGATCCCTCATTTAATAAATAAATAACAAAGTTTAAGTTTTATAAGCTCAAATGGTCACCTTGCTCTGTTCTGTGACGCGTGTTTGTGACTCTCCTATTCGAACTCGTTTATCAAAATGAACAAATCTTTTCCAGAGTCAACTTGTTCATTTCGTTCGTTGAATGAACCAATTTTGATAAACGAGTTCGAACAGGAGAGTCATCACAGAACAGAGCAGATGAGCATTTAAGCTTATAAAACTTAAACTTTGTTTTTTTCTTGATAAGACCCTTATTCATCATCTGGTGTCATTAAAACCCTTCGTAGTTTGCAGTTTGTACTGAAAGTGTCTTTTGGATCTTGAACCGTTTGGTTCCCATTGAAGTCCATTATATGGAGAAAAATCCTGGAATGTTTTCATCAAAAACCTTGATTTCTTTCCGACTGAAGAAAGAATGACATGGATATCTTGCATGACATGGGGGTGAGTAAATTATCTAATAAATTATTATTTTTTTTTATTTATTTTTTTTTTAAGTGAACTACTCCTTTAAGAGCAAGTCATTACAATCAGCACACATCTTGTTTTCTATTGGCTGAGCACAAGACTCAGCACTCAGCTTCTGATACATGGTTTTCCACGATTGGGAGTCATATTTAAATAGGACAAATAGGCCTAACTGTACAGTTATGTGTAAACACGCTTTTCATATTCAAATCTGTCTTTTGCATCCCCACTTTCTTTTTGCACTAAAGTGAAGCTCCACCAATGAGATGTTGTGTTGCATTTGTCATCGGGGATCACGAAGCTGTGATTACATCTGACCTGGAAACAAATTTGCTCATTTCTTGTGCACAATGGCCACTTAAATAGTAATGGGAACTTGCTATTTGTTAATTTCACTTATACTGTTACACACAGAGAAGCTGATATTGACAAAGAGAGCAGTTTCACAAAGAAACGGAGATCACATATTGTCCATCATCTGTGTGAATAGTCTTGAGCTATTTCTTCATCTCAATGAAAACAATTGCCTAACTCCACTATTGCAATCTACTGCTGAAAGTGTCATCACCATAATAGTTCACAAACGTCCATGTACTTGCTTGTGCTGTTCTTTAAAAGCCAAGACAAGCTGACCTCCACATGATGAACGCGACACACCTCACTCTCTCAAGGAAAAACTGCCAAGGACAAGAAAACTATTCAGTCTATTTAAAAACACTGATAAACAGTGTATTGCTGGCTCGTATTTTAGTATCTCATTTGTCATGGTGAATGGCTGATGCTATGCTCAGTTGAACTCTCGCCCGAGCACGGGAATCATACGAGGAACTAAAGAAGATAAAAAGATACGTCTCCCGTCTGGCTAATAGTCTGCAAATGATCAGAAAGTAACGAGTGCTCTCATAACTTCGACCCAGCCCTCATAAACACCTCAGCGTATTTCCTGCCCACCTTCACTAGATCAGTAAAAATCCAAGACAGGATTTAACAGAGGATCCTCTCGCCACACCCACAGCCAGGGATTAGAGTCATTAACAACTTTTGGAGGCCTCATTTTTCTAATAAAAACCTAATATATATATATATATAATAAATCAAATTATTATAATTAATAAGCCCGTCTTTCCAAAAATCCCAGTCTGCTCTGATTGGTCAGCTGGTCCAGTCTGTTGTGATTGGTCAGCTGGTCCAGTCTGTTGTGATTGGTCAGCTGGTCCAGTCTGTTCTGATTGGTTAACTAGTCCAGTCTGCTTTGATTGGTCAGCTGGTCCAGTCTGTTCTGATTGGTTAACTGGTCCAGTCTGCTTTGATTGGTCAGCTGATCCAGTCTGCTCTGATTGGTTAACTAGTCCAGTCTGCACTGATTGGTCAGCTGGTCCAGTATGTTGTGATTGGTCAGCTGGTCCAGTCTGCTCTGATTGGTCAGCTGGTCCAGTCTGATGTAATTAGTCAGCTGGACCATTCTGCTTTGATTGGTCAGCTGATCCAGTCTGCTCTGATTGGTTAACTAGTCCAGTCTGCACTGATTGGTCAGCTGATCCAGTCTGCTTTGATTGGTTAGCTGGTCCAGTCTGCTCTGATTGGTCAGTTGGTGCAGTCTGTTGTGATTGGTCAGCTGGTCCAGTCTGCTCTGACTAGTTAACTGGTCCAGTCTGTTGTGATTGGTCAGCTGGTCCAGTCTGCTCTGACTGGTTAACTGGTCCAGTCTGCTCTGATTGGTCAGCTGGCCCAGTCTGCTCTGACTGGTTAACTGGTCCAGTCTGCTCTGATTGGTCAGCTGGCCCAGTCTGTTGTGATTGGTCAGCTGGTCCAGTCTGCTCTGACTAGTTAACTGGTCCAGTCTGCTCTGATTGGTCAGCTGGTCCAGTCTGTTGTGATTGGTCAGAAGTGTAATGCCCCTTACCCATAGCCGGTGCGTTTCAGCTCCCAATGCTTCATGAGCAGCTGTGAACTATTATATCTACGGTGTATAACTATGGCACTGGTGTTGGAAGTTCATACCATCTTTTGCTGCCCTTGCAATGATAAAACAGTGTCTCCTCAAAATAGACTCTTTTTGGGCGGGTCAAATCATCTAGTCGGCAAATGTACAATATTGTGACAATGTTGGACGTGATGGAAATAATGTCGGGACTATAAAAGAGACATTTCAGGCAAATGTTTTCTGTTGGCATGGACTTTGTGTAACTTTGCTAATCATCAAACACCTGTCCTACACAAGAACTGCCGCTCTTTCAAACAGTGCTCAAACCTCAATGAGTGCATATCCGGTTGGGTTTGACTGACGCTGTGAACGGCTGAAATTCAATTGAATAAATCAAATCACCCTGCGTATGGATTTGAGGAAAGATTGACTCGTGTCTAAAAGGAGGTGAATGGAGGTGGAGGGATGAGGGCCTGCGACTGCTCTAACTTAATTAGTTGCCATGGCAACAGATTGCCTTAGCAATTTTCATGTGCTGATCCGCTCGTTTCCTAAGTGGAGCGCAACGGTTTTGACAACTGTGGGAACGGCTGCCTAGAACACTTAGCCGCGTCATCGCCGACTGTTGAGTTTCCGTAAAACTAATTCTGACCTACCGTATTCTCCACAAAGAGCTTCAGCGATGGAAACCTGCTGTACGAAATGCGACCGGCTCGGGTCTCTGCATTCAGAATAACCCTATTAGCCAGGTCAATACTAGGCTGCGAGGACGACGGTGCACATCTGCAAGTGCTGCTGAGAGGCCGGGGAGCCAGCGTTATTGATTAGGTATGGATTTTGAAACAGGGATTCTACAGAGTGTCCATTAAGCTGTCTGGATAGTGTTTCATCCGACAGATATGAGCGATTATGGAGATGGCTGAGCCTTTATGGGGCTTCTGTGGTCGCAAGAGCCCGTCAATGAGAGCTGGAAGGGGGAAGGGATCTTAATGGAAGGAGGGATCTCTCACGTCTCCCCCTTCTGTCACTCACTCATTCACTCGTCCACTCGACCCCCTCTCACTACCCGCTTTGTTTTAAGTCTTAATGAGCTCCTTGCATGTAGTTTTAAAAGGATAGACCAGGCTCCCTCGCGCCCAGGGGCGGCCATTAAGACTAATGGGGTTGCTGACTAATATCAGAGCCAGAGGTTGCTGAGTGGCCCCTTTTTCTCCTTATACTCCCAGCCTGCAGTCTGTCAATGCTATTTTGATACCAGTTTAATCTGTTGTATCACTTCTGATTGATGCCATGGCTGTTTTGGAATCCTTCAACCAAAAATTAAAATTATCTCATAATTTATTCTTCCTCAAGCCATCGGTATATATGACTTTCTTCTTTCAGCCGAACAGAATACGAGTTATGTTAAACAATATCATGGCTCTTCCCTGCTTTTCAATGGCATTGAATAGTGTCCAAAAAATTGCATCCATCCATCCATCCATCCATCCATCATAAAAGTAGTCCATACAGCTCCAGGGGGTTAATAAAGGCCTTCTGTTACGCGAAATGATGCATTTTTGTAAGAAGTATATGTTAAAAATTGTAATTTAAAAAAATTACAATTGAAAGTGAATGTTGTAGTTGGGATTACATTTTTAATCTAACATTTGGGTTTGTCCATATTTGACCCAACTTTGGGTTGAAACAACCCAGCATTTTTTAGAGTGTGAGAATTGATAAAAGCGGAAGATCACACTCTAAAAGATGTTGGGTTGTTTTAAACCACATCGTCATATGTGACTTCAGGCATGTTGCGGAGATATTTGGTCAAGCGGTATTCATCGGACTCCACCATTGTAAAAAGCTAACCGGAAGACCCGCATCCCTACTAAAAGACGTACTTCCGGTCTTCAATTTTTCCATGACATAGGCCTAATGAGAATTTAATTGACATATAGATGCAACGTTAGTCAATGGAATGTGTTAAAGGGACCATCAAAATAAAGGGAAACCCTTTTATGATGGATGGATGGATGCGCTTTTTGGAGCTTCAAAACTCAGGCCATTAAGGTCCATGAATGTTTCAGTTTGTAGTCTCCATTGGCTGATTGTTCACCATCATGAAATCATTTTCTCATGATTCTTCCGTCTTGGTTCAGCTTATAATTCAGTTTTCCACTGAATTATATGATGGAAAATTGTGTAAATCAAAAACCATTGTTTACCATCCAGTCTTGACCAGAATAAGTTCTCGGCTAAGTCTATGGGAATTGTACGTTGAAGAAAAAAAAGTGAATTAACTGGTTTTAGTCAAAACAAATGAACATATATATATATATATATATATATATATATATATGTTCATTTCATATATATATAAAGCATCATGGATTCAACCTAAATACATTAATTTAGCAACAAAAAAAAAAAAAATTTGTATGGGTTAAATTAGGTTAAACTTGCTCTTTAGCACAGCTTCTCACTCTTTGCAATGTAGGTAGCCAAAGCTTCTGGAATTGTAAGACATTCTGCATGAACACAAGGGAGTTTTGGTTTTGATTCATAAAATTTGAAATTCATTCATTCTCCAACATGGATCGCAAGAGACATCTTAAGTTGTTGACTCCCCAAAACAAGCAGTCTCCAGGATACGGCGAAGGAAAAACTCCTTCTGGCCCGTCACACTTACTGGAAGCATGTGCTTCGCCTCGCAACTCGTCATAGTTGTATGGGAATTTACCCTGAGGAGAGAGTCAGGCTGTGTTAAGGACTTCATTAAGCTTCAATCACGAAGCTTCACCCTCTCTGGTGGACGACACAGCTTCTCTGATCTCCATGTGCTGTTGTCATGGTTCCCACACTTATGAGGGATCAGATCAGGCCGGGTGAGAGTTGAGCGGCACAACATCAGAATAATGAAACAAACAAGCCATAGATGCTAACGGGAAGAGTTTATGCATGACATGAAATAGCCTTTATGCTAGGAATAATTCATGTCTGACATAGCATATGATATTTTTTTCTGAAAATACAAAATGAAAAAAAATAAATAAGGACGTTCAAACTCGTTTATCAAAATGAACGAATCTTTTTTCGTGTCATTTGGTTCATTCAGAGAAATGAATGAACGAATTAACTCGGGAAAAGATTCGTTCATTTTGATAAACAGGAGAGTCACGAACGCGCACCACAGAACAGAGCAAGGCAAGCATTTGAGGTTATAAAACTTAAACTTTGTTATTTATTTGTTAAATGAGCGATCGTTTCTCTTCATAAGACCCTTATTCATCGTCTGGAATCGTTTAAAGCCCTTTGAACAGTTTGTAGTTTGCACTGAAACTGTCTTTTGGACCTTGAACCGTTTGGTTCCCATTAAAGTCCATTATATGGAGAAAAATCCTGGAATGTTTTCATCAAAAACCTTAATTTCTTTTCGACTGAAGAAAGAAAGACATGGACATCTTGGATGACATGGGGCTGAGTAAATTATCAGCAATTTAAAAAAAAAAAAAAAAAAGAACTACTCCTTTAAATACCTTAAAAAAAATCACAAAACAGTTCACATTTTGTGATTTGTTTATGGCAAAGAACCAATGAATCATAATTGTTCAAAAACTTGTAAATAAATCAAGATTTTTTACCTCAAAAATGTCACGTTTTATTCAACGTTACTTGTCAGTTCTTTGTAACTCTTTGCGAAATTAAATTGATTAGCACTTTATAAACAGTTTTTAAACAGTAAATTATAACCAATAAATAACAAAACAGTCCATAAACAAATAATTTTAGCTTACAATTAATGTTTAGTATAAACACTAGGCTATTATTTGCTAAATAGCTGAACCGGTTCGCCACACGGTATTAACTGTAATGCTTCAATACAAAATAAAGCAATATTAGAGACTTTCTCACAGTGATACTGATCATTAAACAATGTAGCATTCACACTTCCACACACACACAAATACAAACAGATATATATAAATGTAGCAGACACACTTGTCTTTGTGTATTGTGTGTGTGTGTAGGACCCTGAAAAGCAGATGGGGGTTTTACCGATGGGGAACTAGTTGAACAAAGGCTAAGCTCTTTCTTATCAATTAGCGCTGCTAAAAAGGACATCTCTCTCCTCCATTAGCTCCACCACGTGTCTGCTATTCACCCCATTGTGTGGCAAATTAAATTACATCCCTCCATCTCGCCCCGTCTCCTCCTCCCCTCTCTAGACGTCTCTGCCCCCCAGTCTTTCTCTCTTTTACACACACACACACACTCGACCGACAGCAGGCCGCAGTGCTGCCGCTCCTCAGTCCATTGATCTGAGAGGTCAGAGGTCGGCTGTCTTATTGAATCCATCATATACTGCAGGAATGCAATGATACACAGGCCTTTAAAACACTGCATTCATTAAATCACATCTGTGTGACTTTCTCTCTCTCAACTCAATTTAAAACACCAATGACACATGCCCAACAACACAACCACAAAATGAGTAATGTGGTAGCTTTATGGTGGTTTTTACATTTTAAAGACATAAATAAATACCCATGGCCTTCTCTGAATAGAAAATATACGCTAAAACATTAAGCTTTACGTGACGATCCTTTATGTTCCACAGATCTGGAGGGTGAGGCTGTGACGAAATGTTCTGTCCCTTTAATTATGCAAATTCTGGATGTTCTGCTTGTGCAAATGTTCCCTATACATTTGATTTTGTAACATCGTGTTACGTGGATCGGCTTTGCGAAAATCACAATGAAGAAATAAAATGATTTGGAGAGGAACTGGTTCTCTGCTGGTTTCGACACTTGACCTTGCTAAGTGGAGCTGTAGTCCTGAACTTTCGCTCATGCGCACTTATAGCTAAATCTCTCTCTCTCTCTCTCCTCTCGTTCTCTCTTGTTTTGTTTTACAGTTGGGGGAAGTGTGTGTAGGACTGATTAGCATCACGGTTTCCTCCTTTCCCATAACCCCCAGACCCCCGCCAGTCGTCTGTTTATTTTAACCCAGAAAAAATGGGCCTTGGCCCACGAGGACGTGCCCCTCATCAGAGACAGCACTCTCCCCCAAACACACACATCTATATACAGAGATACTGGCTTAGTGCACACACACACACACACACTGAAAGGTGCTTCCACACAACATCATCAATGCGTGTAGACACACACACACACACACTTACTTCTCAATATCAGTCCTGCAGTGTTTTCCTAAATTCAAATGTCCAGTTGTCAAATCATATACAATGTAAGCCAGAGCTGCACAGCACAGCTGTCTCTCTCTTACACACACACACACACACACACACACACACTTTTAAGGGATGGAACTGTGAGAAAGTGTATTTATATGCGGGTACATTTGTGTCAGAGGTCTTTCTGTGTGTCAGTGTAACTTGATCAACAAAGTCTGAATTAGAGAAGTGGTTGTAAACCAAATGAGTTCAGTCCAAAGCTATCGTTTTGTTTTTGCAAGCGTACTAAATTAGCATACACTAACTTATAATAATTTAATGAAAACGTGTTTTTTTGTTTGTTTTAAATAAAACACATTTTCTTTGTTTCTTTCCTAATATGATAATAAAATACATTTTATGAAACACATTTAACGTCTTAGGTTCAGCTCTGCTTAGGCCATCTTTATGTATAATTTCATAGTTATTTATATTATGTCTTATGAAATATATATTAAATGATATATTATAATATATATATATATATATATATACTGTATATTATATAAAGAAATAAATATATTATATGTCATGTCTTATGAAATATGGCTAAAGTGTTCTGCTGAATGTGCCGACCAGCATTAATGGGAAACAAATATATATTTGTTATATTAACACAGTCATTTCTATTGAAACTTGCATGTCAAGGCCATGTATTTAAAGGGGTGATGAACTGAGAAATCCAATTTTCCTTGAGCTTTTGACATCTAAGAGGTCATCATATTATAGGAATATCCTGTACGTTTCAGAACTGAAAACGTCCGTGTTAGTCCAATAAAAGCTTTTATTGACACCAGCCTCTGAAAACGACTCGTTTTTCAAAGTGGGGAACTATGACGTCAAAGAGGATAAAACCCCATCCCCGCAGAAGAAGGTCAACGCCTACTTTAGCCCCTGATTCGCGCATTACACGCATAGCTAAATAACATAGATGCCTACCTCGTGATGACAAATGTGGAAGAAGACAGTCGCTGCATAAGCTTCCTCTGAATTCCTATAGGACTGCATGGATGAACTTTATTTTTAATGACGTTCCAGCTGATGAGGTAAAACATCGTCCGCCTGTTCGCTTCATTTCACTGAGGATTGTTTTGTAAACAAGACTGGATTTGCAGAACGATTAAGAGTAAAGTGCCGTCTATGTTGGATCTGACAGGAATGACTCGGGCGAATCATTCCGGTTGCCATTTTACAACATTGGACGTTTGCAAAACAATTTCCCCCAAGTGCATCGACGGGTGAGTCGAAACTCATTATAATATGCAAAACTGTTATCCACTCACAGCAGTGGGCGTTTACTTCCAAGTCTTCAGTGCGAGACGCCCATAAAAACCGAGCGTTTTTCAGCTAGGCTCAAAACTTGGGTAAAAAATAGACGATTACTTATTCATTTTGATGTTTTTGAATGCAAAAACCAAGCGAACGTCATAAATTGACCTCAGACAACATTATGATAAAATTTAAAAAGCCAGTTCATTACCCCATCACATGTTTGCATTGATGTAGTTGAACTTACAGCATTTAAAATATATTAACTTTAAATGCGACATCGGGTTAGTAGAATAAGATCAGTAGCAAAGTCTGTTGAGGAGCATCAAAATAAAGTGTTAGCATATATTAAACAAACAGTCTAATAATACTCTAATGACTAAAAGTCAGTGGAATGTCTAAAGTGGACTATCAAAATAAAGTGTTATTGCATAATGGTTGCATATCTTATCTTTGGAAGCACACTGTGTGTTCTCTGACAAGCATCATTCGCATCTGGTCTGTACAGAGCAATAGTCTACTCTGTTTGTTACATGGTTGCGTGCATGCTAAATAGAAAGCAATGAATAAAAGCAATTCCTTCTTGGTGGACTTGAGGTGCAACAGAAAACTGACACAAGTTTTCTCCCTCCACATACAGGTCACATATGTGTAGTTACAGCTCGAGTCTGGTTTAACTGTCTGCACCTGCGCTGAAAGCCTCCAGATTCAGGACAAGAGCGCTACACTGGAGCTGACTGAACACATGTGTTCACGCGCGTGTCACACGGCACACCTGGAAACCAGAGGCCGGACTGCTGCTGCAATAATCATGCAGTAAATTACACCTTCAACAATATGGCACTGATTCATTAAATATAAGTCAGTGCATGTGATTGGATCGTACAAAAATATGACAGAGGAAAAAAATGACGTCCGGAAAGCCAAATCATGTAGTCAAAAGAATTTTAGTCCGTTTTCTTATTGGAAATTATATCATTTGGTCACATCTTGCTAGATATTTGCTGTCATGAAAATTATGGAAAAAACAAGCATAGGCTAACTACGGAATGAGACAAAACAACAACAGCCTGCCGGCTTTGAGGTAACGCTTAAGTAGTTTACTTTTCAAAAAAACTTTTGCTGATAATTTACTCACCCCCGTGTCATCCAAGATATCAATGTCATTCTTTCTTCAGTCGAAAAGAAATGAAGGTTTTTGATGAAAACATTCCAGGATTTTTCTCCATATAATGGACTTCAATGGGAACCAAACGGTTCAAGGTCCAAAAGACAGTTTCAGTGCAAACAGCAAATTGTTCAAAGGGCTTTAAACGAGACCAGACGATGAATAAGGGTCTTATCAAGCGAAACGATCGCTCATTTAAAAAAAAAAGTTTAAGTTTTATAAGCTCAAATGTTCGCCTTGCTCTGTTCTGTGACGGACGTTCGTGACTCTCCTGTTCGAACTCGTTTATCAAAATGAACGAATCTTTTTTCGTGTCATTTGGTTCGTTTAACGAACGAAATCAACGAATTGATTCAGGAAAAGATTTGTGCACTTTGATGAATGAGTTCGAACAGAAGAGTCCCGAACGCGGATTAAGGATGGGGTTAGGCATCAGGGGGCGGAGATGGGTCGGATTAGGGGTGGGGTTAGGGATCAGGGGTGGAGATGGGTAGGATTAAGGGTGGGGTTAGGGATCAGGGGGCGGATATGGGTAGGATTAGGGGTGGGGTTAGGGATCAGGGGGCGGAGATGGGTAGGATTAGGGGTGGGGTTAGGGATCAGGGGCGGAGATGGGTAGGATTCGGTATATTTAAGGTGGATTTCATGTTCTGCAGTGAGGACCATCACTTCAACAGCGCTCAAAATGCTAGAGGGTAATGCTGGTATCAACCTATTTAAAAAAAAAAAAAAAAAAAATCAGTACCAACTTGGTATCGAAGTTGGTACTTTGACAACACTACTTTAAAATATGGTTAAAACATACTGCCAATGTACTGAAAAGTATTTATGGGAAACTAAATCATACTTTAACGTAAGTTCTGATTAATATGTTCCAACAAAAAGTGTATTAAAGTAGCAACCCTTTCTTTAAAAACAAAACAAAGTTTGCATTTTTCCAACTGTTTTCATATATGCACGCCTGATGACTTCAGATGAAAGTACAAGGTAAGAAGTCAGAGTAACGGCTCCAGACGAGGGTTTCAGTCTGACTAACAGCTGTCGCAGTCCAACGGTTTCTGCATGCGGTGGCTTGGATGACAGTTCAAGAGTGTGTTTTGAGGTTACCGTCTCACACAGGCGGGCTCGTTCACTGGTTTAGACTTGACTACACTGTGCCTCACCCATGACTAAAGAAACAGCCGAGAAACGGCATCTCTGGAGCCTCCTAAACACTCTCTAAACACACGGGCCGTCGGATTAAATAAAACACCAAACATCAGAACGTTCACAGCGCTCCTCACACGCATCACCTCGGAGGAAAGGTTCAAGGGGTCGTTTCTTTCCAGTGGACATTGTTTATGATGGTGCAACATACTCAGTTGAAGCTGGAGGCTTTTAGTGAGTGTCTCCGGCAACAAACATCAGCAAATCCCATCAAACCCGACCCGGCCCGATCCCACTCGTGATCCCCGAGGGGCCCTGAGGCTTGGGAAAACGACTGAGCCCTTGCGCCCTTGTACCCTTGTGGCCTTGTGTCCCGTTTGGGGAGGTGTCAACGGATAGTTGGTGCCACTGCCGTGTCCACCCCAACACACACACACACACACACACTCATATATACAGATGGTGCATGTCGCCACTTTTTCCAGAATTTTGAAAAGCAGGGAGTCTGATGTCAAACACTGGGAGGAATGTACTCATTTTGAATAAACATTAAAAAAAAATGTCCAGGACAAAAAAATCCAGAGCATGCAGTCACCTCCCCCATCTAACGTCACACAAACACACACACACACGCACACACACTGAGTGTGGCAGAGAAAACATTGTTCTCTGGGGGATGACAGGGACATTGACCCCCAAAGAGATGCTTTTACCAGATGCCTCAGTTTCCTCCTCCTCAAAAACTGAAGTGTGTGTTTGCGCGCACATGCACGTTGCACAGTTGCACACACAAAGATCTGTTTTACGCCAAACAGTCGTCAAACTTTATATTGTGTCAAGAGTGCATTGACCTCATTCTGAGACATGCCGCAGTCACTTTACAATTCACAGTTCACTTCTCAAATCTTTTACAGTGAAACAGGATTTTCTATGAGATAAAGTGTTCAATGGAATGATTTTAGCGATCAGGAATTGACTGGACCAATAGAGAGGGATGTTTGTGATGTCAGCCAAGTTGAGCAAGTATATAATAAGACCTCTTTTTAAATTTGGAAATCACATGTGCATGTGAATTGTGCATTATAATTAAATAATAGTTAATTTAAATATTTGTTTTAATTAATTATTATTATATAATTAATAAAAAACAATAATAATTGAACATATATATATATATTTTTTTTTTTTACTATTTTTAATGTTTTTCAAAAAAGCCTCTTCACTGTAAAAAATATTTTCAAGATTTGTTATCACAACATATTTTATTTTTTCAAATCAACTTTATAATAATTTATTTAGTTGAGATAACTTATTATTTTGAGTTTCTGATGGTTAAATTAATCTACTACATTGTATTAACTCACTTTTTCCAGTTCAATCAACTTAAAATTTTAAGGCAACCCAGGTTACTTACTTTTTTAAGTTAAACCAACTACATTTTTTTACAGTGTAGTTATCACAACATTTTTTTCTTTTGTCAAATCAACTTAAATAATTTATTTAGTTCAGATAGCATATAATTTTGAGTTTCTGATGGTTAAATTAATCTCCTTCATTGTATTAACTCACTTTTCCAGTTCAATGAACTTCAAATTTTAAGACAACCAGGTTACTTATTTTTTTAAGTTAAACCATCAATATTTTTTTACAGTGTTATGCTCATCAACCCTGAATTTATTTTATCAAAAACACAGATAAAAAACAGTAATATTGTGAAATATTATTACAATTTAAAATATCTGAATATAATTTAAAATAAAATGTATATCTGTGATGCAAAGCTGAATTTTCAGCATCATTACTCCAGTCTTCAGTGTCACATGATCCTTCAGAAATCACTCTAATATGCAGATTCGAAAAATGTCGGAAACAGTCGAGCTGCTTAATATTTATTTGAAATCTGTGATCCTTTTTTTAGGACACATTGATGAATAAAATGTTAAAAAGAACAGTATTTATTCAAAATAAAACTATTTTCTAAGAATATAAATCTGTTCTATTACTTGTATATCAATTGAATAACAGAGATGATGATGTTAATAAGATTCTGGTCTCGTACCGTTATGGCAGTATTCGGGTCCGGTGGGCACCTCCTGCAGGGGGACGTGCTGGCCGTACAGGGGTCTGGGTGGAGCTGGGTGGAAAACTGCAGGAGACTGGGTATGAGGGACCAGAGACACCGCCATCCCGCCACTCGTCCTCTATAGAGACGAAACAGACAAACACTCCTGGGCAAACAATACAGCTGGCATGCTCATTTTTATTGGGAAAGCCACAGAGATTAACTTTGCAGCACTTCAAGCGCAGAAAAGTGATGCAAATACTACTTTTTTTGCCCATCAAGGCTCTCTTGTCTTTCAAGGGGTTTCATTCATGACCGGTGATCAGCAAAGATTTTAACATATGAAATTCCCTGTGTGGCCTGAGGCAGATTGAGTTTCTGTCGAGGCAAAGCGCTTGAGAAGCATTTTCACTCTTTTGATCTCGGTGGGACTCTGACGTCAGGCCAGGAGAAGGGGAAGTCAGACGCTCACAGAAGAGACAACTGCTGAGTCAACCGGTTCCTTATTAGGGTCATATCACATTTTGTTTAGCTTTGGATTTTCCTGAAGTCCTCTTACAATGTTAGTGACGTACAGTATCTTCTAAGAAACATTTGCATATGTAAATGTAGGCTGTAGGGTTTTCTGTCAGCTCCTATATAGTGTTCAACTGCCCTTTTCTTCAATAACATGTAACAATCTGTGCTGGCGCATCAACAGTTAAAGATTGTAATGATTACATTTTCCTAAAACAAAGTCAACCACTTTGCTTTCATTTTGCATGTTTTCATTGTGCGTCAAGATCTTTTATCTCAGAGGAAAGATTGATTTCTCATGATACACTCACTGATTATTTATGAGTCTAAACTAAAATATTAATCAAAGTTTTCTGATTTACAGAAAGTATGGCCTTTCTCTGGAAGCTTGTTTTCGCCACAGAATAAAAAAAATAAAAAACTTTAAATCACACAATTCTGACTTTATTTCTCAGAATTGCGAGATATAAAATCAGAATTGCGTGTTATAAAGTCAGAAATGCGAGATATAAAGTCACAATTGCACTTTATGAAGTCAGAATTGCAAGATTTAAAGTCAGAATTGCGAGATATAAAGTCAGAAATGCGAGATATAAAGTCGCAATTGCATGATATTAAGTCAAAGTTGTGAGATATAAAGTCAGAATTGCGAGATTTAAAGTAAGAATTGCGAGATTTAAAGTCAGAATTGCGAGATATAAAGTCGAATTGCAGATATAAAGTCAAAGTTGTGAGATATAAAGTCAAATTGTGAGATATAAAGTCAGAATTGCGAGATTTAAAGTCAGAATTGCGAGATATAAAGTCAGAAATGCGAGATATAAAGTTGCAATTGTGTGATATAAAGTCAGAGTTGTGAGATATAAAGTCAGAATTGCGAGATATAGTCAGAATTGTGAGATATGAAGTCAGAATTGCGTGATATAATCAGAATTGAGAGATATAAAGTCAGAATTGAGAGATATAAAGTCAGAATTGAGAGATATAAAGTCAGAATTGAGAGATATAAAGTCAGAATTGAGAGATATAAAGTCAGAATTGCGAGATATAGTCAGAATTGCAAGATATAAAGTCAGAATTGTGTGATATAATCAGAATTGAGAGATATAAAGTCAGAGTTGTGAGATATAAAAGTCAGAATTGGGTGTTATAAAGTCAGAATTGCGAGATATAAAGTCGCAATTTCATGTTATAAAGTCAGAAATGCATGATAAAAAAGTATATAAACTATTCTGAGGGGCAAAGTTCATTTTTCCTCTTTAGAATTGGCCTGATAACTCGCAATTGTGAGTTTATATCTCACAATTCTGAGAAAAGATGTCAGAATATCGAGATATAAACTCGCAATTACTTTATAAAGTCAGAATTGCGAGATGTGAATTCGCAATTGTGAGAAAAAAAGTCGAAATTCTGTCTTTTTTTCTCACAATTGCGACTTTATATCTCGCAATTGCGATTTTATTTCTCAGAATTGCAACTTTATATCTTGCAACTGTGACTTTATTTCTCACAATTCTGACTTCATATCTTGCAAGATAAAAAGTCGCTATTATTTATTTTTATTCAGTGGCAGAAACAAGCTTTCAACTCTGGCCTTTAATATTCCAATAAAAAAGCCAGAAAACATGGAGAAGTGAAATGTTGATGTGTTGTAATTGTATTAACCACTAAAAAATCTAAAAAAAAATCCAGCCAACCTTGAACAGTTCTTTGTCTGCGGGATGTTTTCTGAATACGGGCTATTCTAAGGGAAAATACCTCATACAAATCAATTTGTTACATAAAGGTCCATTGAAATAGGCAAATCAACTTCCTTTGGCCTAAAGCACATGCCATCACATGTAATTGTGCAGAAGATTGTGAGTGTACAGTAAATAGTCATTGTCCTTGGGTTGTTGACAGTCTCGGTTAACTTCTTGAAAAGACTGTTTAAGATTGACGAAACAATGCGGTTTTTGTGACCAAAGCATAACGGACCTTCAGACTATTGTGCATTCTTGTTCACTCCTTTAGATAACTGATATGCAATCTAGAGCCACACGCATGACTCGAAAATCATGTCCCATTTTTAGTGGTGTTTTGATTCATGTTGTGAGCTGCTGGGTACAGGAACAGGTTAACTGGTATCGGTATATCTAAAGCATCTTTGTGGTGAATAAATCAGCATTAATGCAGGGCAAGCGCATACGTCTGCTCTAGATTTATCTGTCTGAAATGTTATCTGTCTGCATATAAGAGAGGTTTCCATTCCAATGAAGCTGCAAGCTCTCTTTGATATGATTTATCAAGACCAAAGTGTTCAGCATGACTGGTTGCGGTGCAAATAGCGATTTGACGTGTGTTCTGCCACAGGTGCCATAGTTCATTTAGAGAATCTGTATATATGTGACTGTAAAATTAAAGATACAGCATGTGTCCGAACATTTTTTAAAGCTCAAAATAACTAAAAATTACTAGGCCTGTCAAACGATTAATCGCGATTAATCGCATCCAAAATAAAAGTTTGTGTTTACATAATATGTGTGGGTGCACTATGTATAATTATTTTATATATGCTTGTATATATTTAAGAAATATTTTCATGTATATAGATTTATATATATAATTTATATTATATATAAATACATATTTTATATATGAATACTATTTTTTTCTTAAATATACATGCATGTGTGTGCATTTATATATATACAAAATAATTATACACAGTGCACCCACATATATTATGTAAACACAAACTTTTATTTTGGATGCGATTAATCGCGATTAATCGTTTGACAGCCCAAACAATTAAACATAACACTTATAAAATCCAAAATCTACGAATAATTGTTTTATTTCATGCTGTTTCTTAGTAATTATTTGTGAAATTTACTACAATTTCTGAGCGAAAATTGTTTTAAATCACAATAATCTGAGTATGAAGTAACACCATTTTAAGGTGACGTGGTTACATTGAGTTATACAGTTAGAGTTTCGTTTAGGGTTAGTTACTGTTGTAGGGTTAGTTATAGTTGTAAATATGCATAATTTTTACATGTACAAAACATGTCACCTTAAATTAAAGTGTTAAAGAGACAGGAGTTTTGAATATATTGCAGCATACTTAAAAAAATATTTAAAGTCATACGATAGACCAACATTCATTCATTAATAATCGTGTAATTTTAAATGCAGTGTATTAACTCAATTTTGATTTAGTCGGTAACACTTTACAATAAGGGTGCACTAATAACTAATACACAGATAATACTAAATTAATGTGTAACTAATGATTATCTAAGCTATTCATTGATGATTACCACATTAGGAACTAATTAAGAGTCTGTGAGGTTAATGTATTAGTTCATACATGAATTGTTATTAATTAAATATGTAATTGTGGATCAAATCCATAATAACTCATTTTTATGTTATATATTTTTTATTAATATGTTAATTACCAGAATGAGCCAAAAGCCTTGTATTTCAACTTCCAGATAATATGACAGGTACACTAATTAGCATTAATACATGATTAATTAATTCATTGTTAGTGCAAATTCATGTGCAAATTACTAAATGACTAGTTAATAATGATGTGCCCCATCAAGTAAAGTCATAGCATAATGATGCCTTTGCAAATCATTAGCTAATGATTAATTAAAGCAGACAACTGGAAGTTGAAGTGCATAGCTTTGACTAATTGTGGTAATTAACACATTAATTTACACTATTAGTTAATAAAATATGTTATTAGGGAATTAATACACAATGACACATTGAATTAATCGCAATTCATGTATTACTTAACCTATTAATCATATAGATTTTTTATTAGTTGCTCATGCAGTAATCATTAATTAATGGTTTAGTTCTTCATGAGTTAACGTTAACGTTAACTCATGATTATTTGTGAATGAATTAGTTAAACATGAATTACATATTAATTACATACATGCATATTAGTGCACCCATATTGTAAAGGGTTACCAAGAAATAAAATAATGATTGAATGATGAATGATGAACAACCACTAAAATTTCAATCTTTTCATGACACAACTATTGACGATGCGGGCAAGTCATAAATCAGTTGCGCCACTTTTTTGATACTTTAATGCTGCTGACCATTTTGAACCACATTTACTTAAAATAAGTCCACATGAATTTCATTTTCTAAATCTTCAAGCATAAGAGATGCATAAAATTCCCATGAGTTTCGAAGAACGAGAAAGTATGTCCACTAGCTCTTCAATAGCAGTCTCTGAGTCTCCGGTCATTAGTGAGTGGAAGCGCCACAGCCTGACGGACTGCTCATCTGATAAAGCTGCTGTTCAGGCAAGACTGAGGTTATCAGCCGAGACCTGCTTTATAGAGCTGTGCTCCTGGAGGATTGGCGGGGGGCTGGAGGGGATCAGGGTTACTCTGTCTGAGAGTCCATCGCTGGAGTCACGGGACTGGAGACGAGGAGTCGAGAGCGGAGAGAGATATAGGCGATGGTTGAGGAAGCCGGGAGGACGGCTGCAGGATTTATGGGGAACAGGAGGGAGACAAAGGGCAATGCCACCCCTGCCCCCAATAACATAGCTAAATCAGATAATGAAAGTTGCACAAGGAGAAAACTAAGGATGGGAATGGGAAATCATTTGGTGATTGTGGTTCTGATTCCATAATGATTCAGATTTTTTATCAGATCTATTAACTGTTGTTCATTTAGAACTTTCTAAGGCATAAACAGTTTGGTACTCAAAACTTTTCTGTTTTTATTTTATTTATTTTTTAATTTTTTTTAGAGGCAGCATTGAATGCAATCTAATAATTTTGCCTTAAAGGAGTAGTTCACTTTAAAAAAAAAAACTTTTGCTGTTAATTTACTCACCCCCATGTCATCCAAGATGTCCATGTCTTTCTTAATTCAGTCGAAAAGAAATGAAGGTTTTTGATGAAAACATTCCAGGATTTTCTCCATATAATGGACTTCAATGGGAACCAAATGGTTCAAGGTCCAAATGAGAGTTTCAGTGCAGCTTCAAAGTGCTTTAAACGATTCCAGACGATGAATAAGGGTCTTGTCAAGTGAAACGATCACTCATTTAAAAAAATAAATAAAAAAGTTTAAGTTTTATAAGCACAAATACTCGCCTTGCTCTGTTCAATGATGAGCATCGTGACTCTGTTCAAACTCTCAAAATGAACGAATCTTTTTTCGAGTTATGACTCAAAGGGTCCTAGATAAGACCCTTATTCATTGTCTGGTGTCGTTTAAAGCCCTTTGAACAGTTTGCACTGAAACTCATTTGAACCTTGAACCGTTTGGTTCCCAATGAAAATCATGGAATGTTTTCATCAAAAACGTTCTTTTCGACTGAAAAAAGAAAGACATGGACATCTCGGATGACATGGGGGTGAGAAAACTATAAAATAAAATTTAAAATAATTACATGATAAATAATTTGCTTGTATAACTGCTTGTTATCCCTTTATACTTAAATAAACGTAGCATTATGTGTTCCCTTATACCTACACGGAGGTACATTTTAATTACAGAAACATACACCGTAAAAGTTATTTGCAGGATGTATATCGGTTTTATTGGCCAAAACCTAACCTGTTGTTCCCTTATACCTAAACGGATGTACGCTATAATTACAGAAACAATCTTCGTAACTGCGGTGTACTTATGCAGTTGTTTGCGTAAGTCTTACCATTCTCACGGCAATTCGTACTAGAGCCAGACCGATATATCGCCGATATTAGGCGTTTTCCAAAATATCGGTATCGGCAGTTATAATGGCCGATAAATGAATATTTAAAAAATAAAATAAAAAAGGACAAACCACGCTTTAATCATCTCTCCTTGGCCTGTTATATTGAAAATGTATGTTTTACAATTTGCAGTATGATGTTATCTATTGCTAAATTCTGGCTCATCATAGACTAGCTAACCACAAAGCTACGTAGCTAATGCCACTATCATCAGTGGAAGACCGCTAACGTTAACATTAATGAGCTTGGAAACAACAATGAACTTTTTCTGCCTAAATAAATTAACGATTACTGTATTTATAACTAGCATATCTCTAGTTACAGTCCCTGCATTGTAAAATGTAAGTTATACTTGCGAGGAGTGAACATAGACATAGAGAAAAAGTATCAAACGTATCTTGTGCAGAAAAGTTAGCTTTTCTTTTACACGTGTGTGAAATCCAACAATATTTAATAAAAAAAAATATCGGCCGATATATCGGAATATCGGATTTTAAAACCCAAAAATATTTGTATCGGTATCGGCCTTCAAAATCCTTTATTGGTCGGGCTCTAATTCGTACGTATACGTATTTTACGAGGTGGCTAATTCGTATGAATTCGTACGAATGTGGCCCCGCCCCTAAACCCACCTTTCACTGGGGTTTAGACCAATTGTACGAATTGGTTGGTTGCGTTTTAGTGAAGGTCACGCTGTTGGTGTGAGAAAGGAAAGTCATTCAGACTTAAAGAACTGACTGATTTGAATCGGAATCGGACTCGGTTGTTCGGTCTGTTTCGCACTATAGATGCAGTAGTGGTAGGATCGATTGGGTATTTTAGTAAAGTGTTCCATCCTTTTCAGTGAAAGTATGCACATGCAAGTGAAAGAAACACTATTTATTTCTGAATTGTATTATTAGTATTGATTGATTGATTGATTGATTTTTGCACGCTTTTTGGATGCAGTTCCCAATCCCAGAGGAAACTCATTATTTTTACAATGTGCGTTGCAACCCACAGAACCCGAATGCAAATGTGGCACGCCTGAGCGGAAGAGTGGATCCCGTGATGAAGTGGATTTTTATAGAAGGCTCTCAAAACAAATTAAGTGTGTCGTGTTAACAGACACTTGAGCAGAAACGATAACACAAGACAATCATGTTCTTTTAGACCGCAGTGCTAATGACACAAACAATATGTGTCCGTCTTCCTCGGGTTCTTGGTGAGCGAGAGACAGGGGTGGAGGCGGCGAGATGAGATCAGAGAATGTCTTTTCTTCTTCGGCGCATGTAAATGAATGAACCGGGAGGGAAGCCCCCTCCGCGTAGCCTTTGACCACAGAGGGAGACAAGCGTCTCGATTTCAAAAGCCACGAGGCCACCTGAGCAGATTAGCTGAACGCAGAGTCGCTGTGGATTAGCATGCGACCCTTTCCGGCTCAAAGACTAACAGCCCTGTCTGTGCATACTGATGGCTGAATGTCCTCCCTGAATCTTTATTAGACACCTTTGATTCTGCACTCACCTGCGCAGAATCCCAATATGCCCCGTCTGACTCGTCGCCAGGACTGTTAAAACGTTCCCTTTTTACAAGCGCCCAACAAACTACCTTGACCCGGCTAACCCCTAGACGGGGTGGATGGGGGTTAAAAGGAGGTAAATGTTTTTCCCTTTAAGCATTCCCATACTAATTCTTCTTTCACCTTGTGTATTGTGCATTTATTCAAATTTTCTCATCGAGAGAAGCCCGTAGCTCTCGAGCCGCGCGCAGCGTACTGTGTTCAAACAATGTTCAGCGTCAGGGGTCGATTTGGTGTCACCCCTGGGCTCACATTCATTTAATAGCTTTGCTATTCACCTGTGTGCTGCTTTTGCATCGGCTCAGGCTAATGCATACGAAAGCCTTGGAAGTGACAGGGCTAGAATATCACTCTTGTGACTTAAGGCATAAAATAAAGACATGCTTTAAATGAGCTGTCTGATTTAATTGAAAAATGAACATGTAATGGGATTGTCAGTACATGTTGAACGTAGTTCACTTTAAAACTTTTAATGATAACTTTTATCATTAAACTTTAATGAAAAACTTTTGCTGATAATTTACTCACCCCCATGTCATCCAAGATGTCCACGTCTTTCTTTCTTCAGTCGAAAAGAAATTAAGAATTAAGGATTTTCTCCATATAATGGATTTCAGTGGGGAACCAAACGGTTCAAGGTCCAAATGAGAGTTTCAGTGCAAACTGTTCAAAGGGCTTTAAACGATTCCAGACGATGAATAAAGGTCTTATCTTGTTCATTTTGACAACAAGGTGAGCATTTGTGTTTATAAAACTTAAACTTTTTTTATTTATTTTTGAAATGAGTGATCGTTTCGCTTGATAAGACCCTTATTCATTGGCTGGAATCGTTTAAAGCCCTTTGAACAGTTTGCACTGAAACTGACGTTTGAACCTTGAACCGTTTGGTTCCCATTGAAGTCCATTATATGGAGAAAAATGCTGGAATGTTTTCATCAAAAACCTTAATTTCTTTTCGACTGAAGAAAGAAAGACATGGACATCTTGGATGACATGAGGGTGAGTAAATTATCAGCAAACGTTTTTTTTTTTTTTTTTAAAGTGAACTACTCCATTAAGCTCAATCGACAAAATAGTGGCATTGATTACACCAAAAAACAAACAAAAAAATGTATCCATGCCCTAACCCTAACCCTAACAAAACAAAAAATAAAGATATGCAGTTAAAATGGAATTGAATGCACTCTAAACGACGTTGGGTTGTTTTAACCAACCAGACCACACTAAATACGTCTTTGTAACATGCATGTGTATTGTCGTGCAATTTATACACTAAAGTGAGTTTTTACGTGTGTATGATACGCATTGGTTGGTTAGTATAGGTTTAGGTGTGGGGTCTGTGTGTATTATATGTTTGAGTAGAATTGGTGGTGTGGGGTGGGTGTGAACTGCGTATCAAATGCACGTGAAAAACAGCGTCTCATGTGTACGTAAAAACTCATTTCCGCGTATAAATTACACGACAATACACGATGTGTGTTACAGAGACATATTTGGCTGTTTAACCCAAATTTGGGTCAAATATGGACAAACCCAAATGTAATTAAAAATGTGAACCCCAAAACATCAACTTTCACTTTCAAATGTAATTTTTTTAATTACATTTTTAACCCAACATTTGGGTTTGTCCATATTTGGGTTGAAACAACCCAGCATTTTTAAGAGTGTGGTGATAGTTTTTGGATGATTTAATTGCTTAAACATAGGCTTACACAACATCATTTTCAACTAAAAACATAAAAAATGTAACACGTTTTGGCCGTTCGTAGACACGATGATGCCGTTTTGGGTGCCTGAAAACGCAAACTTTTGAAAAACGGATTTCAAAGTGCAAGTTTTTGAAAACGGTCTCCGCGTAAAACAACAAAACCGCGAATCTCTGAAGATCTCTATAGTGTTTCAATCGCCATCTCATGGCCTGGCAGCAGAATGCAGCATTTTTAGTGTTTTTAGTGGATCCTGGATTTCTGTATGCGGAAAACTCAAAGGAAAAACATGTAAACGTACGTTATCTCTGTGAAACAGTCTTTGAAAATTAAATTAATACTTACTAAACATATTATTTCAGCTGTAAAACTATTTAAATTTTATTTGTTTCCTTAATATATTTTCTACAGTTTCAAGGTTTAAAATTGCACGTCATTTTATCCAAAAATAAGTCAAATTTTAAATATTTGGCCAAGTATGCGTGTGAATTACCCCATTCACTTCCATTGTAACCCTTATGAAAAAGAAGTTTATTCAAGTGTGCCATTAGTATACTTCTTTTAAACTAAAAATAAGAAAGTATACTTTTAGTTTATTTTTATATGTACTTCTCCAAAAATATACTTCAAATTACACTTAAGTGTACTTGACTTATACTGAGAGAAAAGCAAGTATATTTGTCCTGTTCTTGTACTCAATCTTTTGATCCAGAAATACTTAAACGTATAATTAAGTATTCAAAGTACTTGTATAAGAATAACAGTTAAAAATTAAACTACTAGTATACCCATAAATTCACTTGCAGTACACATGAGATACTTATGAACTAGTTGTGCACTTACTGTTACACTTATAGTACACTTAAACATACTTTTATGTACTAAAAGTGGGCCTATTTAGTCCCAAGCGATATTAAAATAGTACACTTACAAGTTTACTACTAGTACATAGTGACATTAGTATACTTACTACATAATGTATACTTAAAAATATACTTGAACATTACTTAAGTATACTACATAAAATGAACTTGAAATATACTTCTTTTTCGTATCACTATAAACTAAAGAAATGAGGAACGAGTAGGAATGAATGTTTGTATTAACCAACATTTGGCATAAATACATTCGAATAACAGGAACTGAATATCATGCAAACAGATTGTGGGTTTTTGTTGAGTCAAGCAGTCGTTCAAACAGAGGTGTGTGTTCACTTGCTTACACACATGGCTGGTGTGGGCAGCTCAGGCCAAACAGGGCTGATTTATGGAGAAAGGTGAGGGGTCTTACCATTACACCCAGACAGTCAGGCGGGTGAAGAGCCTGACAGGAGGAAACTGGATCCAAGTAGTAACTCATCCTAGAGCTGGATCTGCAGTGATGGAGGCCTGCGGACAAGACACACACATGAGCACACGAGAGGGCACAGACCTCAATCCATCAGACACTGTTTATCCAAGAGACAAGCCTCCGCCAGGCGTGCGCTTAACCTGGATCAGTAATAACCTGCCACTCAAACATATAAACGACACGAGGTGACCCGAACGCAGCAGAAGGGCGGGAACTGATGGCGAAGAAGCGATAGAGCGTTAATCTATTGCAATGTTATGTTGCTTAATCAACTGGACTGGGTGGTGATCAGATGAATCAAAGCAGAGTCATCATACGTTTTATATTTATATGACTGCAGAAGGAAACACTGAGTGATTGTGCAATTGTTCAGTTAAAAGTTTGTGTTTACATAATATATGTGGCTGTACTGTGTATAATTATTTTATATATAAATATATATATATATATACACACACATGCACGTATATTTAAGAAAAAAATACATAATTTATATATAAAATATACAGTATACATGAAAATATTTCTTAAATATATACAAGCAAGTATATATATACATACACTCTAAAAAATGCTGGGTTGTTTTAACCCAATTTTGGGTCATATATGGACAAACCCGAAATGTTGGGTTAAAAATGTAATGTAAAAATTTAACCCAACGGCTGGGTTAGTCCATATTTGACCCAAAGTTGGGTTAAAACAACCCAGCATTTTTTAGAGTGTATATATATATATATATAATAAACACAAACTTTTATTTTGGATACGATTAATTGCGATTAATCGTTTGAAAACCCTAATTTAAATATAGTACTATAACCTAACCCTAACAGAAAACATTATTGTATACTCACCTGTAGGACACACCTGTAATCTGTTTTAGTTTACTCTAAAAAAAGAAATTGGACATCAGACAAATATCAGACAAAATAAAAAAAATATATAATCTTAATTTTAACGGTAAAAAATGCTACAGTGCAAAACTGTTAACAGAAAGTTTCCGTACTTTATACGGTAAAGAACTGTAATAGATCCCTCATGGTACATTTAATGTAATTTTACTGTAAAATACCACTAAATTTAGTTTTTGAAAGTGAAAAAGAACAACTCATTGTATACTGTAATTTACAGTGAAAAAACACAATTCCCTGTGTGACACTTCACATTTCATGAATTTGTTGTTGAAATAACTATGGTTCCTCATAATTTTCTTCTTTTTTTTGTACATTAGGGTTTTATGTTACATTTAATGTTGTTAAATTAATGTTTATTGCATGTTACCATGATGTTTGTGTGAATGATACTGTGCAGCTACTGTATATGTATTAACCTTCTTGTGGAAGAACTGCTAATGATGAACTATTAATGTAGATCTCATAACTGCAGTAATGATTGTTGGTTGTCAGTGTATTACAACGGTACAAAACAGAAATCAAGACTTTAATGGACTGGTTAATTAACATTTTATCAGATAATAAAATACGGTTAATTACTGTAAAAAGTTAAGTCTGTAAAACCAATAACGCTGCTACTGTATTTTTTGACGGTAAAGTGCTGGTAACCACAGCTGCCGTTTTTTACCGTAAAAATTGCGGTTTGACTTTTTACAGAGTAGCCT
Organism: Pimephales promelas; assembly: GCF_016745375.1. The sequence goes on from NW_024121499.1 coordinate 2,363,103, forward strand.
AAATATTAATTTTGAAAACAGAATAGATCTAGTTCATCGCCAAGAAGGTTATCAGCTGAAAATATTAAAACAGCCAGATATGGAAGGATTAATTTTCAATATATAGTAATAAATAATAATAATAACATCTAGTGTTGCCAGCACTTTTAATGGAAAGTAGCTGCTCAAAAAATTGTCAAATGTCAGTAGATGCACTAACTCTGCACTTTACATTTGTTTTCTCTCCTAATCTATGCTCACATACTGTATTTTACTCTAATATAGGGTATATCATCATTTACATATTTTCTCTCAGACAACAGGAGTATGATATAGTGATCTGACTACAGATCAGTCAAAAAAGTCGCTTTTTTAGCATGGCAAAGTCACTAAATTGTATAGCAATGCTAAAGATTGACCTCTTCAGTGACAGTCCAGTGCCTGTTGTGTGTCTCTTGTTCCCCCGCCCCTCTCATGCTGTCAGTGTCCTCTGACGGCCACCGCTTTACACTGTTTTACTGGAGTAACTGGGCATTAGCAGGAGCTGGAGCCCAGCTGTGAGGGTTCAGTTTCTGGAGGCAGTTCATGATGCACACATGGACAAGCTGGCCAACAACTGAAGATTCACCTCAAACAGCAGTGTGTGTGTGTGTGTGTGTGTGTGTGTGTAAGAGAGAGAGTGAACATCTTGAAGTGCTTAGAGAGTGTGGCAACTGATGTGACTCTCAGTCAAAGGTTGAGTTGACAGTCACAGATTGATCTTCCCGAGGTCACCACAACAGTCTCTTATTTAATATCACTATTCAAAACAGCAAACATAGAACAGAATCTAACTTTAGTTTTTAATATTGCATGTGCTTTTCTGCGTTAGTAGCCTACAAACTATGTAAATTCATGTGATTTTAAGAACATACAGAAAACATCTTCCCTTTTTCTTCACACAGTTTACAAAGACAAACATTAAACTTTAAACGTCACATTAGAAGTGATAAAGTTGTAAAACGTAAAATAAAAACTTTTCTCAGATTAAAAGACTGTTATTGTTATCAAAACGTCACTTTCAGATTTCCCACAGTGTGAGTTTTGAGCTTTGAGAAGAACGGCGGGATTTATCCTGATCCAAAACGCAAGTTGAGAGCGAAGCGCACGAGTGTTTTACGCGCGCAGAAACTGTACTTAAAACCCATTAGACAACAACAAAACACCAGTAGAGGAATTAAGCAGACTTTAGTCTTACCGTTATTCGTTGGATTCGCTGAAGGCTGTCTGCGGTGGGCTGTCAGATCGGTGTGTACCTGGCTCGTGTTTGGAGAGGAAGGATAAAGCGCACTTGCTGGAGTCCCACCCTCTCCAATCACTGTCTGCGCTCCTATCCAAAACATGCAGGACTTCACCACATCAAACAAGTGTCCAGCGATTGATGTGAGGAGCAAGACTGTAGAAGGGAACAATGCTTATGGGAGTATTGACTTGAGATTTTTTTTTTTTTTTTTTTTTTGTCAAAATTGTCATATTCAGATTCACAAAAATAAAAGACATTAATGAATGTTTTAAGTGATATTTTTAGTCAACTGCCTAAAAAGTGTAAAAACTGCAAAAAAATAAAAAAAAATAAAAAAAATATTGTTGGTTTAACTTAAAAAATAAGTAACCTGGTTGCCTTAAAATTTTAAGTTCATTGAAATGGGAAAAAAAATGAGTTAATACAATGAAGATTAATTTAATCACCAGAAACTCAAAATATTATGTTATCTGAACTATATAAATTATCTAAGTTGATTTGACAAAAGAAAAAATGTTATGATTACAAATCATGAAAATATTTTTTTATATAGTTATAAAAATATATATAGTTTCAAACTTTCCTTGTAAATTTGTCAAGTTCATATGTAATTATGTCAGTGTTTTTGTATGTCTTCGAGTCTTAGTAAAATAATAATAAGGACTACATATTTTATTACACTCTAAAAATGCTGGGTATTTTTAACCCAATGTTTGGGTTTGTCCATATTTGACCCAAAATTGGGTTAAAACAACCCAGCATTTTTTACAGTAGTAAATATATATATTACTATATATACTTTGGGTCAAATATGGACAAACCCAAATGTTGTGTTAAAATATAATGTATATACAAATTTATGAGCTGGGGTTGTCCATATTTGACCCAAAGTTGGGTTGAAACAACCCAGCATTTTTAGAGTGTACAATACAGTTTGTGTATATATATATATATATATATATATATATACTCAAAAAAGTACTATTTATTAACTATTTATGTATAGAGTAATGGCTGACGTGCAACTACATCACCTTAAAAATAAATTTGCAAAAGTCCTAATATTTTTCTACAAGATACTTTTGACAAAGTGTAGAAACATCTTTAGTCACATTTTACTTGTATGACAACATTACATTGCTTTAATTCATCAAAATGAGTAAATTTAAGCTATCCAAGACTCACCAAAGTCAGTTTAATGTAATTTAAGTTAAAATTACAAACAAACGATTTAAAAGCAGCAGCTGTTTATGTTTTACACACATGATTTGAGCTGTTAGTGTATTCATTAGTTATTCACACAAGCTCTTCCCGGGCTTGACGGCGTAACAAAGGTTCAAGAGGAAGCGGAGCGAATGACTCGTCCCAGTTCGTGCGCCAGTGCCTGCGCTGATCTGGGGACGGTGTGGAGGAATATGTCCATATAGAGAGGAAAGGGAAGAGAGAGACGGCCGGGGGTCACAATGAGTGGATTTCCTCCGGTCACGTCCGTCCAGCAGGTTGAGAGGCAGGGAGAGGTTTAGGGAGCGGTTTTGTTTGGACACACTGTCCAAGGTCCCTCTTTATGCTGCTGGTGGGAGGAAGCCAGTTCAGGCCCGAGCGATGAAGTGCTGCTGAGTGAGGATGACTTTTGGATAGGAGAAAAGAGGCTATTTATCGTGCCTGGTTCCTAAATACAGCTGCATTGCTTTGACCAGATGAACAAAAAAAAAAAAAAAAATGATGAGGCCTGGGTGGCCGTGACCTGTGTGTGTTTGTGTATATACATGTGTGTATTGGAGAAAGACTCCACCTGTGTGTGACAGAATACAGAAAGCGTGGATTGTCCTCTTTATGATCTGATGTGGCCTTGTTTGAAACAACAGCATATTTACTCAGAAGTGACAGTTGTGTAATCACATCTGTGTGTTTGTTATGTGCACGAGTTATTTTGGCATCAGTGAGGTACTATTACAGTCCTATTAATAGCTTTGAATTTTCTTTTTTGATTAAGTTTCAGTCATTTTTATTTTGTGATTTATGTCCCTTTTTTGTCTTCATGGTTTTTATTAACTTTTAACTTTTCAATTTGAGTTTTACTTCACTAGTTCGTCGAGACAGTTTGAAAGTTTTATAAGCTTCTTAAAATATTATACTGCAAGGTTAGTTTGTGTCTGGCATTATTTAGCTACCATGTTTTAGTATGTGATTAAGCATGTTGTGAACACATTGTTATGTTTTAGCATGTTGCTAGCATGAATTAGTGTGTTGCGAGCATGTTTTAGCATGTTGCTGTATGTTGTTAGCATGTTTTACCATGATTTAGTATGTTGCTAACATGTTTTAACACTTTTCTGGCATAATTTAGAATGTTGCTAGCATTATTTAGCGTGTTGCTAGCATGTTTTAACATATTGACATGTTTAAGCATGATGCTAGCATGTCTTACCATGATTTAGAATGTTGCTAACATGTTTTAACGCTTTGCTAGCATGATTTAACTTTTTGCTAACATGTTTTAACACATTGATATGTTTTAGCATGTTGCATGATTTAATATGTTGCTAACATGATTTACCATTATTTAGTGTGTTGCTAACATGTTTAACACTTTGCTAGCATGATTTAGAATGTTGTTAGCGTGATTTAGCATGTTGCTAGCATGTTTTAACACATTGATGTTTTAGCAATGTTGCTAACATGTTTTACCATGATTTAGTATGTTGCTAGCATGTTTTAGTATGTTGCTTGCATGTTTTACCATGATTAATTATGTTGTTTGTTTTACCATTATTTACCCAGACAGCAAACTGACATTGAATCAACGTGGAAACGACGTCTCTCATGACATTGAAACAACGTTGATTTTGCTCATCGAATTAACGTTGAACCAACGTCAGACGCGGCATTCTTCAAAGCTAAATAAAAATCGAAAATTGGTTTGCTTTCATAACGTTGAAACAACGCGTTGATTTCAAGTTGATTTTCCGTTAGTTTTGAAAGAATGACGCATCTGACGTTGGTTCAACGTTAATTCGATGAGCAAAACAATGTCAGATCACGTTGTTTCTATGTCATATTTCCACGTTGATTCAATGTCAGTTTGCTATCTGGGTAGTATGTTGCTAACATGTTTTACCATGATTTAGTATGTTGCTAACATGATTTACCATGATTTAGTATGTTGCTAACATGTTTTGACACTTTGCTAGCATGATTTAGAAAGTTGCTAGCTTGATTTGGCATGTTGCTAGCATGTCCAAAGCTAGTTTCTAGGCTCTGCTAGAGATAGATACTTGGTGGATGAAGCTTAAATACTCAATTGGAGTTAATGTGTAAAAGTTTTCTGATTTTTGGTAGTTTTGCTCAGCTGTTTAGATCTGATCAGTTTGAAAAGTCTGACAGAACTGCCCGAGTTTGTTGGTTAGCTTGAAAGCTAGGAGGAGATACAGACTAAATGTAGGGGTTATTTACACAATACCAAGCGTAAAACATTTTGTGCCATTAATTTATTCGACAACAGTTTTAACAGGGCCTTAAAACGCTAACTTTCGAAAGTAGGTTTATAAAGAGCAAGTTTTTGAAAACTATAACATCATCATCTCCATGTTAATAACAAACATAGAAATTAGTGATGTCATACACATGTGTCAGGTTCAGTCTATAGTCTACAGTAGTGTTTCTTTATAAAGTGACATCGCCATCTACTGGCCTGGAAGCAGAACGCACCGAATTTTAGTCGTTTTCGCAGATTTATGATAACATTGTTATCTGTACACGAAAAATTTAAAAGTTTTCAGTTTTTAGAACAGCATTGTTGTATAATGACCCTTTGTCTCAGAAAAAGAAGAAGAAAAAGAGGAGGGATGTGCTTAAATAAGATTTTAGTATGTTGTCTTAATAAAACAATAGCTAAGATTTTTTGATACTTTGTTGACATTAAAAAAAGTGTTTGTTTTTTGTTAACTGTAACCCTGGTGAATACACAGCATTATTTCAATAAAATCATTTTCCAGACAATTTTTTTTTTTCCCGCCAGCTAACTCCAGCAGCCCACGAGAGTGCTGAGTTTCTATCAGCGGGCCGTTCGCATCTCGTCTGAAACACCTTGCAGATGAGTGATAAGACCTCCACGGCTGCCCCACGCGCTCATTTGTTTGAATTAGAAAGTGCGTGGTCAAAGATCTTCCTTGAAAGTAAATCTGGAGGTGCTTTCAAGTCCAAGGTGAGAAGCGTGAAGGAGTGGCAAGTCTCGGGGGGGAATCGCTCTGAAGCTGCGGGGGCATAGCAATCCCAGAGGGCTGAGGCCGGGGCGACACGTCAGGGGCAAAAGGGTAGATGCGTGACTGATGGCCATGTGCTGAGAGACAGGAGAATAGATGCACCCCTTCTGATGAGCCAAATTGAATAAAAGGCAGTGAATGTGATCCAGATCTTCCTCATGTGCCCACAATACTGTTTCAATTAACATGATGAGTGCTTCAAAAGATCCAGCTCTCCAAGACTGACGCCTTCTTATCACTCCATACCTTTCATCCAGCCTCCACTTTCCCCCTCCGCACTCCCTCCTCTGTTTGGGGGACGCTTTTGTTATATTTAAAGGACATTTGTTATAGTTTAACTAGTTTGTGTTTACAAAAGTTACAAAAATTTCAGATTTTTTTTTTATTCAAATTAATATTTTTCTGTATTGTTATCATTTTTATTTTTTATTTAAAGTTAATTGACTGCTAGCTTCAAGCAAAAATGTTTTTTCAAGCTTTTAAGTAATCAGATTTCACAAATTTAAATCCGATGGATGGATGGATGTAGATAGAGGAATGGATGGATGGATGGACGGATGTAGATACAGAGGAATGGATGGATGGATGGATGGATGGATGGATGGATGGATGGATGGATGGACGGACGGACGGACGGATGGATGGGTGGATGGATGAAAGGAGGGGTAGATAGAGAGAGAGAGAGAGAGATGGATGGATGTAGATAGAGGAATGGATGGATGGATGTAGATAAAGGAATGGATGGATGGATAGATGGATGGATGTAGATAGATGGATGGATGGATGTAGGGATGGATAGATGGATGGAAGGATGGATGGATGTAGATGGATGAATGGATGGATGGATGGATGGATGGATGTAGATAGAGGAATGGATGGATGGATGGATGGATGGAAGGATGGATGGATGTAGATAGAGGAATGGATGGATGGATGGACGGACGGATGGATTGATGGGTGGGTGGATGGATGAAAGGAGGGGTAGAGAGAGAGAGAGAGAGAGAGAGAGAGAGAGAGAGAGAGAGAGAGAGAGAGAGAGAGATGGATGGAGATAGAGGAATGGATGGATGGATGGATGGATAAATGAATGGATGGATGGATGGGTGGATGGATGAATGGATGGATGGATGTAGATAGAGGAATGGATGGATGGATGGATGGATGTAGATAGAGGAATGGATGGATGGATGAATGGATGGATGGATGGATGGATGTAGATAGAGGAATGGATGGATGGATGAATGGATGGATGGATGTAGATAGAGGAATGGATGGATAGATGGATGGATGGATGGATGGGTGGCTGGATGAATGGATGGATGGATGGATGGATGGATGTAGATAGAGGGATGGATGGATGAATGGATGGATGGATGTAGATAGAGGAATGGATGGATGGATGAATGGATGGATGGATGTAGATAGAGGAATGGATGGATGGTTGGAAGGAGGGATGAATGGATGAATGGATGGATGGAAGGATGGGTGGTGGTTGGATGGATGAAAGGAGGGATAGATAGATAGATAGATAGATAGATAGATAGATAGATAGATAGATAGTACCATGGAAATCATTCCAGGAAATTGTTAAGGCAGGTTTTTCTTTCTCATGCCTTTATCACTTTCCCCCCGTTCCGTCGTTGCCATTCTCACGCTCTCTCTGTACGTCTCTCGCTCTCCCTCTCTTTCTCTCTCCGGGTCACGCTATACATTAAACAGAGCACTTTTCCCTCGCCACCAGCTCTAAACGTTCATCACTCACTGCGTCTGACTGCTTTACTGCTCATGTCCGTTCTGCTGTCGTCACGGAGCGTGCAAGTGCAAAACCAAATCTCACAGATCTGATCCCGTCCCGCACAGGAATCACCCCTCACACACTCTAAACTCTTGCAGAATTGGATTGCAAAGTCTTCCGAAGGCAAAGGAATACGGTGTCTATTGAATATTTGCTGTCAGACCTTATAAAATAAAAAATCACGACAACATCAATGCTATCAGAGTCGGTGTATCATGAGTCATAAACATTTTGCTTGCACAGGTGATATTAATGAGCTTTTATCACGGTCATCCCGATTACTGCAGGTTTCTTCAAGCGATTTGAGGAGGGGAAGAGCGAAAGATACTGTGAGAGAAAGTCCTCCCACTCATCTCTCGCAGGACATCTCTCGGTTCTTTGATTCACTGCCCGGATCTTTCCCTGAAGAAACTGCCCTACAGATGTTGCTCCAGCGACTACAAAGAAGGAGGTCTTTATGAAGACAGAATCTATTTTAGGCCACTGTGTTTCCGAGAGGTATACGGGCCTGGTATCTTTTTTTGCTGAAGCCTTGTTTTTATTTCTTGCCGAGGTATTTTTAGATAAAAGCCATGGATATGATGTCAAAAGAGAGCGCATAATGCTTCATGACAGTATCAGCTCTTGATCACCCAAACCCAAGTATAGCTCTAAAAAAAAAAACCTCTACAACTGGAGCTCATGAGAATAAAAAGAAATGCTGGTATTGGAAAGACATCGCATGTTGGGACCAAATGTGGATATTTTTATTTTGATGGTCCATTTTAGACATTCTACTAAATATGAGTAACTTTGCCGCTACATTTCAACTCTTAATTGAGAACTCAAAACCATATGAGTCTCCACTCCACATCGTTGTAAAGCTCTGATTCATTACTATACTTAACTTTCATTACGAAGAACTCTCATTAGAGTATTAGTAGACTGTTAGATTAGGGTTCGGGTTAGTGGAATATGTTGATGTAGTTGTAAAGTTACTTATAGTCTGTTGGGGAGCATCAAAATAAAGTGTTAGCAGATATGAAGTCTACTCATACTCTAATGAGAGTTAGTTGACATGTAGTTGCAAAGTTACTTTAGTTATAGTAGAATGTCTAAAGGGGACCATTGTAAATGGATCTTTTAAAAATGCTGGCCGGGAGATTTCTCAAAGATGAATGCAATAGTGCCAATAATTCAGGAAGCCCCGTTCTTAAGGAGTAGCTTTATCCCTTCATATTATCTTTAATTAAGTCGCCAATCCTTTGGACGAGGCCTGGTAAGTCATACAAACATCCCCAGTATTTGATACCTTGGAAAATGTAGCTTTCTCCAGATGTTCAAGTTTCTCGAAGGTTCTGGCAACACAAGGACTTCTGCCCTTCCACCGGGCTTCGCTGGGCCTCGTAACCTCCGATGCGCTCCCTGGTCGGGACACTTGTGCCGGAACTCATTCTGAGGAGCTTTGTTTGTCCGAGGCAACCCGGGAGCAGGGAGTGTCGCTCTGCCGCTGTTGACCACAATCGGATACAGTTCTGCTCCATGGAGGTGTGAACCTTGGCCAACAGTGAGAAAAGGTCAAAGTGACTCAAGAACCCTGCATGAACGGAGGATAGTGTTAAGAAGACATGTGTTGCTGTGTTACTTAAAAAATGCTTTCCCTTAAAGGGATAGTTCCCCCCCAAAAAAAACTCACCCTCATTTACTCGTTTACTAACCCTCTCAAGCCATCCAAGGTTTGACATTCTTCTTTCAGATTAAAAAATGTCCTGGCTCTTCCAAGCTGTATAATGACAGTGAATGGCAATGGCATCTATCTATCTATCCATGATAAAAGTACATCCATCCATCATAAAAGTGCATCTATCCATGGTAAAAGTGCATCTATCCATCATAAAAGTGCATTTATCCACCATAAAAGTGCATCTATCATCATAAAAGTGCATCTATTCATCATAAAAGTGCATCTGTCCATGATAAAAGTGCATCTATCCATCATAAAAGTGCATCTATCCATGATAAAAGTGCATCTATCCATCATAAAAGTGCATCTATCCATCATAAAAGTGCATCTGTCCATCATAAAAGTGCATCTATCCATCTTAAAAGTGCATATTCATGATAAAAGTGCATCTATCCATCATAAATGTGCATCTACAGCATCCATCATAAAAGTGCATCTATCCATTATAAAAGTTATGATAAAAGTGCATATAATCATGATAAAAGTGCACCTATCCATCCTAAAAGTGCATCTATCCATTATAAAAAGTTATGATAAAAGTGCATATAATCATGATAAAAGTGCACCTATCCATCATAAAAGTGCATCTATCCATGATAAAAGTGCATATGATCATGATAAAAGTGCACCTATCCATCATAAAAGTGCATTTATCATCATAAAAGTGCATCCATTCATCATAAAAGTGCATCTATCCATGATAAAAGTGCATCTATCATCATACAAGTGCATCTATCCATCATAAATGTGCATTGGTCCATCATAAATGCAAATATCATGATAAAAGTGCATCTATCCATGATAAATGTGCATCTATCCATGATATAAGTGCATCCATCATTATAAAAGTGCTCCACATGGCTTTCTCTTAAAGCAGAGAGAGAGAGAGTGAGGCTGAAAATTATTCAAACTGAGTATATCAAACCAAATAAATCTTCTCTTGTCTGCTATTGCAGGTGTTTCACCTCAGAGTGTGTCTTCATGGAGATGGATCACAGCACAGTTTAATGTGTGCCAGTGGAGCAGATTGTGTGTTTGGACAGGAAGAAAAGAAGACTAAAAATAAGGGCAATCCAACGAGGGAGCAAAAATTAATTCTCATTCTTGATAAGATACTGGGATCAGTCCAAAACAAACAAGCCTCCACATCCAACAGCACAGAACTTCTCTTCATTAGTGCTCGAAAATCTGACATTTAAAGCGCGCGCGCGCACACACACATACTGTAATTAGGAGGGAAAAGTTATGCGGATCACAGTTTTCATCCATTACTCCTCTTTTCACAAGAATAAGTGCCAAACACAGATTAATATTAGTGCACCCCTGTGTGTGTTTGTGAGGGAAATGTCCTTAAAGTGGCCTGTTCCGTGTGTGTGTGCTGATGGGCCATGGTAAGAGTTGAGTGACTCCAGCTGTCACGCTCTCTGTTTATAGCACAGCTTTCACGGCAAATTAGACAGCCACCAAAAGGATAAGAGATAAACTGTTCCAAAACTTCCAACTGATTTATACTGGCTTTTAACCAATCCCTCAACTTCATATCAATTCTGAATAAATTGGCACAAGATATATTTATAATATAAAATTTTTGTTTCATTTTTGGAAACGTACCATTTTTTATGCGATTCGTGCTTGTAAAAAGCGTTCACGTCCTCGACTTAGAGCTTAACTCTCAACTCGTGATTATGTTAATCCCGTCGTAACGTCAATGAGCCACTAGTTCCGGTCCTCAAATCTGATTGGTCGAGCTCCATTGCTCATGTGACTCTCATCACTACTGTGATGATTGATGGTTGTCAGTGTATTACAATGGAACAAATCAGATAGGCTATCAATGTTTCAAAAGGTTTGTAAATCAACATTTTATTTGAAAATTAAATACGGTTTATTACTGTAAATTTTAAGTTAAGTCTGTAAAACCGTTAACGTTCCTATCGTGTATTTAACGGTAAAGTTCTGGTAAGCTGCTGTTTTTTTACCGTAAAAATTGCGGTTTTATTTTTTACAGTGTACACACTCCATCGAACTGTTTCCGAACATATAACGTGAAACGTAATAATCACTGCAAAAATGATGACTCTTAAGCATTTACCTATTCAAATACAAACAGCCTTTATTTATTATATTATTATGTTACATTATATTATATTCACAAAGAAAACGGTCATTTGTAATAATATTTCACAATTTTACAGCTTTACAATAATTTATCAAATAAATGCAGCCTTTGAGAAGAGACATTAACATGTTATAATTATTTCAAACTTTTGACCATGTGATTGCACTGGAAATATAAAAACTTCAAACAACTTTTTTTTCCCCCCTCTGAACATTTTGGCAGAGCTTTGTGTGTGTGTGTGCCGAATTATTTGCAAAGAAATATGCTCAAATCGTTGTTCCACGAATTCACTTGGCCAAAATCAAATGCTTGATTACATTTTCTGATTTTCTCATGATCCTTCCGTTGAAACGCAGTGGATATACGCAATGTCGAAAACACAAGTTCAGCATCATTTTGGTTCACATCTGGACAGCAGAGCCATCAGCACAACAAACGTTAGGATTCTTCTTCATATCATCTTCGCACATGCCGTTACTCAATCAAATTCCATTTGGACTGAATCTTCTCCGCTCGTCCAACACAAATTTATCACACACGCCTCGTGGCGATCATTACACAAGAACCCTTTCATCAATCTCTCCAGCTCTGATAAAGAAATGAAATCTGCGTCTCAGCAGACCCTCGGAGCTGTGAAGCTGGTGTGTTTGAGAGTAGGGTGTGGTAGATTCACTGTTTGAGTGATAAGCTGGCAAAGATAGTTTGAAATCCACGGCTTTTAATAGGGTGTGTGTTTCCACCGGCCCCCGTCTGGTCAAGCAGAGAGGCAGATTTGTGTTGTTTTAGGGCCGTGGAGCCACACAGATTACAGACGCTGTTCCGGGTCGTTGAGAAGTCATTCAGAGAGCGATTTCTTTTTTCCCATGACTCTAAAAACCACTGAACAAAGATACCAAGAAGGTGGAGTACTAAAACTGATAGTGGCAATCAGCTGTGATGCCATTTTAGAAAGAAAGCAAGTAAGGATGAGAGAAATGTTAAAGACGTAGTTCACCCCAACATTGGATTAAATCTTCAGGACAAAATTAGGTTACACTTTAAGGTGGTGTAATATTACTGAACTACTACTAACGTATAGTTCGATTTACGGTTAGCTACTTGTAATTATGCATAACTCTAAAAAATGCTGGGTTGTTTAAACCCAAAGTTGAGTAAAACATGGACAAACCCAACTGTTGGGTAAGTCTTATATTTAAATGATTAACCCAGTTGGGTTTGTCCATATTTGACCCAACTTTGGGTTTAAACAACCCAGCATTTTTAGAGTGTAAGTATGTGTGTTTAACTACCTATATGGTGACTTTTAAGTGTTACCCAAAATTTTATTTTCTGTCATCAATGTCCATTTACAATATTTAATGCATATGCTGTTTACAGTAAATGCAATATATACACTCTAAAAATTGCTGGGTTGTTTTAACCCAACTTTGGGTCAAATATTGACAAACCCAGCCATTGGGTTACATTTTTCAATTACATTTTTAACCCAACGTTTGGGTTTGTCTATATTTGACCCAAAGTTAGTTTAAAAAAAACAGCATTTTTAGAGTGTAAAGACGTAGTTATTGCTATATAGTACACTCTAAAAAATCCTGGGTTGTTTAAACCCAAAGTTGGGTCAAATATTGACAAAGCCAAATGTTGGGTTAAGTCTTATATTTAAATGTTTAACCCAATAGTTGGGTTTGTCCATATTTGACCCAACTTTAGATTTAAACAACCCAGCATTTTTAGAGACTAATTACATGTGTTTAACTACGTCACCTTTTAGTGACGTTAAGTGTTACCCAAAATTTTATTTTCTGTCATCAATGTGCATTTACAAATTTGAGATGCTGTTTAAAGTAAATGCAAAATATACACTCTAAAAATTGCTTTATTTTTAATCAAATATATGTTTACAGGTGCTCGCTTTTCACTGTATATGATGTTTTAACCCTTCAATGTAAGATTTTGCTCCTTATGCGAAGTAAATAAATGTGGAAACAAGCAACAATCACAATATGTGTCACTCACAAACCCAATGAAGTTCACTCCTCGCTTTAATAGCGAGACAGCACATTCAAACATGTCAGGAGCATCTTCAGCACAACTTGTTTTATTGCTCAATGTGCATTTCATTCTGAAGTGACAAATAGCTTTACTCGGGGAGGAGAAATGTCTGAAAGTGGCTGGCAGAGACTCAAAAATGTGCAGAGACGCAGCAGGGAGACCGTGTGTGGTTTGTGTTTTTTTTGTTGTGAAGTGCTCTCATGTTCTCAGAACCCGACAACGCTACATGGAACACACAAAGGGAACATGTTTAGATGCCTATGAGAGCACAGCTCGTCATCGCCCCCGTCTGACCCAACGTGGAACTGCAGGCTCCAAACGTGCACTGCTGAGAAACCATATTCAACTTTACAAGTCAAAAACTTGGGCATTTATGCAGACTTAGTTGCAACCTCAGGCATTTAACCGTTCAGCACAAAAATATGGTCTGAGGAACAACACTTTACTCTCATACCAGCTCACATTAAACAACTGAAAATCAGCTGAAAACCACTGCTATGCACATGGCAGATCCAGAAGCCGCAGCACCAGAACTGGCGTGTCTGCCTGACTAATGACATTGATTTCCATCTGGAGTTTTGTCATTTCAAGTCTGTTTTTTTTTTTCTCTGCGCGAGCTGGTTGCTTTCCATGGGCACAAGTGCAGACGCTGCAATTCTGGGGTACAATGTGCCTTTCATTTGGCCTGTTACTCCCAAACTCAGAGCACATGTGGTCCAAATATGCAGCTAACAGCTCCAACACAAACATGCCGCTCTCCATCCAGTCTGGTGCTGCCCGAGCACACACACACACACACACACACTCTCTCTCAAGCCTTGTAGTCTGTCTGACACATACACACACGAATCTCCACACATCCACCACTGCTACATCTATTCTATCTATATCTCTCTCTCAAGCACAGAGAGGAAGAACCCCTCAGTCAGATTATTTAAGAGTTTGGTGTATTTAGGGAATTGGTTTACTGGAAATCATGAGTCATGAGAAATACTTTGTTTTACAGTGTCATTGTTACGTTACTATGGTAATAACTATAAATTATGCATAATGACAAACCCTAATCATAACGGTATAGTACGTGTTACTTAATATTACTCCGTATTGAAATATATAATTACAGTGCAACAGAGACACCTTAAAATAAAGTGTAATATTTTTTTTTAGAAAGCAAATGAATAATAGTTCAACATTGTTACATATGAAGGTGTTGCTTCAAACCAGTACACTGTAAAAATGAATACGCTTTATCTAATTTAAAAAAAAAGAAAAATTGTGGCAACATTACAAGCAAAATTATTTATTAAATGTAACAAATTAGAATTAAGTAATGATTAATCAAAATATTCCTTAAAAGTTAACCATTTAAAATGAGTAAAGTTTACACCAGAAAATGTAACAAAAATATCTGAATAACAGACAGACGTCAAAGATTAATTATTTTATATTATCTTTATTTTATATTGCCAACATTGAAGACACCCGATGTTAATAAGCAGAATCACTGAAGAAGAAAACCGTCATTTTAAAGCCACACTGATCACCACAATGGTGACTTAAACATATTTTCTAAAAAAAAAAAAAAAAAAAAAAAAAAGTTTTACGCATTTTAAATGGTTAACTTTTAATGAATTCATTTGATTAATTATTACTCAGTTCTATTGTTAAATTTAATTAATAATATTGCTTTTAATCTGTTGCCACAATTTCTTTGATTAGATAAAGCGCATTCATTTTTACAGAAATATTACTAAATATACGAGTTATTCTTCAAAAAAAACATGTGAAAACACGACCTGAAGGTGAACATTTTGAACTATCAACCAGATCAGTAGTAGATTGTGTGCAACTGTGTGTTTTCAGAAATGTTTATCTAAGATACAGTAGAGTTAAACGCTTCTTATAGTATCAGGCTGCAATCAACCTAAAAATTACAAGTTTGGAGAAATTATTTTAAAATTTTAAACTATACGCAGACCACCTATGAAAAGAGTTCGCTCTAAATACACAATAGTAAGTCATATCTACAGTAACTGCTGTTTTGCTCACGCAGGAAGAGATTGCACAAACTAACCTCGGAAAAAAAACTCTGGCCAGTCATTGTGAAGAACATTTGTTGTTTGTGTGTGTGTTAAAAACATCCACGTTTAGCCACTGTGCAAAGGGCAAACAAATGTGATAAATTGATGGCAAAAAGCCGCTTTAAAAGCTTTGTACAAGCTGTCTCTTTAAAATAATAACTTCCAACTGGGATAGAACTGAATTCTCAACACAAAACACATGCATCATACTTAGACAGCATGAGCAGGAGCGAATTAAAACTGTATACAAATGACAGATACTTAGGCTTTTTAATTAACTAAAACTGGAACCTGGATTCACTAAAATATTAAAAGACAATAAAAAAGGTTTTAAAATCAAAAAATTTGTTTTCAAATTTGGTTCTTAGCTGTTTTTGATTCTTTGAAAAATATTTTTTCGCGAATGTTGTGTTAAATTTGTGTGTGCGCGCTGTGAGGTAAGAGATTTTTAAGCAAGATATTTTTTTCTTCAGCTTATTTCTTAAATCAGGTCTTTCTGGTCATAATCTGCAATCATGATTGGTGTTATAACAGTGTAATTAACCTGTAATAACATTGTTATAGCATAACATTAATTGTGCTACGTCAACAGAAACTCAAACATCCCCAGATTTTGTTGTAGTGGAGATTGCTAGTGCATTATTAATGAAATTCACCATCACTGAATGCACTTCTGTCATATCAGTAGTTATCCCTGATTTGTCCAAAGTCACTGTCTCTAATCACTCTGAAGACAAAAATACAAAATAAAAGTCTTTTAACAAAAATTGTTCTGGCCAGATAACTCACAGACCTTCAGATGGCAAGCTAAGCCATACAACCTCCATTCCATGTTAATTGAAAAGTAGCCTTAGGTTCATGAAAGTGGGTCTGAGAAAGACCCACAGAGAGAGAGAGAGAGAGAGAGAGAGAGAGAGAGAGAGAGAGAGAGAGAGAGAGAGAGAGAGAGAGAGAGAGAGAGAGAGAGAGAGAGAGTGGGACGGCAGCCAGTGGAGCTCACAGCGACCAGCTGCTTGACAGAAACAATGAAATGTCAAATCATTCTATAAATACTCCAACCAGATGGTTTTCATAAATATCAGATCATTATTAAGCTGTGCCACAGATTATGCCCTGCTTATCAACCAGTCGGCAATTAATAACATTTCAGGGAACAGGCCGGACACTGGAAACAGAACGTCCAGTATGAGAGAGTCCAATGCTAACGTCTAACGTATGTCTAGCTTTAGTGTTTGTGACACACAGAGGTATTTCAATGCTCTGGCTGAAAGGCTCCTCGGGGAGAAGTGCGTGTTTTTCTTTAGTGAACTTGGAGGAATTTGCGCACACACAAACCGCGAGCTCACGTCCACACAGACGACATAAGCTGTAATGGTTCTACGAGCTCTGTTAGCTGTAAAGGTAGCGCAGCCTGAGGTCATGAGCGTTGGGTTACAGCACAATTCGGGATAAAACCACAGACTCGTCATGGGTTTCGTTCCCTCTAAATCTAGAGCTCTGACTATTAATATTTATGTGTAGGAGTCACATTTTTAGGGTGCTTTCGCAGCAGAACATGCACAAATCTGAACACGTTGGTACTGGGACAATGACTGATGAGAGTAAAAATATATATATATCTATTAAAAATCTACTTTTGTTTACTTAATTTTGCATTCACATTGGATTCATATGGTTTACAGGGGCTATATGTAACAATTTTCATGTATTAATGTTCCCTATCGTAGTCACTTCGAGTTACGTCAGAAGTGACGGAGATTGGGGGTTTCGCATAGAAAGCCAATCCTCTTCGAGTATTAAAACACGAGCCAATGGCATGCAATGCCTTGGGGCTGCGGAAATTTGCATAGCGTACTCCGCCCTACTCCGTGAGTATAAAAGGAGGAAGTGAACGCAACCGCAGTATGTTTTCGCTTCGGAGCCAAGAGAACCTCTTCACTCCTGAAAGCACTGTTCAAGACTCTTCGAGACGAGCGTCCTCTTCAGTGTTGGTGTGACGGCGGTACCCAGCGAGATTCTGCATCGCCTGCGATCTGAGCAGTGGTCTGCCAGACTTTGCGCTTCTCCCTGGTCGCTTCAGCGCTGAAAGAGTGAATTTCCTCCTCTCATTGAAAGAGCTGCACGCGCACGTCTTTTTAAAGACGGTTCGCCCGTGCTCTTCTGGGTGTGATTGATTTCTGTCGTCATCTGATGGTCACGATCGCTGCTTTGTATGCCTGGGCATTTCAGCATGCAGCAGCAGCGTTCGTGGATGACTCATTTTCCTTCTGTGGGAGCATGACCATCTCTACACTGAGGTCGAGACTCAATGATCTCACTTGAGTGAGAGTCCCGGTCCCCCCCGCTCGATCGGTTTCCTCCATAGGGGGCCCGTCGACCCGGGGACCTGGTGATTTACGGTGATGGTGTGGGATAAGCCCCGACGATTCCTCGGGCCACACCTCCCGCCTCAGTGCGAGAGCCAGCGAGCGTTAGTTCGATTCAGTCGGTTGCTTCTTCGGTGGCACCGGCTGCTTCGGGCAGCGCTCCAGATGATGATGCGATGTCGATCACAGCATCACTAGGCGGGCTTGACTCCTCGGGAAGTGAGGATGCGGCCGCGTTGCCTCCCTCGGGAGCGTCAGCGCCGCCGTGTCTGATCCCGCGATGATGGCCGTGCTATCTCGGGCGTCCGTGAGCATCGGGTGGGGGTGGAACTCCGCCCCTCCCCGATCTCTCGCGGCTGAATAATTGGTTTTTGGGTAACGCTGCCGCCTTACGGCCACGGCCAACCCCAATTTCCTTTTTTCCCCGAGTTGCATGCGGAACTGACACGCACTAAAAAATAAAAAAAAAATAAATAAATAAAAAAAAAAAAAAAAAAAGCGTGCTTAGTTCCCCGCCCTTCCTCCCCTCGGCGATGCGGCTGTCTGTGGGTACGCTGGGGCTCCCCCGGTCAACCGGCGGTTGCTCTCAGATGCCCCTCCAAAGCCTATGGGTTCTCGTCGTCTATGGCGGCGCGATTCTGTAGAGCGGCGGGACAGGCAGCCTCCGCCCTGCATATGATGAGCACCTACAAAGCTAGCTGCTCAGGAATGTGCACAAGGAGGTGACGGACCAAGCGAGCTGCGAGCCTGTCGCCTACCTTGTCCTTAAACGGGTCACGGAGGCGGTCGCTCGCTCCCTTGGTCAGGTGATGCCCACCGCTGTGGTCCAGGAGCATCATAATGTTCGGCGGTGCGGTCCAGGACTTTGCCCAGCACTTCTCGACCGCCTAGGAGCAGACGAAGGCGGTTTCTCTGCCCCGACGGCCAGCTGCTGCCTCCAACCAGCCGTCGGCTCGGACGCCTCCGCCAGCTCGCCGCCGAGGACGCCCCCCTGCGGCTCCCTTCCCTCCCACGCGGCCCCAGCAGCAGCCTTCAGCCGGTTCGCGTCGCGGAGGAGGCCACAGGTAAGCGTCCCAAGAAAAGAGCCCCCCCTCAGGCCGCGTGCCCCGCTAGATGCCAGGCAAAGCGATGTTCCTGAGGCGGGCCGCTCAGTGATAGTGTCATGGTTTTTCTCAGGAGGCGGTGGCAGGGCCCCTCCTTCCCCGGTGGAGGGCCGGTGGAGAATCTTTTGTTCTAGCTAGCTCCCTGAGCTGGTTGAGGAAAAGCTGACACTGTCATTGAGCACACAGACTGGAATGAGCGCGCACGACGTCCAGTGCGTCGCCCCGTTCATTCCTCTCTGTCTCGGAGGGCGCGGAAGGGTGCGTGTGTCGTCCCCGGGCTACGCCAATCCCTTCCCCCTCTGTCGCCAGACCCCCGGCAGAACAGACCCCCGTGGAACGCTCTGCCTTCCCTGGTCTCTTCTGTCGGGGAGCGGGTTTCGACGGTGCATCCGGACGGGGTAACTCCTGCACGCATGCCGGTCGACCCGCCTCGCTGCCCCTCCGGGGGGACGTCTGTGGTTCGCATGACCCCGTTGGCTCACTTCCTGGAAGCCTGGCTAGCGCTTCCCGGGGTTCCCGCTGGGTCATCAGAACGATCGGATTCGGCTACGCGATTCAGTTCGCACGGTCTCTTCCCCGCTTCAGGGGAGTTCGCTCCACGATGGTTGGTGGCAATGCCCCAGTCTTGAGAGCGGAGATTGCGACCCTGCTGGCGAAGGGTGCAATCGGGACGGTCCCTCCAGCCGAGGTGAGGTCCGGGCTTTACAGCCCCTACTTCATTGTCCCCAAGAAAGACCGGTGGGTTACGACCGATCCTGGACCTGCGCATTTTGAACCGTTCTCTCCATCGACTACCGTTCAAAATGCTCACGGCCAAACGCATTTTCGAATGTGTTCGGTATCAGGATTGGTTTGCAGCGATCGACCTGAAGGACGCGTGCTTCCATGTCTCCATTCTCCCTCGACACAGACCGTTTCTTCGGTTTGCCTTCGAGGGCCAGGCATACCAGTACGCCGTTCTCCCACTCGGGTTAGCTCTGTCCCCTCGCGTCTTCACGAAGATCGTCGAGGCAGCCCTTGTTCCCCTTCGCGAACACGGGGTTCGCATCCTGAACTATCTCGACGACTGGCTGTTACTAGCACACTCTCGAGCTCAGGTTTGCGAACACAGAGACCTGGTGCTACGGCACCTAGCCCGTCTGGGCCTTCGGGTCAACCGGGAAAAGAGCAAACTTTGCCCCGTGCAGAGGATCTCTTTTCTCGGCATGGAGATAGACTCGGTCGCCATGTCCGCGCAGCTCACGAACGAGCGCGCGCACTCACTGCTGGCTTGTCTTCGACAGTTCGAGGGCAAGAGTGCGGTTCCACTGAAACTATTTCAGAGGCTCCTGGGGCATATGGCATCCGCGGCCGCGGCAACGCCGCTCGGTTTGCTTCATATGAGACCGCTTCAGCTGTGGCTTCGCGATCGAGTCCCGAGGTGGGCATGGCATCGCGGCTCGCTCCGAGTTCCAGTGACTCCGACGTGCCGCCGATCCTTCTTCCCGTGGTCGAACCTCAGCTTTTTACGGACAGGGTCCCTATTCAGCGAGTTTCCAGGCATCTCGTTGTCTCCACGGATGCTGGACAGGAGCCCAGCGCCTCATGCACATCAATTGCCTCGAGCTGTTGGCAGTACGGCTCGCCCGGCACCGCTTCCGAGCGTGCTCTAGGGCCAGCATGTGCTTGTCCGCTCAGACAACACTACGGCAGTAGCGTACATCAACCACCAGGGGGGGTCTACGCTCGCGCCGGTTGTCGCAGCTCGCCCGCCACCTCTTGATATGGAGTCAGAAGCACCTGAGGTCCCTTCGTGCAGCTACATTCCTGGAGACCGGAACCGGGCAGCCGCGAGCTGTCCCGGGCCCGTCCCATCTCCGGCGAATGGCGACTCCATCCCCAGTCGGTCCAGCTGATTTGGGACCAGTTCGGGGAGGCACAGTTAGACCTGTTCGCCTCTCGGGACTCGTCCCACTGCGCCCAGTTATTCTCTGACCCGCGGCTCTCTCGGCTCGGATGCGCTGGCGCACAGCTGACCACGGGGCCCACGCAAGTGTGCGTTCCCCCAGTGAGCCTCCTTGCACGGGTGTTGTGCAAGATCAAGGAGGACGAGGAGCAGGTCTTGCTGGTAGCCCCCTACTGGCCCACCAAGACGTGGTTCTCCGAACTCTTGCTCCTCGCGACAGCACCTCCTTGGCCTATTCCTCTGAGACCGGACCTACTCTCTCAGAGACGGGGCACTCTGTGGCACCCTCGTCCCGATCTTGGAGGCTGCACGTGTGGCTCCAGGACGGGACGAGGCAGGTTTGAGTTCGCTGCCACCTGCGGTGGCGGCAACCATCACTTCCGCAAGAGCGTCGTCCACGTGACACCTTTATGCGTTGAAGTGAAACCTCTTCGTCAATTGGTGTTCTTCTCGCTGAGAAGACCCCCGGAGATGTTCGATCGGAGTCATGCTTCCTTCCTGCAAGAGGGGTTGGAGCGCAGGCTGTCGCCCTCCACCCTTTGGATTATGTCGCGGCCATTGCCGCGTCTCATGATGCAGTGAAAGGTAAGTCTATGGGAAGCATGACCTGGTCATCAGGTTCCTGAGGGGAGTGAGGGGGCTAAATCCGCCTCCCTCCCCTCCTGCCCTCTGGGGACCTCTCAGTAGACCTGGGTGCTCTGCAGAGGCCTCCCCTGGAGCCTTTGCAGTCGGTAGAGTTTTTGCCCTGTCCTATGTGACAGCACTCCTGATTGCATTGGTATCCATCAGGAGAGTAAGGGACCTGCACGCACTCTCTGTTGACGAAGTGTGCCTGGAGTTCGGGCCGGCTTACTCTCACGTATTCCTGAGACCCCGGCCTGGATATATGCCCAAGGTTCCTACCACTCCCCTCCGGGACCTGGTGGTGAACCTGCAAGCGCTGCCCCTGGAGGAGGCAGACCCAGCCTTGGCACTGCTCTGTCCGGTACGTGCTCTCCGCACCTATGTCGACAGAACGCAGTGTTTCAGGACCTCAGACCAGCTCTTTGTCTGTCATGGGGGGAGCCAGAAGGGAAGGGCTCTCTCAAAGCAACGGCTGTCCCACTGGATAGTGGATGCCATTGCTTTGTCTTACCAGCAGCAAGGCCTTCCGTGCCCCCTTGGTGTGACGGCCCATTCCACTCGGAGTGTAGCCTCCTCTTGGGCTTTAGCGCACGGCGCCTCGCTAACAGACATCTGCAGAGCTGCAGGCTGGGCGACACCCAACACCTTCGCCAGATTCTATAATCTGCGAATTGAGCCGGTATCCTCTCACGTACTCGTTTCGGCCAGTTCTGGATCCGCTCAGGTGTCTTCGCTTGCTCGCCACTCCACTCCCCGGACTGGATAAGTGCGATATTTCCTCAGTTCTTCCATTGAAGTCTTGAGTCCTCCAGCACCGACGATGCGGGCACCACTGCGTTGCTCTGGATGCTAGCTAGGTGCCTCCATGCGCACGGTTCCCCATGGTAACCGTCTCATGTGTATTATCCACTGTAAGCCTCTCTGAGCATGTGTCTTCCCTTGGCAAGCCATCTGCCACCCCTGGAGTTTAAATCAGTAGCCACCTGCGGTTGGTACTCCAGTGTTCCATATGCGTTCCTATGTGGCCATATGTGTATTCTTAAGTCCTCCCTTCGGTAGGCAGCTGGTAGCATGTCCCCTTCGGGATATGTTTCCCAGTGTACCTTGGTAATCCTGTGTCAAAGTCGGATCCCCAAAAAAAAAAAAAAAAAAAAAAAAGAGGTAAGGCTCGGGGGTTCAGTCTTTCGCAGGGCACTGGAAGACAGCTTGAAGATGGCGTGATGGCACAGACCCCCAATCTCCGTCACTTCTGACGTAACTCGAAGTGACTACGATAGGGAACGTCTCGGTTACGTATGTAACCCTCGTTCCCTGAGTAGGGAACGGAGACGTTACGTCTCCCTGCCACTTCTGCTGTATCGCTGGGTAGAGGCCGAGTTCAGTCTTGGCTCCTCAGCGAAGACATACTGCGGTTGCGTTCACTTCCTCCTTTTATACTCACGGAGTAGGGCGGAGTACGCTATGCAAATTTCCGCAGCCCCAAGGCATTGCATGCCATTGGCTCGTGTTTTAATACTCGAAGAGGATTGGCTTTCTATGCGAAACCCCCAATCTCCGTCACTTCTGACGTAACGTCTCCGTTCCCTACTCAGGGAACGAGGGTTACATACGTAACCGAGACGGTTTATTGCCAATGTGTGAACAGCTTATAATTAAACTTCAACAAAAGACTTTCGCGTTTTATGAAAGCCTGTAGACTGATATTTATGTGTCTACACATGAAAATATGAAACCTCTGACACAAATTAATGTTTATACAATGTGATGCCGAAAGAGCCATTCTGTACTGCAATGTCAATGTGTCGTTCATATAAAAGGGACTCATTCCCAAAGAGTCAGATCTATATTGTCTATAGTCTCAAATATACTTTATAATCAAAGTACTATAACAGGGCATATATATATATATATATATATATATATATGGGACTTGAATTTGTCCGTGGGGAGTTGATTGGATGGTTGTGGTTCGCTATTGGTGGATCTCGTGTGAGTGACAGATTGCTCCGCCCTCGCGCCAACACATCATCAGAGGAGTAAAGATGTTGCTGCAAGAGGTTTTTTTATTATTAAATATTACGATGCACATGAATTAAAAAAAAAAAAAGATGTGCACAGAAAAATCGTTTATAAAGTAGGCTAAATACTGCAATGATCCATAAACAAGTAAGAAATGTCGGTGAGTTTGATTGATCTATTCATTTTTGAAAAAGTACTTTAATCAATAAGCAAGCGAGCTTCATGACATTAAACATACACAGTTAGAGAGTTATTGTCGAAACATGAAAAAGTAGAAGAAGAAAGTATTTTTGCTTTGAGTGAATCCTGCATTGGGTTAGTTAACTGACCCAAACTGACAGATAATAACAGCAGCCTGTCTCTCTTAGTCCAGCTGTTTCCTGAAGCAGTAGCGGCCGAGTCCCAGACCTGTCTAACATTCCCCATTCAACATGCTACTGGTCACCTCACAGCACTTCCTGTTTGCGTTTAGTCATTTCCTGTTCTCTCCTTGCAGGGGAGTCTGTTGGTTTTAGCAAAACCCCTGGTGAGGATGGACAATGGGAGGGGGGAATCCCACAAGTTTCCCCTCTCTCTCACACACACACACACACACAATACTGTCTATATGTCTAAACACACTGTGCCGTTACATGCTCTGGAAAAATCACGTGTTGTTTCATTCATGAAAAGAATTCCAGAAATCACATTGTGTAAAGCTCTCGTAAATACTGAGTCACCGATTTAACTAGCATGATAAATCATGGCAAATTATGGACTGTTTTATTTTTTTTGATCGCCTGATTTTTATAACGCCAGCTGCCCATGTAAGAACATAACGCGATCACAATTTCTCCACAAAAATGATAGGATACGGTCCTGGAAATACAAATATTTCTTTAGGAACTGTAGTGTTACACACATCAAGGACAACAATTGAGTCTTCCTGTAATGTTTGCAATACTGAATGCTACACTCTAAAAAATGCTGGGTTGTTTTAACCCAACTTTGGGTCAAATATGGACTAACCCAGCCGTTGGGTTAAATTTTTACATTACGTTTTTAACCCAACATTTTGGGTTTGTCCATATTTGGGTTAAAAAAACCCAGCATTTTTTAGAGTGTAATCACATGACCCTGCGGAGGTAATGTGTTGTACGTTTATTTTTAATGTAATGCATTTATTGCCAAATATAACCTTTCCCGTCCCTACACTCTAAACAATACCCAATTTTGGGTAAAATATGGACAAACCCAGCCATTGGCTTGCATTTTTAAATGACATTTTTAACCCAATGGCTGGGTTTGTCCATATTTTACCCAACATTGGGTTAAAACAACCCAGCATTTTATAGAGTGTATAACAGACACACATAAAACATGGACGTCAAAAGTCCCACGTTGTCCATTGCATTCTTTTGAATTAATTCATAACGGACAAGGGCTTTGCTATGGCATGCAAACTATGTTAGGGAACAAACATGACAACAACAAACACATCAAACAAACAAATACATATATGATTTATTGCATATCCATGTTCTCTGAGAGCAAATGTACACTCTAAAAAATGCTGGGTTGTTTTAACCCAACTTTGGGTCAAATATGGACTAACCCAGCCGTTGGGTTAAATTTTTACATTACATTTTTAACCCAACATTTCAGGTTTGTCCATATTTGACCCAAAATTGGGTTAAAACAACCCAGCATTTTTTAGAGTGTAATGTAATTCAAATTATGTTAAGAATCAGTTCTAAGGATAAAGAAAAGAGGTCAAGTCAAGTCATTTATGTAGCGCTTTATACACTACAGATTCACTGAACAAAAAGAGTGTAAAATGTACTTGTTTTTTTCGCTAATTTTTAAAGCAAATTTCACATGTAGAATTAAGTAAGCTCTACTTAACTAAGTTAAGTACAACCAACAAAGAAAATAAGTAAAAGTCTGTTGAGTACTTTGGAACACAATTTACAATGACTGTAATTTTAGATGGCTCTTTTTTTTGAGTACGATTGTCATTTTGAGTAGCAAATGAACTCCAGATGTTAAAAAAATGGCAAGTTGGCAAAATGGCAACTAAACCTAACAAAAAAGCAGTGTTAAAACAGCGTACTGTAAATACAGCTGGAAAACAGTGAAAACGCTGCCTTATAAATCATTCATGCCGTGGTGCATGATGGGAACAGCAGTTTCAGAAAACTTGAGTGGGTTATATTCCTCAATTCTGCTCATTCTTCAATTGAAATCTGTTCAGTGTTCACATCATTAAATATGAGATGAGTTAAATTAATATATAAAGCAGCTCTAAAGAAAGAACTGTCAGTTCAGTTCTCATGTCAGTGATATTGCTGAATATTTAACGCATTCTCATCATAGGGCGTCATATAGTGGCGCTTTTGACATCTAAATCCAACGCACATGGCACCCTTTAGCGTCAATATAACACGCTTCGGTTATGGGTAGGTTTAGGTCTGGGGTAGGGTTAGGGTTAGACCACTAGGAGGCGCCTTCTGGCCCATATATATCTGCGTCTCATTTTGACGCTAAAGGGTGCGATGTGTGTCGGATATTGACGCAATGTCAAAAACGTCAGTATATGACGCCTTGGGGATGAGAACGGGCTGGAATATTAAGTGTCCCCAACTAAGCAAGCCAGTGGCAAAAATCCCGAAATAGAGAACACAAACCTTGGGGAAACCAGACTCAGTCGAGGGCCAGTTCTTGAACGAACATGCTGTGATTATGATTCACACAAGTCAGATTGTAGATCATTCAGAACATTTCATCCAGTTCCTTCCTTCTGCTTGAGGTTTGGGAGCATCATGCTGGCATACGGACCGAGTTGAAGCTGGTCGTAGGGGTCTACAGAGGACTCGTCTGGTTCTCTCAACAGAAATCTGAAATTTAGGCAGTGCTCACTCTCAAGACCTGTCCCACAGATCAACGCCAAACTTGTCTTGTCGCCCTCATAGGCGATGAGAAGAGTCGGCATGGACATTAACTCAACTTTGTTAATATTTTTATGTTAATATTTTTTTTCTTTTATTTAAAATAAATGTTTTACAAAATATTGTTTACTATAAAATCAAAGCCATATATCTAACCAAGTAGTGTTCCAAATTTGAAATTGATATCACAAAAATTGAATTTCCCGTTTTTTTTATTTTGTTTAGGCGTAATGCCCAAAATGACTTAAATTCCATTGAATTTAATCGTGTGCATTCTGCTGTAACAAATTAATAAATGTCTCTCCAAATATCACTTCTGTTACAAACTATTGAAGACCCTTTTGACAATGTGTTTTTTCAAGACTAGAAAAGGTTTTGATCATAAATTATGAAAAAGTGTGGCCATTTTGTACCATTTAGTGACATCTCAACCATTTGAGGCCGATATAAAAAAAAAAAAATATGGGATGAGTTTAAAAACAAATAATACATTCAGTTTGGTTACTAGTGGAGATACGAAATACAAACAAAACAATTTTCCATCACTTTTAATGTTCAGCCAACGTTGCACGGTCTGAATGCTTTCGTAAATGACGCTAACGGCAGCTGAGGACTTGATTAGCCATTACTCATGACAAACACTTCTCGCTCTCCCTTAATAAAATGACATCACGTTTGATTAGCGTTCTGTCTGGCTTGGGCTTAGTTTAGCACTCTATCCAGCAATGACAAATCAGCAAACAATTTCAAACCAAGCCTGCGTCATCTGACCTCAAAATACCCCGACTCGTCCAACAACATCTACAGACTGTTAGAATAACTGTTTACAACAAGGCTGGCAGAAACATCAAAGTGCCTTAAATGAGATGGTGAGTAAACAGATCGCCCCTGAAGTACGCACTACACAGGCCAAGAAGGAGGAGGTGGAGCCAGAGAACATTCGTCCGTCAAACGGAGCATGTTTGCAACAATTAGGCTGATGCCAGATAGCGGCATTATCGCAGCTCCCCATCAAGCTCTCTGTTTATCTTTAATTGCAATTTGGAAAGATATTTGGTACAATTAGGCCTGGGAGTGGCTCTACACAAACCCAGCCCTAAACAACGGCACTGTGTTTTGCCATCTTTGCACGCTGAAGGACCTTTTGAGATATGAGACATAGTGGCTCTTTATAAACACAGACTTTGAGAATCCCAACTCGTTTGATATTTAACGTCGTGTTTTGGAGTCTTTTCATATTTCAAAGATCTTTGGATATTTAGGAAGTATCAGGTTGACACTTGATGACTTTTCCAAATCTTGATTTTCAACAATTGATAAACATCATAAAAAAATGTCGCGTTTCTAATGTTCGAGGTCTCAAAGACCATTTAAAACATGGCCGTTTACATTATATTATTTCTTAATTACTGTACACAATGCATACATTTGCACTAGCCAATAATCTATACCATAAAAAAGTTGTAGTTGTGAATAATAATAAAAAAATTGGAGTATGTTTCACAAGAAAATATATCAGTCTCTCTACTTCAAGAATCTTTTCTAGAATGCATTTGTACAGAGAACAAATTGACCCAAATCAATCAATCAAACAATCAATCAATCAATCAACAAATTTCCTGAAAAGAGTATTACACTGTAAAACAGTATATGATCAATAAGTCATGACAACATGTGTTTTGCGTTGCTTTAACTCATCAAAATACGTTAAGCAATTTTTAACGTTTTTTTTTTTTAAATTTAAGTCAATTTAACGTAATTTAAGTCGTAATGACTTAAACACATAAGTTGATTGTACATTTTTTTTACAAAGTAGAAAGCACACCGTAAAAAAATATCATTTGTAATCATAACATGTTTTCTTTTGTCAAATCAATGTAGTTCCTATAACGTAATATTTTGAGTTTCTGATGATTAAATCATTGTTTTAACTCAATTTTTCAATTTCAATGAACTTAAAATTTAAAAGCAACCAGGTTACTTATTTTTTTTTAAGTTAAACCAACAATATTTTGCCTATGTCGGAAAAAAAGGAGAATTTGACAGAAAAAAAGTAGATGCTCATTTGCAAATCAATGTCAATCGAGTCTCTGCGACCCCCAAAATCCAGTCTATCTCACCAGAACGCGAGGGTTTGAGATGCAGGAATAAACTGAAGTAATGGGTTGTTTCTCTCAGAATAAACTCAGATATTCCGCCTCCTCTCAGCAGGAGCATCAGAAGGAAAACAGGTGCTTGAACGACCTGCTAATGCGATTAAAGGCCCCATGAGGGGTCATCAACCGAACAGGCCTTATCGGATCACACGAGATGGGAATTTGTGGCCAGAAATAAATGTGATTCGGGCTTTTATTTGTCCGTGAGACGGTTCTGCACAGAGACGCATCTGGTAGAGTCATCGGTGGCCCGTGAGCTCAAGATATTCCTGCTGTTGTGGGTCTATATCATAAATCCACACCGGGTGAAAAGAGGCCATCTTTAGAACTTTTAAGAACTTCTGAAGTAACGACAAACGGGAGGGTAAAGCTTCATTTTTGATAACGATTATTTGGACTCGTGTTGATGTGCCACACAGTGTCTTGGAAAGAGGAACACTTGAGGACTTTGAGAGGGCTTTGGCTGACATCTGCTGGCCATAATCTGAACTTACAAAACGCTCCCAAATGTTGTACAGACCATAAACATTTTCCATTTAGCTGTAAAGAGAATATATACTATTATATATCAGCTCACACTTTAGATCTTTAGATTAGGGTACAATTCTCACTATTAACAATGACTTTTGCCTCAATAAACTCCTAATTACTGGTCATTAAAGGAGTGGTTCACTTTAAAAAAAACAAACAAAAAAACTTTTGCTGATAATTTCAAGATGTCTGATAATCCAAGATGTCCATGTCTTTGGAGAAATTAAGGTTTTTGATGAAAACATTCCATATAATGGACTTCATTGGGAATCAAACGGTTCAAGGTCCAAATGAGAGTTTCAGTGCAGACCCAAAGGGCTTTAAACGATTCCAGACGATGAATAAGGGTCTTATCAAGCGAAACGAGCGCTCATTTAATAAATAAATAAAAAGTTTAAGTTTTATAAGTACAAATGCTCACCTTGCTCTGTTCTGTGATGAGCCTTCGTGACTCTCCTGTTCAAACTAATTATCAGCAAAAGTTTTATTTTTAATTTTTTTTTTTAAAGTGAACTACTCATTTAATAGTTTTGGGATTGGTTACGATTAAAGATATAGAATACGTTTTTGCAGAAAGAAAATTTTGGAACACATAATTAATGTGCAGTCAATATCCCAGTAATATGCAAGTTAATTGGCAACTTAATATTGGGTGAGACCATATAGGCCAGTTTCTTTTATTTGAGCACATAAGTTGTGCATTTGATTAAAAATAAGATATATTATATTTTTTAAGATGTAAAACGCATTGAAATAATATTCAAAAGGAGGCCCGACTTGGGAATAGTTCTGCATTTACATACACCTCTCCAGCTTGCTTGCACACTGATCTTTTGGATCCACAAATAGCATGTGGAAGGAAGCTTTCCTGTACACGTAGCCAAGTGAAGGAAAAGAGATGAAAAGAGAGAGAAAGTGAAGAAGGGGGGAAATAAGAAAGCATAGGAGCTGCTGGCAAGCCTTGGTGTTTTTAATTGGTTCCAAGTGTCCCAGATTTTCTCCCGCTGGAAAGCTCCTGGTCCTCCTCTCCGGAGCGCCTCAGTAACAGCATGGACTTCATTTGCCCCTGGATTCTTTATTGTTATTAAGCAATTTCCTGAGGACCTTCTGGACGGCATACAGTACAGGTAATGGATGAGCTTTAGTGGTGACCCTGTCGATGTCCCACAAACTCAAAAACACCAGCCGCTTACATCACTGACATATCTTAGTCAGTAATACTTTCAATAGAACATTCAGCTTCCGTATGAATGGGTTATCATCACAAAAACGGCAAATTAAATATCAGACTGTATGCAGAACACGTTAAAATGTCAAATTAGGTCACGAATCAATGAACAATGGCAAAATATAAAACATTCTGGGTGGTACGTTCAGTCTTTTGAATAATTATCTACCAGTTACAAGGAATATCTTTCAGTTTGATTGCAATACGTCGAACACAAAAAGCTACTTTTCTTCCGAATTTTAAAGAGAAAGTAAATCTCCTCCCGGACAGCCTGTATTTGTCATCTGCTCAGTGAGCTGCAAATCTCCTCAACCTTTCTTCTACTCCCGCCAAGCGTCTTCAAGCCTGCGTCTTCCCTGAAGCCTCGACGTGAGATCTCCCAGACGTTAGGGAGCATCCATCATGGACACACACAGGAGCAAGAAGAACTCAATCCGATACAGAAAGACCAGTAGCTGTCAGCCATATTAGTTATAGCGACGCAGTAAATGAATAGTTCTGAATACTTCACAACTGGGGGGCAAATAAGACTGTCTGTGAGAAATTAAAAATGTTTTTAAAATTCTGTATTAAAATACAACTGTCAAGTTCTTAGAAATTGACTCTAATTTCATGCACAACCATTTCTAGGATTTACAAAGAATGGTGTGAAAAGGGAAAAACATCCAGTATGCGGCAGTCCTGTGGGCGAAAATGCCTTGTTGATGCGAGAGGTCAGAGGAGAATGGGCCGACTGATTCAAGCTGATAGAAGAGCAACTTTGACTGAAATAACCACTCGTTACAACCGAGGTATGCAGCAAAGACACAACACACACAACCTTGAGGCGGATGGGCTACAACAGCAGAAGACCCCACCGGGTACCACTCATCTACACTACAAATAGGAAAAAGAGGCGACAATTTGCAAGAGCTCACCAAAACTGGACAGGTGAAGACTGGAAAAATGTTGCCTGGTCTGATGAGTCTCGATTTCTGTTGGTAGAGTCAGAATTTGGCGTAAACAGAATGAGAACATGGATCCATCATGCCTTGTTCCCACTGTTGGGCTGGTGGTGGTGGTGTAATGGTGTGGGGGATGTTTTCTTGGCACACTTTAGGCCCCTTAGTGCCAATTGGGCATCGTTTAAATGCCACGGCCTACCTGAGCATTGTTTCTGACCATATCCATCCCTTTATGGCCACCATGTCCCCATCCTCTGATGGCTACTTCCAGCAGGATAATGCACCATGAATCATTTCAAATTGGTTTCTTGAACATGTCAATGAGTTGACTGTAGTAAAATGGCCGCCACAGTCACCAGATCTCAACCCAATAGAGCATCTTTGGGATGTGGTGGGGATCTCCATCAACTGCAAGATGCTATCCTATTAATATGGGCCAACACCTTGTTGAATCAATGCCACGTAGAATTAAGGCAGTTCTGAAGGTGAAAGGCGGTCAACTGCAGTATTAGTATCTTCCTAATAATCCTTTAGGTGAGTGTATGATTTAATACAATGACCTAATTTTAATCAGTTGGATGAACAAGCTGAAAAAACAAGGGCACAGTCACTGAAGAACCTTGTTATCTCGGCCTGATCACTCTTTGCTTTCAGTTGTTTTGGCCGCCTCATAATAGAGCGCCACAGAGAGAAGCCAACAAGCAAACTAACCAAACCCGACGTCATTCCCCAGGTTTCTCTCATTCATCACAGCGAGGGGCCAGAGCTGTGAATGCACATTTAGAGACCCCGACCCCCCTGCTGTGAGGAGGAGACCACCACGTCTCCATCTCCTCCCTTCCCGTTTCCCACTGCAGCGTCCTGATAATCGCCTTGGAGGAGGAACAGCGATGGCCTTTGCCTGAGTCAAAGGAAATGGAGGAAACAGAATTCCTAACGTGACAACAAGAAACACAATAAGAGGAAACAATGATATGGAGAGGATGACAAAGAATGAGACAAGAACAGATAGTAAGAACAGCCGTTTGTCAAGTGTTTAACAATTTGTCCAAGTCATGAGTGGGGAAATAAGAAGTTTAACTTCAAGACCAGATTTTGTGTCAAGTAGTGACCCAACACAGCACTAAAATAGTTGTTCATGCATAAAGGAGTTGTTCACTTTAAAAAAAAAAAAAAAAAAAAAAAAACTTTTGTTGATAATTTACTCTCCCCCATGTTTTCCAAGATGTCCATGTCATTCATTCCTTAGTCGAAAAGAAATTAAGGTTTTTGATGAAAACATTCCAGGATCAGTGTGTTTTCTCCATATAATTAGGGTTGGGTATCGAGAATCGAGTATCGATTGGAACCGAGACTAACTTTTCGTTTTTCCTGGAATCGTTCAAAAGTAAAAATTTCGATTCCTAGTTTCGATATTAACAGTCCGCCGAGCGGAAGAAGAAACCGCTGAACAACACCAACGAAGAAACGTCTACCGGAAGTGTTGGCATAACCACACGAGTCGAACATGAGTAGCTTACGTCGGCGATCCAAAGTGTGGCTTCACTTTTCTAAAAATAACGAAATCTCAGCAAAATGCAAAATTTGTGACAAAAGGAGTATTTTTACAGAAAGACTATTTCCTTCAGAAAGGCCGTTGGTTAGCAAGGTTAGCTAGACTTTTTTGACCCTGCCTTTCAAAAGAATCGTTAGGAACCGGAATCGAAACAAGGAATCGGAATCAGAATCGTTCAAATTCAAACGATACCTAACCCTACATATAATGGACTTCAATGGGATCCAAATGACATTCGTTCATTTTGATTAACGAGTTTGAATAGGAAAGTCACGAACGCACATCACAGAACAGAGCAAGGCGACCATTTGAGCTCATAAAACTTATTTCTTTGTTTATTTGTTTTTTTAAATGAGCAATCGTTTCGCTTGATAAGACCCTTATTCATCGTCTGGAAACGTTTAAAGCCCTTTGAACAGTTTGCACTGAAACTGTCTTTTGGAACCGTTTGGTTCCCATTGAAGTCCATTATATGGAGAAAAACCCATCAAAAACCTTAATTTCTTTCGGACTGAAGAAAGAATGTCATGGACATCTAAATGTGAGATAAACCATGTAGGTTTGTTTCACAGGGCTTGAGCTGTGAGCTTGGTGCAAGTTTACAATATCAGAAAAGTCAAACATATGCAGCTTGATATGAGATAAAAATGTCAACAAGTGTATGCGGTTTACAACTCACGCACTAAAAGTGTTTCGAGGTCATAACGTGGTATTGTACAAGCAACCATGTGAAAGCAAGTCTTTATTAATGGATAATCTGCTGCTGTAATCATAATATGTGTCTGTGTTTTACTGCCTCTAGTGTTCATTGAGTTGTATGCACAGTTATGTTTTTGCATTTTTGCAGAAATGTAGGTAGAGGCACATTTTCCCAGTGAGCCTGGGTTGTTATCAGCACTCGATTCAGTTTTCCACGCCGTTCACGGCTCGATTGAGGTCCATGCTTTAGGCTGCTAAAACTGTTAAAATAAATTCAAATTAAATGCTTATATGTCTGTGGGGAACAGGGTTTCGTAGAAAGGTAATGTGTGGTCAGGAGAATTCCTCAATGACCGATATTGTAATGAAGCTGTATATGAGCTACACATGTCCTCTGCCTGTGGATGCAATCAGAAACCAGGAAACGTCTTAAGCCTTGGACGGTTAACACTTCAGCAGTGGGAGAACATGTATGTGTGTGAGAGTGTGTATGTGGCCGTTAGCCTCAGTACCATCTGGATGTGTGTGAGCTGTACAGCTGCAGTGACTGTGCTGCCATCACTGGGTGGTTTCGTTCCGTTCGCTCTCTGATTTACTGTCTGGATTTTTATCAGATGGCCTCATGCCGGGGCTGCGGTACACCTCGCCTTCACCGCGCGCACAGGCAGTTAGGCCAAACCTCCACACACACACACACACACACACCAGCCTGTGCTGCAATACTGCATGCTGGGTACGCAGCCGGTTACAAACACAAATGAATCGCTGTATGCGTGTTCTTGACATCATGAACTATCTGAATTTATAAGCAAAATATGGGCATATAACACATTCTTGTGTCGCAAACATTTAGTGCAACCTAACAGAGCAGAAGTGTTCAGAATAACTACAAAAGACCCAACATGTGTACGTATATGTGAATGTGTTTGCCACGCCCCCAGACCTGATTGGTCATTTGTTTTGAAATGGACATTTAGTACAACCCAATCTCTTGGGGGAAAAAAGTACCAAATTTACTCAAACAAACTGAAATCAGAATCAAATCGATTTGTGAGCTTTTTAATCAGAATATTATTAAATTGAAAAATCTGTAATAATCAACGCTATCTCACGACCAATTCGTATGAGTGATTAAAAAGTGGCTAATTCCTACTAATTCATACGACCTCACTCGTACAAATTCGTACGATTTGTCTAAACCCACGTGGTGGGTAGGTTTAGGGGCGGGGTCAGGGGTACGTCATTCGTACGAATTCATACGAATTGGGCAATTTGTAAAATATGTACGATTTAGAAAAAATCTTACTAATTTGTGCGAGTGAGGTCGTACGAATTTTACGAGGTGGCTAATTCGTAACAATTCGTACGACCTCACTCATACGAATTAGTACGATTTTTTTCTAAATCGTACATATTTTACAAATTGCCCAATTCGCAGTGTTGTAGTACTCGAGACTCGGACTCGTCTCGGACTCGGTCTCGAGACCATATTTTAATGGTCTTGGTCTTGTCATGGACTCGTGTCCATTTGGACTCGGAATTGACTCGTACTCGAACATTTTTTTTTTTAGGACTCGGAATTATTCCCCAGTCCACTCGAGTTCAATTAAAAAATATTTTTCATGATTATTAATGCATGTTAATAAAATATTTCTTTAAAATGATTGAAACGCCCAGTGATTGGTGATTTTCTAGTGCGCAATTGCGCATGACAAATTTTAATAAAATTACTTTTAACACCACCTATGTGGCCTTTTTACCCTAAACTGATCATATTTTTTAAACTCTAAGTAAATTCAGTAAAAAAAAAAAAAAAAAGTATTTCTCTAAATAAATAAAAGTATATTAGCTAATCAACCCTCACTGGTCTCGGTCTCGACTCGGACTCGACCGTCTCTGGTCTCGGACTCGACTCGGACTCGACTCTCTATGGACTCGGTCTTGACTCGGACTCGACTCTCTCTGGTCTCGGTGTCGACTCGGACTCGAGTGAGGTGGTCTCGACTACAACACTGCCAATTCGTATGAATTCGTACGAATGACGTACCCCTAACCCCGCCCCTAAACCTACCCGGCACGTGGGTTTAGATATGTCATACGAATTCGTACAATTGAGGTCTTTTGAATTAGTACGAATTAGTCACTTTTTAATCACTCGTACGAAAACGTACGAATTGGTCGTGAGATAGCTTTGATTATTACCGATTTTTCAATTTATTAATATTCTGATTAACAAGCTCACAAATCGATTTGATTCTGATTTCAGTTTGTTTGAGTAAATTTGGTACTTTTTTTATTTATAAAGTCCATTTTGCTTGCCAACATGACATCATGACTTTTGCGTAA
This sequence comes from Pimephales promelas, assembly GCF_016745375.1. Next base: position 2,398,839 of record NW_024121499.1, read on the forward strand.
ACATACACGGCACTTTCAAGTCAAGTGGCGCATTATCTATACGCATTTTGAGCTATCCGCGTGTATGTGTGTGTGCAGGGCCTGAAATTAACACCCGACCACCCGCCAAATGCGGGTGAATTTTGCTATTGGCGGGTAACACTGTCAATCTACCTGCCACATTGGCGGGTAGCCAATGAGAATTGAGTGATTCATTAGGATTTTTACATTTCAACGAAGTCCGCTATTGCGGTGGACTTTAGCTAAAATGTGGCAGCACATTACTGGGGTAAAGAGGCCAGCTGAAACAAAACAAACAGCCAACAAAAAGATGAGGATGAGAAAAAGAAAAGTAAAGAAGACATTTTAATACAAAGTGAACAATCGGCGGCAATGGCAAGGTTCGTGAGCGGCTGATTTATGACAGCGACTGTTGTTTCGTAACGTTCATGCGATCAGAAAGAAGATGAGGCTCTTTTTCTGACTATGTGTGCGAGTATGAAACTGTTGATGAGATGGGATGAGATAATGTAACGCGTCGCTGTTGTAGGTTACAGTACAATGACAGTTGCACAGATGTGTGTGCGTGTGCAACTGTGCATGTTGGGAGTTGGGGACCGGTGAGAAAATGTCCGGTACCCGGTAATTTTATCAGTAATAACATTATTAATTTAGTTCATATTTAACCGTTCCTGAACGCTGTAACTAAAAGCTGTTAAGAGTAAGACCTGTAGCTGCTACGTGACTAAATCCGCCATCAACACAGCCGCGTGTGATTTGTTTACGAGCTGCGGTAGGTCCATCTGTTGAGTATACTATGTTTTGTGTGTGTCTGTCAAAATCAATGAATAAAAAGATTTTTTTTTAATGTATGTTATTAGAGTTATTATTACTTGACAGCACTAAAATGTGTGTTCTTACAAGTTAAAGAACAATATTGTGAAATTCCCGGGTTTTTTTTTTTTTTTTTTTTTTTTACGTTTATGAGGCAAAAAAAAAATGGCTGGTAAAAAGTCTCTGTGGCGGGTGAATTTTTAAATCCACCTGCCACAGTGGCCGGTGGCCGAAAAAATTAACTTCAGGCCCTGTGTGTGTGTCTACACCGTTAAATGTCAAAATGATTCCGCGTGTTTGTAGGTTACACGCCGTCAAATGTCCGAGCGAAACGAAGCAAAATGTAGATCTACATCTAGGGAGCGATATTTTTTTCCCTAAGATGGTAGGGGAAGACTGGTATTAACCCCAGTGACGGGTAGGTTTAGGGACGGGGTTGGGGTAGGTCATATATTTATATATACAGTAATGTAACGTTAAGTCAACGGCGTTCATATACACACTGAAAAGCGATTATGAGTCTTGAAAGCACGCCAAAAATGGAAATACGAATTGGCATGTCATACATACACCATTTCATGAGACCAGTCTTATATGACAGAAAAGCTCTCTCCGCTAATGTGTACAGGACAATATTTCTCACTGATTCAAATCAGTAACTCATCTTTATAAAATTATTACAATCAGGCTTTAGTGACACTGTATCTATTTTGTAGAACATAATCTTTTTTATTGCAACTTATAATTTTGCTTGCATCTGATTGTCTGATTTGATTGCAAACTCACATTCTTATCTTAACAGAGATAAAATATGATTTATTTCACCGTGCCGTGGGAAGTTATAATTATTATTGATTTTAGAAATTAACAACAGGACCCAAACTAGTTAAATGAGTACTGAAATATGGGAATGGAGTAAAAGAAAGATTAAAAAGAAGGATCAAATACATGGGAAGGTTCAAATGATGATCGCAATGAATTGAGAAATCGATATTTTTTTTTTTTGTATTTTTTATCAGGCTTAATTAATACCTTCACATGACTTGACAATGCAGCACTCATGATGTCAGATGCATAAACCAATGAGACGTCCATTTAATCTAAACATAGGCCAATAATTAAAACGCACACACACAAAAAATAAAATAACGAGTGGAACGTGTGTGGTCGGCTAAAAACTTTAATGTTAACTTTTATTTTCACTAGTCACATTGGTGCTGTGGGGATGCATTATTTTAGCACTTCACTTCAACTTTTAGTCTTATTTTTTTTTTACTATATCCTTAGATGTCAACAAGAACATTAGGCGTCTACACATCATTATTGTGTGATATTTTTTTTAAATAAATGCACCACACATCTTTACTGTGCATGAAAAATGTCAATCATATCTAGTTTTGCAACGATACCTACGCGTGTTTGACCTTACAACTCTGCCAGCGAGCAGAATCCCGTGGGATATTGTTGCCTCTCTCTCTCTCTCTCTCTCTCTCTCTCTCTCTCTCTCTCTCTCTCTCTCTCTCTCTCTCTCTCGCTGAGGTAATGTCTGAATTTGTAATCTGTTTCTGTGTCTCGCTGAGAGGACAGATTTTTCTCGCAAAAAAGCTTAAACCAGACCTTCCTTCAAAATCAACATGGAAAGCCTGCGTTTGAAACAGAAACTGGATCCTTCATGCATATTTCTGCACCATTAGGCACCCAACACAAACTCCCAAAGAAACATAGTGCATATGTAAGGGGATTGGTATTAAGCATAAATATAAATCCAGGTTTCAAACATGCAACAGAACACCAGTGTTTTCTGCAGAGGTCTCTAATCCGACCACAGCGATTGTCTTGGTCGAGAAGGCGACGAGAGCCACTAATTTGAGTTTGGTTAAAGAACCACAACATGTAAACACACCATAACTCATGATGATCTACTAACCACACCACCAACCGGACGGCCTTTGAAATGGTATTCTATCTATTTGTCAAGTGATTATTTGAGACACAGACGATTTATAACCATTTGCAAGTGACATGTTCATATATTTTCATTCATAAGTTCGAGAGTCACACAGCCGGGCTGATATTCAACAACGCCACAATTGCGAGTGAGATAACACTTTTATACATCAGTTCAATAAATAATAAATGGATGTTGAGTAACTTACATGTTAGATTCCCAGTTCATTTGTCTAGTGTTTCTCCACCAATCTAAATGGTTTCAAATGAAGTCCTGGCAGAATCAACAACCCAACAAGACAGGGCTGGTTCATTCCTGAATCAATCAGTGTTTTGAACGAATCAGTTGATTAAATGATTCAAATACTCACCTGTGGACTTGTCACCACCGAACAGACATATATATATATATATATATATATATTGTCAGAATTGTAAGCTTTTTTCTCCTCAGAATTTGACTTTATAACTAAAAAACAAAATTAGTTTATATCTCACAATTCTGAGAAAAAAAAGTGAGAATTATGGGATATAAAGTCATAATTGCGAGAAACAATATCAGAATTGTGATATATTAATTTGCAATTGCAAGAAATAAAGCCAGAACTGTGAGATGAAAAGTAACACATATCTTATATCAAATATCTCACTCACTCACTCACTCATTTCTAATTCTTTTATTTTCACTGAGACCATACAAGCAGAAAGCCACGGACAATACTGTGGGATTGTTGCTCTGTTCCCAAAAGAGGAAATTATTATTGTTAGATTTCAAAGCTTTGGCATAAGCTCTTGAGAAAAGGGAAACGCTTACTGTAGCTTTTATTTAATATATTTATTTATTTTTGTCACATTCTAAAGAAAACAGTCCCTTTTTGGAAGAGACACAGATATATTCCCCCTCCTCAGCAAGCAGAAACATTCGGCATCACGGCTTATGTTGGAAATCTGTTGCAGCATCTGTGAAGATCTCAAAAGGTGCTTCTGGCTAAAGTCGTAAAAATAGGAAATTACACTGATTAAAACTGCAGCTTTGTATGGCTCCTGTCCCGAGCATCATCCCACCACTTTGTCGGGACGCTTTTAACATCAACATGTCTTTTCCCAAACACTAATGGTTTAATTGCTGAGCATAAGGTGTTTTTTTTTTAATATTTATTTAATTATTTTTGTTCACTCCATCTGTTTGAAGCGTAGACATGAAAAGCAAGGTAAATGCTCATATGGACCATTTATAACTGTCTATAAGAAGACCTGAACTCCTGAACTGAGAAACAGATGGTAGTCCATCAAAATCCTTTAAAACATACAAGAATAAATGTGAAGCCTTTCACGTCTCTGTATTCCGTCAACAACAGCTTGTTTTGCAGACGTTCTTGTTCAATCAAAATGTTTCAAAACACTTGCAGGTTGAGAGGTGGAGTCGTAATCAGCAGAAAACCGGAGTCAGAAGAGCACCTCTCGTCAGCTTCCAAAGCAGAACTCGTGCGTTTATCGAACAAAGCGAGGTCGAAGGTTCAGAGATTTCACTGATGCCAAACTGACGCCTACTGTGAATATCCCTAAAATATGATGACCGTGACTCCTGAGTAACGACATGCAAACAAAAACTCTCCAACCTGACCTTTGCAAATCAACACCCACTCATCTGTCAGAAACGAGTCGTCCTGAACTAATGCAATTTTCCGAATAAACACCCCAACAGAACTGGATGTACCATCCAAAACATGACTTTTAGCCCAAAGATAATCGTTTCCTCATTAATTTCTGATGATAAATGTAAACAATTTGGTAATTTTTCCATGCACAGATACTCAACTGGCTGGGGTCTGCCAGCAAAGTGGTCATTTGTGTGTAATTGCTCAGGGGTTTGTTTTCTAGCGGCGGTGGCGTGGGAATGTTGTACGATTGCCAGACTGGATTGATGAGGTCTTCCCTAACTGGCCTCCAGCGAAGCGCCCTGCTCCTGATCTCTGCTGGCTCATGGCCCCACTTCCTACCAAACAACTCCGTACAACCTCAGCTTTGTCATTATGAGCCATGAAATTGTGTAGATGCTCTCCGCCACTCATTTAAAGCCCCATTTTCAAGCTTTCTGCGCATCAGCTTTTCCCCAACAGGTACATTTGCCAGGGACACCCTTGTGTGAGAGAAGCATACATTGGGATACTTGAGCACTTACTGCAGAAACAATAAACTTTAGTGTTTCAGATACTTAAATGCATGTATTTAATTAAATAAAATATATATTATAGTTACAATTTATGTTAAAATAGCTGGGCTTAAAGGGATACTTCACAAATAGCTATGTTTCCATACTGTAAACAATGCTGGGTTGTTTTAAACCAAAATTGGGTAAAATATGGACAAACCCAAATGTTAGGTTAAAAAACATAATTTCATTTCTTAATTACATTTTCAACCCAACATTTGGATTTGTCCACAGTTGACCCAAATTTGGGTTGAAACAACCCAGCATTTTTTAGAGTGTTTGAATAACTCTGGGAGATTCCCATTAGATTTTACGTCTGAATTTTTGTGGATATACAACCATTTATTGTCATGCACACACATCACTAAGGTGCATTTTAAAAATGTTTATTGTGTATTAATTATTCAGAAGCATCAGTGTTTAATGAAAATGAATGTGTTGTAAAACATGCACTCTAAAAAATGCGGAGTTGTTTTAACTCAATTTTGGGTCAAATACGGACAAACCCAAACGTTGGATTACAAATGAAATTTAAAAACGAAACCCAACGGCTGGGTTTGCCCATATTTGAGTGTACATATGTGAATACACTCTAAACAATGCTGGATTGTTTTAACCCCAAATTGGGTAAAATATGGACAAACCCAAATGTTGGGTTAAAACATGTAATTTCAAATTAACCCAACTTTCACTTTCAACTGTACATTTTTTAATTACAATTTTAACCCAAACATTTGGGTTTGTCCATAGTTAACCCAAATTTGGGTTTCTTAGAGTTTTTTAGAGTGTTTGAATAACTTCCAATAAGATTTTACGTCTGAATTATTGTGGATACACAACCATTTCTCGCCATGCACACGCTTCACAAAAGCGCATTTTAAAAATGTTTATTGTGTATTAATTATTAGGAATCATCAGTGTTTAATGAAAAGTGTTTACACTCTAAACAATGCTGGGTTGTTTTAACCCAACATTTGGGTAAAATATGGACAAACCTAAATGTTGGGTTAAAAATGTAATTTAAAATTGTAGCCCAACTTCAACTTTCACTTTCATCTGTACATTTTTTAAATTACATTTTTACCCCAACATTTGGGTTTATCCATATTTGACCCAAATTTGGGTTGAAATACCCCAGCTTTTTTTTTAGAGTGCATCCACACGTTTTATCCGAATTAAGTGATATCGAGTAAACAGTAAAATTCGATTGAATTTCATGAATATCGACTCAAATGAAATACGTTCGGTCTCATGGGATTTTATCGTGATCGATATATGGCTTATGCGATAAACGCTGATGGAAACGTTATTATGGCGCGATCCATTTTGCCTAGCAAAACTTTGTTCACTTGAGTGTTGTGCAATTCGGTGATAAAATGAATGGAAACACCTTAACATGTCTCAGATCAATTCGATATACTAAATTGATTGCAAAACAGCATGTGGCGTCATTACGCACAGGTTTTTGTTCGCTTTAAAGCCGTTGGCTGGAAACACACTTTCACCAGCTTTCTTCGTATGAGGTTTTTTACCGAACTTCAGATGATCCGATTGACAAGTGGATGGAAACTTGGCTATTTATGGTTGTTTGGCACCATTGACTTCCATAGTAGAAACAAACAAACAAACAAAAAAAAAAGTACTATGGTGCCAAAGTTATAATCGTTCTTCAAAACATCATCCTTTGTGTTCATCAGAAGAAAGAAACTCAATACAGGTTTGCATCAACTTGAGGGTGAGTAAATGAATTTTCATTTTTGGGTGGAGTATCCCTTTAACCCTCTGGGGACTAAGCCCTTTTTGGTCCGTTTTCTCTGTTTTTACATTTGGGCTTATAAACTACAATATGTAATGTCGATGGAACACTATGTGTTTGGTATCTATGGATTCAGAAGACCCTAAGCTAACATAAGCATGCATGTAATGTGTTTATAAAGGAAGTCTGAGTGAAAAAAGTACAATATACTAGAGAATTCGATTTTTTGTCATTTATTTCTGAAAATCACACAACAATAGTGAACAGTTTTTGTCCCTTTAAGCTTTTCATGCTGCATTAATATTATTATTCATTGTGTTTCAATGTATGGAAGTATACAACAGGCCCACTCTCTTTTTCTGTATCGCTCCCTCTATCAGGCACAAGAAACCCTAGCCGACTGTTACAACCTCAGCCACTTCATTTGACATCTTTCCACATATTGGAACGGTTAGCGGAGACCTAACCCTGTGACCTTGTGACCTCTCCTCCACTCACACACACACACACACACATAGCCTGTCTTAGAAAGCCTCCAGGGAGGTCATGGATTAGAACAGAATACTTTAAGGTTACGCTCTCTTCTTCCACACTTCTGCTCTGGTTTGGGCCATTTTGGTCCTCGCAGCGCTGGGATAGTTTTGTATAGCCGTCAGAGTGACTTGAATATTAGAAACTGTGTCCTATTTCATGACCAAGTGTTTATGCGATTCTGGACTGTGACTGCATGGAAACTCTTTAGTCTCAAGCAGCTTTGGGGAAAACTGTCTCTCTAAGCCAATGCACACAAAAAGGCGTTCAAAAGCCAGGCGAGGAGATTCTGCAAAAAAAAAAAAAAAAAAAAAAAAAAACTGGCATAATTTAGTCAACTTCATATGGTTTCAAACCTCATGAAACATTCACTTGACCCTCTCGCAGGCGAAATCCATTCATTTCCATTGGAATCCACACGATCACAAATCTTTGCGGGTTAAAGTTGGTCATGCAGATTTGCCGCGTCAGCCAACAGAAAGCTGTTTGGTTTAAAAGGCAGATTTTCGGTAATGTGTTCCCTATTTTAAAAGCTGTGCTAGACGATGGTTTTCCTGGAACTAAAACTTCCTTAAAAAGGATGTAAAAGCAACATAAAAGTAGTCTCTCAAGCTACATCATTCAAGTCTTCAGAAGAAATATGATAACTTTTGGGAGAAATAGATTCAATTTTTTATTCATTATTCATGATATTCATGTTTATTATTCAGTTCTCAAGTGAAGATTATAAATTAATGAGTTTCAGCCACTTTGTCACAAAGCTTCGTGACTACAGAGGACTTGAAATTTAGCATTTGAGCCATTTTTTATGATACTTTTATGGTGATTTTGCATCCATCTTGTCAGAAAGCAAATGATCTGTTTCTCTCTCTTTAGTCTAGTAAGCGCACAGTCCTTCTCCAGAGCTCCAGCAGTCTAGCGTTTCTTACCTGAGGTTATAATACTTAGACTGTGAAATCATCTAGTCACCACCGGCCCCCAGCTCCCTCAACTTCGCAGCGCTCTCGTATAGCAGATCTTTAATATTTATGGTTGTCAGCCGAGGGAGCGGAAGGGGTCTGAGGGGTGGAGGTCTACACTCCTGCTTTCTTCGCAGTGCTGGCGGTTTAGCAGACAGAGCCCAGGCATGGCCTCCATGTTGAAATGATTAGGACACAGGAAGCTGAACCTGACACTGCTGACACCAGGCCTCAGCGCCACATCCTGACCACAAGACCCTCAGTGTGCCGGAGAGCCCTTCGTCATGACAGCCAGACGCTGATTTACACCTTCTGATAAGAGGAACTTGGACATGGAGACGGAAGGTGTGGAAAATTAAACTCTAGCAGAATTATAATGAGCATTCAAGAGCCTTTTGAATGTGATCAATGTATATTTGTTCTTTAATTTGCACGACAATTGTAGGTAAAAGAGTCACTGTCCTAAAAGCAAAAAAAAAAAAAAAAAAAAAAAAAAAAAAAGCAAAAAAAGCAAAAAGAATTGCAATATATATATATATATATCCAT
>NW_024121499.1:2415103-2427603 GCF_016745375.1 Pimephales promelas
TACGTAATTGCACCTGTCAAGTAATAACCTAACAATACACTAATTCTCAACTAATACTCTAACGAGAGCTATAGTTAAAGTCAACAGAATGTCTAAAGGGGACCAACAAAATAAAGTGTGACCAACATTTGCAAAAACGGTAACACTTTACAATAAGGTTTCATTAGTTAACTACATCAGTTAACATGAACTAAGAATGAACAGCACTTATACAGCATTTATTAATCTTATGTGATGCTAGTTTGTATTTATTAACAGTAGTTAATGCAACATGAACAAACAACGAACAACTACTGTAAAAATGAATGCGCTTTATCTAATAAAAAAATTGTGGCAACAGATTTTAAGCAATATTATTAATTAAATTTAACAATAGAATTGAGTAATGACTAATCAAATTAATTCATTAAAAGTTAACCATTTAAAACGAGTAAAACTTTTTTTTAGAAAGTATGTTTAAGTCACCATTATGGTGATCAGTGTTTGTTTTAGTTTTGCTTTAAAATGACGGGTTTCTCCTTCAGGGATTCTGCTTGATCACATCAGATGTCTTCAATGTTGGCAATATAAAATAAAAATAATGTAAAATAATTAATCTTTGACGTCTGTCTGTTATTCAGATATTTTTGTTAAATTTTTTGGTGTAAACATTACTCATTTTAAAATGGTTAACATTTAAGGAATATCAACTCTAATTTGTTCAATTTAATTAATAATATTGCTTGTAATCTGTTGCCACAATTTTATTGATTAGATAAAGCATATTCATTTTTACAGTGAAAGATTAACAAATACAATAACAAATGGTTAGTTCATGTTAGTTAATTAGTTAAAGCATGTTGCTAATGTTAACAAATGAACCATAGAGTGTTACCACTATAACTTCATATGCTATAATAAATCATTTGATATGCTGTAGAGTTAACAGTAAATGTCAATAGACTTTGATTAATGGACAGAGAGGGTTCACTCACAAAAAGAGTGCATGACTCTTCAGACACACGGTAGATGAGCTCTGCATGCTGGATGACACGATCTAGAAGTTTCTCTTGGGAGATTGAAGTACAGTGTGTGAGAGATCCGGTCTCGTCCTTGCAGTCCAGAGGAACGGCCTGAGAAACCCAGAAACGCCAGAGCGACACACAACACAGCCAGAGCTGCAGAACTAAAGAAACACACACAGAGTAATTCACTGCTTTGGAAAGTCTGTAAGGCCAATAAGCCTTAGAAATATTTACTTTCAGCAGATTGCACTTTTCATAGCGTATTTGAAATGTGTTCAATAAGCGAACTCTGTTTTCTTTACAAAGCGAATGCATTTCTTCAAGGCTATAGCTCTAGGCAGATTTCCTTGCCAAAAAAAAACAACAACAACTAATAAAGATCTGGAGTCAATATACCTTTAACCCTGTTCATTTTGCAGATGTGTCTATGGTCACTTGCCTGAATTAGAGGCACACATCGCCTTTATATAATATTGTCAGAGATCCATAGATTCATCAGCTCCTGCTTCAGTGTAAGAAGAGACGTGGCCTTCTCTTCAGACTCCTTCATATTCAAGACTTCAACCTGAGGTGTGACCAATACCTCAATGAGTACCACTCAAAATAATCCAGCTTTTTATTAATGAATGGGAAGTTACTAAAAATATAGCTTTCCAAGACACTAGCAGCTTATTTATAGTTAAGCTACAGTCAAGCTATACTTTTAAACAATAGGACAATGCGTAGTTTGTTATACACTACAAAAATATGCTTAAACAGTATAGTATTGTAACATACAGTATATGTAATGTTTTTATTTAAAGCCTACTTATGTTTTTTTGTTGATAACAATACATTATTTTTTTTAAAATAACAATTAACTGTTTAAATGTTTAGGGCCAGAAATTGAAAATTGACATTCAGTTTGGAGTTCAGGAGATTGTCTTGACCAGGACCACAGCCCTAAATGCATTAATTGGTTGATTAGATTGCATTAATGAGAAACTGAACCGGTGTTATATATGAAGAGTTCAGATGCAAAAGCCTCTAAATGCCATTTGAAATTTTCTTCTAGAATGATAATTTTTATCAAGCTTGTATATTTAAGTTCAGTGATTTCACTTAAATGGCAATGATGATTACCTATTAATTGTTATTTAAGTGAAATTACTGAACTTAAATATACAAGTTTGATAAAAATCATCATTCAAGAAGAAAATTTCAAATGGCATTTAGAGGCTTTTGCATCTGAACTCTTCATATATATAAATATTAAGAAAGTGGGTTAAGTTTATAGTATCATAAGTAAATAATAGGTATTCACCAACAATGGTTTATACATAATATTCTGTCAGGTCACCAACCAAAGCACAGATAATCATAATAAAGCATCTGGGAATCTGTTGCTTCTGTTTTGAATTTCCCTGGATTTTTATTTTTTATTTGTTTGTATAAGCTTGAGGTTCTTTTGTATCATATTATCTCTGGAATGTATCTTTTGTATTTATTAGACAATTCACATGATTCACATATCTTTAAAGCTTTTCTCTTCCAGTCGGGAAGCAGGCGGTTGCTGAGATGAGCTGATTTTGTCTCTGTGATATATGAAGTTTTTCAAAGATCCTATAGGCTGCCAGCTAAGAGAATCTCTATCAGAACATAATCCACATCAGGATACTGAAATAACACCGTTGCAGGTGGGCGGCGGACTTCATTAAGTCCTGAATATAGCAATTCTCCTCTCGATTATGCTGATTTGTCCTACATATTTAAGTCCCCAAACCACACAAATGTGGCTTAATCCAATTTGAACATCAAAAGGGATGGATTGAGTCTGTAAATATTTCAGAATTAAGCCCACTTTGTTGGTCAGATTCACATTATAGCAGAACCAACAGACAGCAGAATAGATGTGTTCGTCTATTTATGTAATCCAACACACCTACTCTATAATACCAGTTTAATATATGTTACATTTTCAGGGCAAAACCGGAATTTTCCAGAAAAACTTTCAACACAAAAAACAGAAAATTCCTTGGCAGTAAACAACTTTGCAAAACTATGTAACTTCAATGGTAACTTCGCGTCTGCTGCCATGTTGGATCCATGGGTATAAACAAACTGCCCCGGTGTGTCGTATAGAGAGCCTAAGTCCCGCCCCTTCCGGCTCATGGGACCTTATTTCGGAAAAAAAATATGAATGGTAGTCAATGGCGAGAGCATTGCATGTATCTATACATCTCAGTTCTCCAGCGGCGGCCATCTTTGAGGGAAACCAGTTCAACCCAAGCACTCTTTGATTACGTAACTGCAGATCATCTGTCCATCATCGTATAAAGCCCGCCTGAACTGATCATAATCACTCCTCAATGGATCGAGTCAATTCACTTCACTCAATTGATTTTAAATTGTGATTGACATTAAATCGTCCTGTCCTTTCTTTGTCCTTTGCAGTGACGGGGTCACAGCAGTTCACTTCACAGTGTTCAAAGGGTCGGTCTGAGTGCCAATGAGATCAGGAGGATGAGAAACAGTAGCTGTCCAAAGACACACTGGACGTCAGAAAGCTGTTATTTATTCACACATCCTCCTGCAAACACCTGCAGCCCAAATTGTTTTGTCACCTGTCCCACCCAAACCATTCAAACGTCTTAATCTCTTAATCTAGTCTTAATCTCTATCCACGTCATAGCTGTCAACATTGAACATTGAAAATAAGTGAGATTTCCTGGAATCCATCCCCAAAATAAGGGATTTTTTTTTTCTTTTACACGATTCTTACCCTCAAACTTTAAAAATAAAGCACTAACCATTAAAAGTCCAAAAAGTGTGTGTCAATGTGTCATTTAAAACAAAAAAAAATATCATAGAGAATGTTTAAATACTCTAATGTCGTGTGTCCACCAAAGCATTTTTCCAAGCCTATGTTTTCAATTGTTTTCAATGGGAGCGCCGCGTTTTTTAAACGCCATGAGCGTAGCGAGGCGAGTGCCCGGCGTTTTTACTGGTCGCTGGGAGTTGAAAAATGTTCAACTTTGGATAAAACGCAGCGCACACGGAGTAAAGCCTTTATACTCGACGCGTCCGCACGAGCGCGGCAAAAATGACATGTTGGGTGCACAAGACCGGCAAGACCTCATTTCGCATGGCTGTGTACAACTTTTTTGTGATTTTTGTTCATCCTGCATATCAAATGTTACTCTCCCTTGCTTTATTTAGTAATACATGAATATGCAAATCAGGCCCCGCCTCCACTCAATCATTGCTACACAATGGCAAGTGGAAATATTGGTTTAATTCAGAAAGCAAAAACTGATTCAAAATGACATGATGTTATGTCTTTCTGGATTTACTGGATTTATACTTAAAATCTGAAAATAATATCTGCCTAAAAAGTTCTCATCAGATATTTACAGATGTCTAATTACGACAGAAACGTAATATTTTGTCATTTTGCTTGTCAAGTAGGCTAAATGTATCTTGAATTTAAGAATGTTAGATATTTGTACAGAAACATAACCTTTTGCATTCTGAAATCACACATTACTCATTACTTAAATAATTGCATATAATAATTACACAAAAAAAACAACAACAACAAATACATACATACATACATACATATATACATACATAAATACATTTCAATGGTGCACATTTACCATTCATACTTTTAATAACTCTCTTTGTTAATACATATATAATGTTTTTATGTTTATTTATTTATTGTTATTATTGTATTAGATCCTTTCTGATAAATGCTGTTGCTTAATAGGTCAATTGATTTCTAGGTCATGAAATATACAATAACCAATAGACAAACATATTATATTTAAGTCCACTATTTGCTGTACTTGTTTTTGTAAATTTTTTGTCTCCCTTGTTTTCTTTCAGAAAATAATCATATTCATAAAATCAGTTCACGCTGTGATCAAGTTTTGCCATGTGTATTTGTTTTCGCTCTGAATCCTTTTTTAAAAAAAAAAAATGAATAAAACAAAGTAAATATCTTGAAAATAAAAAATATAAAAAAATAAAAAATAAATGAAATCAAGTGTAGAAAACTTTGCAGTTATTTTTATTAGCACCAGCTATTATCTCCACTAAAACAAATAATAACTTATTCAAGCAAATAACTACAAGGTCAAACATGTCCTGCATTCACTAAGCTCAAAGTAAAAAGTTCAACCACAAAAGAGATGCAACTTCAAGACACCCGAGGTTCAAAAAAGGGCCCAATGCCAGATCCTGAATCAGAAAAAAAAAAAAAAAAAAGTTCACTAGGTGAACACTAGGTGTCGCTGGATCTGGTTCAAGTCAGCTCTGGACATGACATATGTCTTTCAATAGACTAATTACAACAGTTCACGTTAAACTCAGAAGGGAAGAAGTGGACTTTGCCAGTCACATGACTTCCACGTCACCACCAGAGCTTCTTTCGTGAAAGCAAACAGTGAGTAGATGAGCTTTCCTGATGATATCTCATTCAGCCACAGCAACCGCAAGTAAAAGTGCATTTCATGTCGTAGAATTAAACATAAATATGTCTTGAACTTTTCAGACATTTAACCAAATTTCAGACATTTAACCAAAAACCCATTAGTGCTAAAATGCAAATGGCCTATAAATACGTCATCCCTGCAGCATATTTATGATTTTCTTAACCACTAGGTGGCACTGTCACCAAACCTGGCAGGTATGCTCAGATCAAGGTGTAAACAAATCCGGTACCACCCTTCAGTTCAATAGGACACAGTGTTGGTGGGATACAGCCAATATACCTCAGATAATTTTTGGCGACGCTGTCAACATTGTTAGGCCATAATTCAGTACCAATTAAAAATCCACTTCAAGACTTCGTCCCAAACAAACAAATACATAAAAAATTCTTAGCTGCATAAAAACCCCTATTCAAACTATTTTAACCCATGGTTCATGAACACTCATATACAGTGAACCCGTGGCACTATTTGGGGAGCAGGAGTTTATCGAATCAGCCTTTTTAAGCGCTCCCAATAGATAAAGTCTGGCCCGGGCTAATTCGTGTCAAGGAACGGGCGACATGCCCTCTCCAGATGTGAAGGGTGCAAAGAGACTGGAGTGCGGAGACACTTTAGCCCTGAAGAGAGCCGCGATTGCAGAACACACATGAATATTTATTATTCCCCGACGTTCACGGCCAATTACTGCACAGCTTCCTCTCTTTCCTTCCTATGTTTGATTGACATGCTAACTAATCAATCTGAGTGCTATCAGCTTTATAATTAAGCTGAAAAGTGTGCGTGCATGCGTGTGTGTGTGTGCATGTGTTGATTTGCATTAATTCAGGCTGGCTCGTTTTAAACACATCCACCCCCCCACCCTTAACCACTAGGTGGCATATATGCATATAAAGAGACATGACCTTGAAAATAACACTGCGAAAGTCTTACACACACGATAAACAAACGTAAAATACAATCTTAAAGGGAAGAAATTAATTTTTGATATGTTTTAGCTTACTTTAAGGGCATCCAAGATGTAGGCGTCTTTGTTTCCGCAGCATTTTCAATTTTGATATTTTTAGGTCAAACCGTTCTTGTCTGTCCGTCATATAATGCAGGTCTATGGTCACCACCTCAAAGAGCATGCACAGAGAAGTCCAGATTAAACATGATTTAATGACTCGTAAATGTTACATGAAATCACAATGGAAAACGATTTCGATATATCAACAGACAACGTTGAATTTTTTTTCACTTCCGGCGCAGACCGAATCGCCAGCGCCCTCAGATCACTTGGACGTGGCTGTGATTACAAGAGGTAAAAACGACATAAATACTGCTCGTTTTCTCACACAAACCGCTCGTTTCGCGTCTTAGGCCATCAATGTGTACTTACATTTACGAGTCATTAAATCATGTTTAATTTAGTCTTCTCTGTGCATGCTCTTTGAGGTGGTGACCATAGACCTCCATTATATGACTGCCAGACAAGAACGGTTTGACCTAAAAACATCACAATTGAAAATACTGTGGAAACAAAGACACCTACATCTTGGATGACCTTGAGATAAGATACAACATACACAACATAATTTCAAAGTGAACTATAAAACATTTTCTTATTTCAAATGATGCTGTGCATTAAAAAAAAAATCTAATAAAAAAGAACTAAGCTAAATTAAGCAGTTAGTTTGCTCATTGTCCCCCTAAAATATTGTCAAATATATTTCTGCTGAGGTTCGTAATAAGCCGAGGAAATTGCTTCTCTATTTTACAGCTGTCTCGCCGTGTGAAAGCCGCCGTTATATGATCCAGTATTTCAGCACTTGCTGAATGTTATGAATGTGTAAATCTTGACAAACGTTCTCAGTGCCCGTGGAGGTTTCTCTTCCTTTATATATTGTAATGACTCCTCGCGTCCACATGCTCCAAGCACGGTTATTGGGAAATGCGGCATCCTGATTTACGATGATTGTTATCACTTAAAGCGCACTAAAGCAAACTTAATAAACGCGCGTGTCTTTGTGTAGGAGGGAGGCTTTGGAGCTCTGAAGCCGGCAGTGCTCAGTACAGGCGATTGTGACAAATAAATTATCTGAAAGGAGCCAATGCATTGTTTTCTAATGAGGATTTGCCAAGGGCCAACGTGTGTTTTACAATGTGATAGCAATTATCGTTGGGCGAATATGAGAATGAAGGGTGAGATGAAATTATTCTTCCTCATGACGGCCGTAATTAGGTCATTGCGCTTCCATCTTCTTGCCAGCCAACAGAAAGATATGTGGAGAAAATAAATGTTTAATGTATTGGAGGGCTGGATTGTTTTGATATATAAAAAAGGCTTTTATATGTTCCAATTAGCATTAGTGCCTTTGGAAGACGCTTAGCAACTCAAATGAATCAGGGCATGTGTGTTAAAAATGTCTGCTTTGCTCAAATTAAAATGAGGCATTAGTGCATCAGGTTACTGAGGACGTCGATGGATTTTGTGGGATATACTCCGGCTTTCTTCAATCTTATTGAATGGCATGAATATTAATATTCAGAAGGAAAATGTGCTCTATTTTAGATATAATGAATCCTATAATTCACACAGCACACATTTGAACAAAAGACCTTTTCGCTTCGTTCTGAACTCTTGCTGTTGCTAGTCGGGTCTGTTTATTGAAATGGCAAATGTAAAACTCTCAGTTTTGCACTTCTTTGGACTTGAATTAAACATCAGTTTGCATGTTGAAGACAAGTGCTGTCACTCTCCAAAGCATTCAGACTTACAATTTTCGGTAACACTTTAATTGAAGGGGTGTGCATAAGACTGCGACACCTTCATAACCATGACATGACATGGGTCTTGAATATGAAGTAGGTTTTATGCATGTTTGTGACAACTGTCATTAAGTGTCTTTCCATTAAATGACATTGACATTATGTCTTGAAAGTTAAACTGTCACGTGGTTGGCTTTGACATTGGCTGTCATGAGGCATTATTATTATTATCCAAGCACCTGGCAGTTTAATGTAATGTTAACCAATAAAGCTAGGTGGTTTCTCAAGTTTGATACACTCTAAAAAAAATGCTGGGTTGTTTCAATCCAAATTTGGGTCAAATATGGACAAACCCAGATGTTGTGTTAAAAAAAACAAAGTTGAAAGTTGAAGTTGGGTTATTACATTTTTAACCCAACATTTGGGTTGGTCCATATTTGACCCAAATTTGGGTTGAAACAACCCAGCGTTTTTTTTTTAGAGTGTAATTAATCTGCTATTTCATGTTTATGACAGGTTGTGTTGTCTTAGTAATGTCAAGGTGACATAACAAAGACATATCAGACAATGTCATATTTGTATTAAAAAATGTCATAAACTGAGCAAACTTAACCCTCAGGTGCTCTTCTGTCATTTCTGACCAAAAAAATTTCTGTTTTTAATTTCTAAAAATCACAGCTTTATCGAAATGTTACGAAACTTGGTGACATTTATGGCATTATGTATGTGAACACACAAAGAAATTGAGGTCATGATCTGAGCATGCTAAGTGGTCATAAAAAAATAGTCACCCTTGTGATCTTTGGTCAAAAATGACCCCCATAGGAAATCAATGGGAAATTGACAAAAACACAAAAATTCACAAATTTCTATTTATTTATTTATTTATTTATTTTTATTTATTATTATTATTATTATTATTATTTTTTTTTTTTACATTTTTTTAAAATAAAAAAATCGATTTTGAGATTGTTTCAACTATATATTCAAATCGACCCCCCCCCAAAAAACAAAAAACAAAAAAAAAAACAAAAAAAAAAACATATGTTCATAAACATCTGGGGAATTCACATGCTTCTCCATAGAGAGCTGTACATGCTATCTAGTGGTTACACCATGATTCTACGCTTTTTCTCTATACTGCAACCAGATGGTGCTAATTTTCTTCAAAAAATGTTTTTTTCTGAAGGCCTAGACTCAATATTAAACTAAAACACTACATTAATATTTTTTTTAAAAAAATTATATATATATATATATATATATATATATATTGATGGCAAAAATAGACCATAAATATTGCATAAATATTAATAAATTCAATCAAATTGTCTCAAAATACTAAATTACAAAGAATAAATATTATAGAACAAAAATAAATTGCATTGGTTTTACTGGGATGGAAGAAATTTAATTTTTAGGTGTCCGGTCACTTTTGACCAGGAATATAACAAGTGTGACTCCGAAAAGAAGAACAGTTGTCACAAACATCCTTCATAAACATATGTCATGTCATGATTATGAAGGTGTCATGCTAGTCTTATGCACACCCCTTCAAGTAAAGTGTTACCCAATTTTTACATAAGAGTTCCTAAATGAATTGAGGGACCCGAACTCTATCTTGAATCAAAATTTGTCTCTTTTGACCAACGTTGGGTGTAATGCATTAATTACTGTAATTCAGGGGGAACTAAGATTACTGTTATTTGATCCCTTTAGGAAGTTACTCTCTGCTAACAAGGGGATGATGAGGATTCATGATGATTTTAGGACATTACTGTGCATGTAAACACTCGAATGCAAATCCATCAAACAGACAATTATTCAGGCCCGAGGCTCACAGTTAAGGTCTAACTGATGAAGTTCTCGGCAGCAACATCTGGCTCTATATGCCTAAGCGTTCACGCGTGCGAGCGTCCAAACAACAAACCCATCAATCAATCAATACACCAACCAGCACACATTGTGGGCCTATAAATAAATACGGAAACAGAAGGTTGTGTTACATGAGCTGTTATGCATGCTGTGTGTGCGAGAGGTGGGGTTATGGGGAGATTAGGTTGATGACAGTTCTGGGCTAAAGATGCATTACCACTTCGCTTCAGGCGTAATTAGGCCTTCTATGTTCAAATCCAACCACCTACTCCTCGTCTCGCAACTTTCTTCTTGCCCTTGTCCTTCTGTCACCCTCGGGGGAGACTCTTGAATCCTAATCTGCAATATTTTTGCAACCTAATTTGCAATACGGGTGCACTAATGTGCATTAATTCATCCTTAACTACTGCACAGATAACTCATGAAGAACTAAACCATTAATTGATGATTACTGCATCAGCAACTAATAAAGCGTCAATATGATTAATAGATTAAGTAATACATGAATTGCTATTAATTCAATGTGTCATTGTGTATTAATTCCTTAATAACATATTTTCTTAGTGTAAATTAATGTGTAAATTACCAAAATTAGTCAAAGCTATGCACTTCAACTTCCAGTTGTCTGCTTTAATTAATCATTAGCTAATGGTTTGCAAAAATATCATTACGCTATGACTTTACTTGATGGGGTACATCATTATTAACTAGTAAATTGCACATGAATTTGCTATAACAATGAAGTAATTAATCATGTATTAATGCATATTAGTGTACCTGTCATTATCTGGAAGTTGAAATACAAGGCTTTGGCTCATTCTGGTAATTAACATATTAATTAATACTATTAGTAAAAAAAAAAAAAGAAGAGTTATTATGGAATTAATCCACAATTACATATTTAATTAATAACAATTAATGTATGAACTAATACATTAACCTTACAGGCTCTTAATTAGTTCCTAATGTGGTAATCATTAATGAATAGCTTAAATAATCATTAGTTACACATTAATTCAGTATTATCTGTGCATTAGTTAAGCATGCTTATTAGTGCACACGTATTGAAAAGTGTTACGTAACCCGCAGTGCAATACAGAGGCGATCGTCTGAAGAAAGAAGACGCTGCAAACCAGATCAGTCACACCGATATTCTCCCGTACGCCGCAAAGATATGCAGCCACACAACCGGTGTGAACCAATCAGATCCAGCGCCAGAGCGTCGCACGCGTCAACTTTTTCCTTTCAGACTCCCTAACCAGACAGATGACTCAGAAGTGCTCACTTTTTCCCTGTACCTCCTTTCATCCACACAAAGTACATCTGAGGATTGGCCTGGCGCTCGGAGCTCGGCGAGCTCGGATTATATTTTCTTCAAAGTGAGATCCGAAAATGTGGCACAAATAAAGCACGTTGTCTGCCCTCCAGGACTTCCCGGTTCTTCACAGACTCTGAAATCTAAGGCCATCCCTTTGTTTTGTCTATGAGGATAAAGACTAGTCCAACGCACCAGGCTGGTTTCTTTCATTTTTGAAGCCACTGGCGATGCCTCTCTCATGTCCGTGCCTCCTCGCGGGTTATCAGAGGATCAAACGTAGCACAAGTTGGGTCTCGCTGTCAAACACGACGTCTCCGAAAGGAGAGGGAGGACAGATGGCTGTTAAGAGATGTCTCACGCATACTGTACACAGAGCACCTTTTCGCCATTTTGTGCCTGTTTTCAAAGCAAATGCTAACTTTGAGCTCTGAATGTTTCTTGGTTGTCCAACACAGCGTCTCCATGCATTTGACCTTTTCGCTCGGCGAGGCCGACAGTTTCCAATCGCAGAGGGTTTTATTGTGGTTATCAGATAAGTTGGCTTTCCATTTATTTTCTCTTTATTCTCCATCTCATCCTCTCTTTAAAGTGCGTTGGAGTTAGGTTGAACTATGATAGTCCAGAGACTACTGTTGAGACATCAACTCTGCAGTTAGAACTTAAAGGTTAAGTGTGTCATTTGTTGATGTTAATGTTATGTGGACATTCATCTGAAGTGGATACTGTAAAAATGAATGTGCTTTATCTAATCAAAAAAAAAAAAAAATAAAAATGTGGCAACAGATTACCAGCAATATTATTCATTAAATTTAACAATAGAATTGAGTAATGATTGATCAAATTGATTCATTAAAAGTTAACCATTTAAAATGAGTAAAATGTTTTTTTTTAGAAAGTATGTTTAAGTCGCCATTATAGTGCTCAGTGTTTGCTTTAAAATGACGGTTTTCTCCTTCAGTGATTCTGTTTGTTAACGTCAGGTGTCTTCAATGTTGGCAATATAAAATAAAAATAATGTAAAATAATTAATCTTTGATGTCTGTCTGTTATTCAGATATTTTTGTTTTATTTTGG
>NW_024121499.1:2432603-2624120 GCF_016745375.1 Pimephales promelas
ATCTATATTACATAAAGAATTGCCCAGAGAATCAGGACAAACTTGAGTAAAAATGTTTTGTATCAATGTAATGACCATGTTCGCAAAAGGATCTTCTGTTCTGTTTTGTACAAACCAGTCAACATGTCATTAAGAGCTCTCAGAAATACGGTATAGTCTAAAATTCTTAAAATATCAAAGGTTTTGTTCTTAAAAGCATAAAGTAAAATGTTTACTTACTTATGATGCAAGTTCAAGTGAAATCGAGAGGAATAGAAGCAATTTCGAACGTCATTATGATCTGGCGAGAACTTCAAGAATATTGGTTTATTTAACCCTTATGCTGCATTAGGGACATTTTTGGTCTTTTGCAGTTTAATTTCTTTGACCATTTTGGCTGTTTTAATGCAAATGGTATGAAATTTGGCAAAATTGTGACTTTTTGGATGCATGTAAAAAATGTGATCCCATTTTGCAAAATATGTATAACACACACTGTGTAGATCAAATAGTAACACTCAGCACCATACAGACCAAAAATGGCCCATTGAAACCCATTAAAACGTTGTTTAAATCTGAGGCTGTCAGTAATACATGAAACATGATTTTTGCACAAACATCCTTTCATTTTGAAGCAAAAGCATTATATTTGCATTATATAGTGTATTCCACCAGATGACGTCACTACATATTGATTCCCTATGGGTGGAAATGCACCTTATTTTAGGCAATAGGCAATGTTTAATAGGTGGCCATTTTTGGTCTCTAACGCGCTAAGTGGGATTTTTTGCAAAGTGGGACTGTGATAATCCAAATCTAAAGTTTTCTCTTTGCATTTAGTTTATTGAAAATAATTGAATTTTTGTGTTTTTTCCTCTTATACAAATCGATGGTTTCGCAAACAAAACTGGTAATTAAAGGGTTAAAATCCTGAAATTGAATACATTTTTGGTAGTTATGATGAGGACTGATGCTGGTTAAAAGATTTAACTTGGTAAAAGTGGAAAATAATAATAATATATAATATTTTAGGCAATGTTTAATATGTGGCCATTTTTGGTCCTTAATGCACTCAACGGTGTTAAAAATCTAATGCAGCACAAGGGTTAATAGCTTTGGCTGGTTGATTTGACTGAAATAAAAGTGTTTTCCATTTGCCCGTAAACCCTAACGCTCAAAATAAATCATTGGTTTGAGTAGGACAAACTTAAATTAAACTAATTAGTTCAGTCAAATTAACATTTATGAGACTTTAGCGCACGCAAGTTCACAGAACTGATATATTTTAAGTGAACTCAACTGTTTCATTGTTTTGAGTTTTATGAAATTATTTTATTTTAATTTAGACAAACTTAAATTCACCTGAAACGGCTGGGATGTCTATTTCCCAGCATGTTTTGAAAGGGAGAGTAAATGCTAAAATTAAGTGTTGATGTGTTTTTGTTTTTTTGTGCAAGATTAATGTTAAGATATGCTAATTTAGAAGAATGCCTGTTAATGTTGGTTTTAGGATGGTTACCATCATGGTGACGTGTGCATGCAGTGGATTTGAGAGCAAATACAACCTTTATTTTGGTGCTCTTAAACAGGAAGTGTTACTGTGTAATATACTATTATTAAATGACAAGTTAACAAAGGAGTATGTAAGCAAACTAGGTTTATACTAATAAGTGTTCACATTGAGATTACAGTAATTAAATGTATGAATTAGTGCACTCAACCAATTAAATCAAATCTGCCAGTTCTGCTTCCTTAAACTTTGAATTTCTTAACTTAAAAGAATTGAGGCAACTGATTGTCTTATTTATTTTGAGTTTTGCCAACTTATACGGGTTTTACAGTGCCGTAGGGAATTACTGACCAAGTAATGTCTCTAATCCAGAAGATGTCACGTTTCCACATGGAGAAGGACGGGGAAATAAAATATGGCAACAGCCGAACCATTCCATGCACTTTAATCTCTCTCCCTCCTCTCTTCTTTATCCTTTCTGCTCAAATCTAGGACACTTTTTGTTTTATTTTCATCTCAGTTCTCAGGAGTCTTAGAGGCGAGAAACAATCCAAAGCTCCAGAAGCCTTCAATGTGTCTCTGCGCAAAAAGGGGTTAAGACACTTTTCCAACAAAATGTGTGTGCAAATGCATGAATAACACATTTAAATACACATATGTGTAACCATTGGGTTTCTGTTACTGCTGTTGTGACTGTGTGCAATCTAGATTCACGGGCCAACAAAGGGAATTTACCCAACGGACTGCTGTAAGCGAAGCAGCCACACACAACAATCAAGATAAGACGTCAGCGAACAGCAGGCAGAGGCAGTAACACAAAGGCGGCCGTGTCATTAAAGGAATACTCAAAGGTACAGATATCTCCATCTTACAAAGGAGAGAATTCTCCAGGCGTGAAAGGGGGAAGACGTGAGGAAGCGTTGCGATAACGATGGGAAAGAATGCGCGGGATTTCATTGTTGAAGCACAATGAACATTGTAAACATCCTAATGAACGAATGCATTCAAGAGAATTAGAGTTCACATTTCAATGTGTGGGACAAATGAATGCATGTAGTTCATGAAATGTCAGTCACGTGCAAAAATTACACCGAGACGCACATCTGTCTTGGTGACGGATTTAAAATTGACTTCAGTCACGAGATTTGATGAATGGAAAGAGGAAAAAAAGGGAAACCAATACCAATGTACCACAACAGAAGAACAAAACGCTACTTTGGGTCAAATATTGACAAACCAAGTAATTGGGTTAACATTTTAAATGACATTTTTAACCCAACGTTTTGGTTTGTCCATTACCCAAAATTGAGTTAAAACAACCTAGTGAGATACCGTCAGGTTATGAACATGTCCACCAGGTGGCGCTCTAACACTGTATGCACTTTGCTCGTGCAAAGGTGAACAAATGGAAGCAGAGGGGAGAATAATGGTCAGGAATGTAAATGTGGCGTCAAGAATCCTCCAACAATAAAGGAAGGAAAGGTGATGTATTGGATAAGCCCTGCAGCGAAAATCCGCCCACTCACCAACCCTCTCTCTCTCTCGCACTTGTAGACGGACATCTCGCCATGATCGTAAACACTGCATTCTGTTCATGCATCTATTTATCAGATGCATCATGTAATATTTATCCGTCCAGATTTTACAAGCTTGCCTCGCATGCATGAGATTTCTAATGCACTTCTGCGACAGCTAATAAAAGACTGCAAATAATGCTGTTCAGTGTAATACCTATCATAATGAACAAGGTCCATATGTTATTATAATGTATAAAAAAGACCAGATAAGCCCTACCAGCACTTACGCACCAATGGATGTACTGAATCTGTAGCCAAACACCACATCCATATGTATAAATGATGAGCTAGAAATTGGAAGAAAAAAATGGCAGCTGCAATATAAAGTTACATTGCAACATTTTTAGTCTCAATAGTGAGATATTAAAGCACATTGTGATATACATACTGAGAGACCAAGTGAATACATTGGCAGCTGTGATATATAAAGTTACATTGAGTGATATAAAATGACACATAAAGTTACAAATAAGAGATCACAATTACACTGTAAAAACGATATGATCAAGTTATAACCCTAACATATGTTTTTACTTTGCTTTAACTCATATTTAACGTTATATATGTTATACAAGCTTCAGCTAATTTTGTAAGTCAGTTTAATGTCAATTAATTTGAAATTTGAAAATTTGAGTTGTAATAATAGTATAATAAAGTTGATTGTACTTTGCAAAGAAATTTAAGGCAGCAACCTTTTTTATAGTGTAAGATATTGTCAAATTGCACAACTTAGAGATAAAAACAAGATACAATCACAATGCGAGATATAGAGCTGCAAGTCAGAGCTGCAAGATTTAAAGTCTCATTTTAAGACATAAAATCACAAATGGGATATAAAAAGTATATAATAAAGTTGCAATTACACAACTTAAAGCTGTAATTGTGCGACATAATGTGGCAATTACCTTTTCATTGTAGCTTATCAAGCAGAAACAAGGTTCAGATGTGTGTTTGTTGACCATTAAATTTGGTGGAACAAAGGAATTGTTTCTCTTTAACAACTTTTTGAGAAGTCATTGCACTATATGTGGTTTTGTGCAGTCCAGAAAAGTCTATCCAAACAAGCAAATCATTGTATGGACTCGGCTTTGTGCACAGGCGCATTATGCTGGAATAGAATAGGGCTCTCGGCAAATTCTCTCGACAAACCGTCAGCCGAACAGTATCCTCTAGAAACTTACTGTACGGCGTAACATTAAGATCTGCCTTCACTGGACTGTAGTGGGCCCAGTCAGACCTGTTAATTAGAAGAGGGTCTTCACACACTTCTGGCTGTGGTTCCCAGCAGATCACCGAGATCAGACAGGGGTTGCGCTCCAGTCTACGGCACACAGGCATATGATTGCTGGCAGAAAAATTAATTAGTGTGCGGGACAAGGTTACAGCCACGTAATGAAAGTTATTGGGCATGTCAGTTCATCACAGCTTCAGCCCCCCTATTACTTTCAATCAGGCCAGCCGGCCGTGAAATAGAGCTCCGTGTGAGGCTGGAAGTGGCGTATCAGAGGGTCGTCCCCAGTGGCTTTTCACATGGCCGATCAGGGTACTTACTCTAATACGCATGCAGTGTGATGATGCCAAGACTGTCAAACTCGCAGGCCTGCCCCTCGTTTCAAATTGCCACAGCAAAGTGGATATACTCTTCCTCAGCTCTATCTCTCTCTCTCTCCTCCTCTCCTCTTCTTCCCAGTCCGACCGGAGGAGGTGAGGCTAACCCAGGATGACCCAACGGAGAGAAACGGATGAGGGGAAGAGGGCGCTGGTGTCAATGAACCTACGGCGAGCGCAGAAGAGAGAAGATGCTGACAGATGCTCTGTCTAAGAGGACGACGTCATCGCAGTTCTCACGCTCGCAGCAGAAACGGATCAGTACCAATACCAGCAGACGCACCGCACACACAGAACACACAGCGAATGGCCATTTCTGTTTTGAAGTCCATAAAAGTGCATTTATACGTCATAAAAGTGCATCTGTCCATCAAAAAAGTGCATCTATCCATTAAATAAGTGCATCTATCCTTCATAAAAGTGCATCTATCCATCGGAAAGGTGAATGTATCCATGATAATAGTGCATCTATCCATCATAAAAGTACATCTGTCCATGACAAAAGTGCATCCATCCATGATAAAAGTGCATACATCCATGAAAAAAGAAGTGCATCTATCCATGATAAAAATGCATCTCTCCATCATTAAAGTGCATCTATCCATCATTAAAGTGCATATATCCATGATAAATGTGCATCTATCCATTATAAAAGTGCATCCATCCATGATAATAGTGCATCTATCCATCATTAAAGTGCATATATCCATGATAAATGTGCATCTATCCATGATAAAAGTGCATCCATCCATGATAAAAGTGCATCTATCCATCATAAAAGTGCATCTGTCCATGAAAAAAGAAGTGCATCTATCCATCATAAAAGTGCATCTATCCATCATTAAAGTGCATCTGTCCATGAAAAAAGTGCATCTATCCATAATAAAAGTGCTTCTATCCATGATAAAAATGTATCTCTCCATCATAAAAGTGCATATATCCATGATAAAAGTGCATCTATCCATGATAAAAGTGCATCCATCCATGATAAAAGTGCATCTATCCATCATAAAAGTGCTTCTATCCATGATAAAAATGCATCTCTCCATCATTAAAGTGCATCTATCCATCATTAAAGTGCATCTATCCATCATAAAAGTGCATCTATTCATTATAAAAGTGCATCCATCCTTCATAAAAGTGCATCCATCCATCATAAAATTGCATCTATCCATGATAAAAGTGCATTTATCCATCATAAAAGTGCATCTATCCATCTTCAAAGTGCATATATCCATGATAATAGTGCATCTATCCATCATACAAGTGCATTTATCCATCATAAAAGTGCATCTATCCATGATAAAAGTGCATCTATCCATCATAAAAGTGCATCTATCCATCATTAAAGTGCATCTATCCATGATAAAAGTGCATCTATCAATCATAAAGTGCATCTATCCATCATTAAAGTGTATATATCCATGATACAAGTGCATCTGTCCATCATAAAAGTGCATCTATCCATGATAAAAATGCATCTATCCATCATAAAAGTGCATCTATCCATCATTAAAGTGCATATATCCATTATAAAAGTGCATCTATACATCATAAAAGTGCATCTATCCATCATAAAAGTGCATCCATCCATCATAAAAGTGCATCTATCCATGATAAAAGTGCATCTATCCATAAAAGGCCTTCTGAAGTGAGGCGATGAGTTTGTGTAAGAAAATTTCCATATTTAACATGTTACAAAGTAAAAAAAAAAAAAAAAAAAAAAAAAAAAAAACACGCAACGTATGCCGTCAGAAGTAGTGTAATGCGTCATGGCGTAGAGTAAGTATCAGCAGTACATTGCATTACTCGCATAAGTGCTTTAGACTTAAGTCGAATTCCTATGTTCTTTTGGCCGGACGTTAGTTATTTTACTTCAGTTTTAAATATGAATATTTTTCTTACACGTGTGGAGCACATTTATGATGGCTAGACTTCAAAACAGAAACAGCCATTCACTGCCATTTTAAGCTTGGAAGAGCCAGGGCATTTTTTTTTTTTTTTACATATAACTCTAATTGTATTCATCTGAAAGAAAATGTCATATACACCTAGGATGACCTCATGGTGAGTAAATCATGGGCTGATTTTCATTTTGGGGTGAACTATCCCTTTGAGTTATGCTGCCTACTCTCGTTTATCTTCCCTTTGCTATTTATTATAATTATACATCTTTCTGCTTCTTTAAAATCAAGGTAATCCATCAGCTCACACCTAGAAGTCTGAATCAATGGTTCAATGACCGCTGCCGACTCGGCTGAATATCGGTCTCAGCTGCTCAGACAGCTGTACACTAATACAAATCAGGCCTCAGAAACTCTTGGCAGGGAAGAAATCATTGACAGTCATCCCATAAACCTGGCTTTGATTTGAAAAAGGCCTAACTCTGGCTCTCTCAGGCCTGGTCTACGCTGGATGCCGATTGCAGATGGGGCTGAGAATAGCACAGATCTGCATTTTTGTGCTGCTGCAGAACATCTCTAAAAAACGGAGTGTGTTTTATACAACAGAAACAAAATATCTTGCCGCTAGCTATGCTATTTATTGATAGTAAATCTGTGAGAGCTTAATTGACTGTTCTCCCAGATCAGTCGCATAATCTCTCAGCCTTGGGGATGAGCCTGATTTCATCAAGTGCGACATGTTGCCAAATCAACATCTTTGTTGATCCTGAAAAAATATTCAAATCAAATAATCAAGTTTGAGGGATAAGTTTACAGTTTGTGTCAAGGTTAGGCTTACAATCATGGTTATGTGCTTCTACATTAATAATGTCCCTCTACTTTTAGGATAACTTATGGCTATGGTAATGATAGGGTTGTTACTTGGTAAATAAAAATATCTTTTTTTTTTTTGCTTCCACAGAAGAAAGTAATTCATTTAGGTTTGGAATGAAATTAGGGTCAGTGAATTATGATTTTTCATTCAACTATCCCTTTAAATTTGACTCTATATCTCACAACCTGTTACTAACATGAGATCCACCAATAGAAAAGCACAACCATCCAACCAATTACAGACAATCCAATCCAGCCCTATATTTGTTCTTGTTTGAGAAGCCATTTCGCTTGGATATCCGTCACAATAGTGAACTGAACCGTTGACTTTAAGGGTTTGGAATGACATAATTTTCATTTTGAGGTCAACAATACCTATAAAACAAAAAAGTAAACTAGGAGTAGAAATTATGTGGTAGATTAATCCTTGTTTTTGCTGACAAGCATGTACCTCAGGTTTGTGATAAATGCATTGCAAAAGAACACATATCAAGATTTACATCACATTTACGGTCCAATTCACACTATTAACTAGTTGCTTATAAGCATGCATATTACTTGGATATAAACATGCATAAAACCTACTTCGTATTCGAGACATATGTCATGTCATGGTTATGAAGGTGTCATGTCAGTCTTATGAACACCCCTTCAAGTAAAGTGTCACCCCTTATTCTACATGACTAAATACAGTACTTACAGTATACTTAAGGTAATATAAGGTAAGTACATGGAACAGGGGTAGGTTCAGGGTTAGTACTAGTTATTACCCAGTAATTGTAGTTACTAAAATAAGTACATAGTATTTACATGGGTAACTGGACTGTAAAAGGAAGTGTTACCCTTACTAACTAGTATTAAGCAGTAATTGGGAGTTTATTGAGGCAAAAATAGGGGTTAATATTTAGTTAATAATGAGATTTGGACCCAAGTTTGAAGAAAACCTAATTGCTTGCGTTCACTGTTGTCTTGTATGGCAGTCCTCTAAACACTCATTTCAATCAGAGAAGGTTATGCATTTATCATCTTCCACCTGCTCTTCACCAGTCCCTGTTTTCCTCCTGGAGACCACTGAGGATTTGCTCTCTGTCCATCTGGCCAGCTTTCTATTTTTTCTGCTTCCACCACAGTCGTTTCTCTCTCTCAGCTCCTCTGTAGTCTCGGCCTTTGGTGTAGACCCCTCCAGCGAGCCTGCTGTTCTCCCACGCTCCCTGTGTCTCTCATTAGACACCTCCACGTGGACCCATACCCCACTATCAGGCTGGCTGCAAAAGAGACACAAAGAGGGGAAGGTTCTCAAGACCCCGTCAGTAACACATCCAAAGAAACAAAAAGGAAAAAACGACCATCCGTCCCTCTGGCAAAAAGAGATGTCTGATCAAGAGAAGAGGCGAGAGAGGAACATCTCAGAAGCCCAGACCTTTAATGTGTCTAAGCAAAGATGTCACACAGGGAAGGCGGTCTTCTGAATCTCAGCACCCTGCCTTCAGCAGGGAACAGCGGGGAATCGTGGGCCAGCATTCCCATCCTCATACCTCGTATAAAGTGCTTTTGGAGCTTTGTACCAGCTCTACTGAGTCCCGTCGCGAGTGTAACGAGGCATTTAAAAAGCACACGATGTAGAAAAATGAAAGCCTACGACTTCCAAAGCGCGAGGCCTCAGCAGAACCCATTTCGGTCTGCAGTTAATTCTACAGAAATAAATAGCGAACGAAATAGGGGAGGAAAATCAAAGGGAGTTTTTGGACTAGTGTACTACTTGTTCTTGTGTTTGACTCGCTGAAATAATTACCACTGGGTTTGCCATCGCTGGGTTGTCAGATATCGGTTTCTGCAGAGCATATTGGGAAGCTGAAGAGCTGGAGAAACCGCATAAAGACTCCGCACATATCTCACCACAAAACTGAGAGTGGCCTTTACCTAAACTTTGCCTGAGGCTTCTCGTCTCAGTCAATCAATAAGCAACTTTTCACAGCTTGTAGAGAGGCACGAGTCAAACACACCGGCTCTGGAGGAACCAGTGTGATCCATATCAAGGAGGTCCGGATCACACACCGAGATCAGACCCGGGTATGGGGGCAGAAGCTTCTCGGGGAAGTGTTAGAGACGAGACCGGCTTCTCACAGGGCGAGAGGTGGATCAAACCGCATGACAGAATACGATAGATTAATTTTTTAGCTAACAAAATGCAAACTATCTCCATCGCTCCAAAGCACCGCTCATATTGACCCTTGACGCCTGCCGTATGAAGACAACTGTTAGCAAAACTTGTTTTAACCGTGAGCATGATGCAAAAGCAGTGAAATCAATTTGAAATACTTATATGCTGTAATATTTGTTTTATGTGTAAAAGCACAGAGTTGCCATTTTAAAACTGAGGACATCACTGCGTGAAAAGAGCTGTAATCGGGCATGTAAAACTCCTGAGTACTCCTGTGTACTCCACAAATAAACGTGTGTATACGGGAGTTTGCTGTCCCGTCACACAATCCCGAAAACTCCTGGATATGTACCAAGTTTGGAGCACAGCAGGGAGCCACTAGGGCCATCAGTTACCATGGTGAATAATCCCCAGGTCGGGGTCAATGCAAGGGAACATTAGCATTTCACACCTTTGGGACACAAGGCAGTGGCCTCCTTCAATTGGTCAGAGATCTTACATAGGATTGGGTGTTCTCAATGCTTTGTCCCTCCTCTAAACCCCCACACTATTGGTCCAGTTTATGGCCTCATTTGGGTTTATTATTACTCATTATTAATATTCATTGTCATTGGTGTTCATGGTTATAATGTCAAGACAATCAGATAGACAAAGTTGAGTTTGTTATTTTTATTATTTGTAAATGACACTGGGCACATGGCATATATATTTATATACACACAGTCAAAACTCTATAAAAAAACAAACAAAAAAAAACATTAGCACAGAATACATTTTACTATTAGTCATACAATAAATAACCCCATATAATATATAAGGCCTGTGTATAATATATGTAAAACAATATAATAACCCGAACAACCCACACCGACTTTCCATCCAATATCCAACTCTTCAGACATGTGGTCAACTTTTGCAGTCTTCCAGATAGCTGCATCTTCCTCTGTCTGGAGAACCCCAGTCCTGCAGCTCAGTAGCTGCAAAATGGGAGGGAAAAAAGTAATTAAACCACTGAAAATATCAAATGTGTTGGGATGGGAGCCTCTCCCAGGCTGAGGGTTTTACTCAGATTTATATGTATTTATATAAAATACACTCTTCTTTTTCTTTGTCTCATGAGCATAATGATCCTGCTGTCCTCCATCTTGTCTTTGTTCTCATCTTGGGCCATCCTGTAACCCCTTCTAACAGTTTCAAAATATGTCTTGCAGGATGCTAGAGAGATGGAGATAGAGAGGGGGAGAATATGTTTATTTGTAACTAACTAATCTATACAGTTAAAAAGTTGTAGCCTTGGTACATTCTCTTGTGACTTACCTTTAACAACAGCAGGATCTACGTCCGGTACAGCCATTAAAAAGATTATGACCTCGAGGTTGTGGGGGGAGGATAGACTGTGAAGCAGTAATTAAAGAAGCTTGATTAAAAATATAATTTAGAAGAAAAGACTGTTATGAAAGCATAGTTTTACAGATATACCTTGTCTGTGCGTCATATTTGTGTATGTTGCTTTCCCCATTGTGCAATCTCCATACAGCTTCCTGTAAAAATCCAACATAGTATGAGGGCTCAATTCGAATAGATTTATAAATAAAGCACACAAAGTTAAGCAGACACCATGATGGTCAGAAAATAACTTACCACAACAGAATTATTCCCAGCTCTCTTTAATTTCTTTGAAGCAGGCTCCTCTTTTGCCTCTTTGAGCTCATTGATGTCAGCCTCCATCTTATCCAACCTCATGTCCATCATCTCCAGCTTTTCAAATATCCTCTTCAAACTTTCATTTGCCATATACACCAGTCTGTTTTCGTTCGGACTCAGAGATTTAATAGCCATATTGTCCCTATGTAAAGGAGTAACATCTCCACTCTGCTCTCCGTAACACTTGTTGAAGATTGACACAATGTAAAGCCTATCACCTTTCCTGAATACTAATGAGGGGGGCAGGGGAATAGGGGCAAACTTGAGCCAGTCCCAAAAAAAATTAGCATTTAAAAAGCCAAGCCATCAACTAACAGCATGTGGTCAGACAAGTTCCTGTTTCCGGGCCTTTACAGGCATTTACAGGTACGCATAACAAAGTTCCAAAGATCCCTGCCAAACAGCACATTTCGCGGGCGTTTTCATTGTCCGAATTCTCCCGTATACACACCTTTTGACGCAGTGCATGGCCTCTTACTTTCAGACCCACATGCCGTCTTCTCATATTGTCCTTCTCTTTTTATTGTTTCATTCTACCTTTCTTGTCTTTCCCAATGTTTCCTTAGTGCTTGCATTGAGGTTGACTTGCCCCAAGGAAATGCAGAGGTACTCAATATACTCGTATTCCATTAGGAGGGATACTGTCTGCTTCGGTGCACACAAGAAAGACTGCTCTGTTTTCCTGGTGTGACAAACCAGAGCTAATACAATAACAAATGCTGTGACATCAATAATGCATTTTTTGTACTTTTCTTTAGGGAAAGAGGGATGCAGAGAAGTGAAAGTGTTTGCAAGACCCTGGAAAGTCAATACGGAGATGGGGACCATATTATGTGCAAAACTTTATAAGCGTGCCTCTGCAAAACTATCCAAACAATTCATTAAAGCACATTGGAGGTGGCATCCCAAGTTCTTCTTAAAACGCCATAAAGCAGGGGACTTAATTAAAACTCATTAAGTTGGAGATGTTTTGCAGTGTCTTTTGAGAAAAGCATGTCGCACATATCTGTTATGTACTATACACACACACACACACACGCGCACATATATTCCTGCACCCACTTGAGTGCTCTGTGCCGTAAGAGCTGAGAACGTTGCACTTCCTACTGTCCTGTATTCGCCAGCTATAGTAATAATATCCTGGGTGAACATATGGACCCAAATGCATGTTTATGGAAGCTATTTAAAGGGGTAAT
Source organism: Pimephales promelas (assembly GCF_016745375.1). Next base: position 2,445,116 of record NW_024121499.1, read on the forward strand.
GAACTGGCTTTTTAAATTTTATTAAATTGTTGACTGAGGTCAACTTATTACGTTTGCTTGGTTTTTGCGTTCAAAAACATCAAAATGAATAAGTAATCGTCTATTTTGTACCCAAGTTTTGAGCCTAGCTGAAAAACGCTCGGTTTTTATGGGCGTCTCGCACTAAAGACTTGGAAGTAAACGCCCACTGCTGTGAGTGGATAACAGATTTGCATATTATAATGAGTTTCGACTCACCTGTCGATGCACTTGGGGGAAATTGTTTTGCAAACGTCCAATGTTGTAAAATGGCAACCGGAATGATTCGCCCGAGACATTCCTGTCAGATCCAACATAGACGGCACTTTACTCTTAATCGGTCTGCAAATCCAGTCTTGTTTACAAAACAATCCTCAGTGAAATGAAGCGAACAGGCGGACGATGTTTTACCTCATCAGCTGGAACGTCATTAAAAATAAAGTTTATCCATCCAGTCCTATTGGAATCCAGAGGAAGCTAATGCAGCGACTGTGTTCTTCCACAATATTCTGTATTGCTCAGTAGCTCAATCCGGTTTATCACGCGGTAGGCATCTATGTTATTTACTATGCGTGTAATGCATGAATCGGTGGGCGGGGCTAAAGTAGGTGTTAATCTCCTTCTGCAGGGTTTCATCCTCTTTGACGTCATAGTTCCCCACTTTGAAAAACGAGTCGTTTGCTGAGCCTGGTGTCAATAAAAGCTTTTATTGGACTAACAAGGACGTTTTCAGTTCTGAATCTTACAGGATATTCTTATAATATGATGACCTCTTAGATGTCAAAAGCTCAAGGAAAATATGACTTCTCAGTTCATCACCACTTTAATATTGGGTTGGTGGATTTGAAAGTACAGTATTTTGCCACAAAAAAATGGCATGTCATGATTTTGGTGTAAAGGTGGAGGAAGAGTTCCTTCTGAAGCAAGATCTGCTAGACTGAATATCCATGCATCTCTATAGCATGCAGTGTGTTTATTGTGCAATTTATACGCGCAAATGAGTTGGGTTGGTTATTAATTTCAATTAAAATAAATATCTCTCATCATTACTTATATGCATTTTATTATCTTTATTGACAAAACCCCAGAAAACAATGGATTTTTTGTCAATATCGCACCCCTACTTATACATACAGTATGCATTGTGTTTATCCATTCTCCATGAAAGGTGTCTGTGGTGCTAATGCATATTTTCCACCATTGGCCACGCTGTTACTATAACCGGTGGTGTCATGTACCCTCTCTTTCTTTTTTTCGCTTTCATCCTGCTCTCATGTTCCTCTTCTCCCCCACCTTTGTGATTAGAGTACTTCCTCATGTTTTACAGAGCGTGTGTGCTTTCGACTGAAGGTGTATTTATCATTCTTGCTCTCTATCTTTCTCACCCCCTTCAAGGCAGTGAAACCCATTTGAATATCAAGGCAACAGTTGACAATGGAGCGACACTTGAGAGCACAACAAACCTCCAGCCGGCTTCAAGGGCCAAGGAGGGGAAGAGGGGTCTGACAGCGGTAAGGAGCTCTTACCATGCACAAAGCTAAACAAAGCAACAGTCAGGGGAGGCAGACCACTCACTCACACACACACATGGGCGTCAGGGGGATACACACCTGGGGATGGTGGGAGGCAGAGAGGAAAATAGACTCTATCTTCCATTTCAGCAGAGAGAAGGAAACCTGTGCTTCAGATGCTAGTTTACTTTCCTCTCCACCTGGGCTCTTGTAGAAATGTGACTTGAAAAATCTACAGTGAACCAGTTCTTGATTTACGTAGATTTGAAATACTTTTTATAGAAGCCTCTTGTGCACAGCAAGGCTGCACTTTTTTAAAAACACAAATACAGAAAAAAAAAAAATGGTCATGTTGTGATGTATTATAGCAATGTCAAATACACATTCTCATCCTAGGGCGTCATATAGTGTCGCTTTTGACAATGCGTCTATCTAAATCCGATGCACATGGCATCCTTTAGCGTCAATATACAACACATTCTCATCCTTTGGCGTCATATAGGTGACCCCATATGTCATTTTGTTGAAATACTACGCACATGGCACCCTTTAGCATCAATAAAACACGCACTGCTATGGGTAGGTTTAGGTCTGGGGTAGGGTGTGCGTCTCATATTGACACTAAAGGATGCCAGTCACCTACAGTACATGACGCCTTGGGTTCTGCGTGTTATATTGACGCTAAAGGGTGCCATGTGTGTATTATTTCGATAAAATGTCATATGACGCCAAAGGATGAGAACGGGCTCCAATATAACACGCTTCGGTTATGGGTAGGTTTAGGTTTGGTGTGGTGTTAGGGTTAGACCACTAGGAGGCGCCTTTTGACCCATATATATCTGCGTCTCTTATTGACGCTAAAGTGTGCCATGTGTGTCGGATGTAGACGCAATGTGAAAAGCGTCAGTATATGACGGCTTGGGGATGAGAACGGGCTGCAAATACTGGTTTCGGTTGCACTTTATTTCAGTTGTCCTATTTCGACATTCTACTAATTATATGTAACTTTGCAACGACATATCAACTTACTCTCATTAAAGTATACTGTTAGGGTTTGGGTTACTAGAAGAAGTTGACATGTAGTTGCAAAGTTACGTTTAGTCAAGTAGAACATCTGTTCAAAATAAAGAGTTATCAGATAATAAGCAGACAGTCTACTCTAATGGTGCGTTCACACCGGACGCGAATAACGTGTCAGGCGCCAGTTAAGTCAATGCAAAGACGCGTTACGCCCATAAAAAATGACTGCGGGTGTATGAACCCGCAGTGCGAATACGCCTCAACCGCGCGTCAAGTTTGCGCTAGTGGTGCAAATTGAGCGTCTGGCGCAATAAGCGGGTTACGCGCGAATGATTTAGTTAGTGCTATTTGTGCATTCACGCATTTGACGCGAATTTACGTCTACCGCCCGAGTTGAATAATATGAACTTTGCGTCTTTTATGAGTCAATTTGCGTCGCGTTAACCAATCAGGAGCCTAGCTGCTTGCTCACGTGGTGAATCTGGATGCTTCAATAAATTATTTTGTAATATGACTAAATGCCTGGTGTGGTTCTAATGCACAACAAAGCAAATATTACGTTAATAACTTTTGAAGGCTGGCTCTATTTATCATAAAAACAAAAATAAATGACAGATTAGACGGATGAGGGCGAAGGTGATCCTCGCTCCGATGCGGGACGACAGGTTATCAAACTGGGCGCGGGACAGGCGGAAGTACCGCTGACAGCGGTCGTCATCCAGCGCAGCTCCTGGAGCGAGCAAATGGTAAAACTCGCCAAACGGTTCGCCTCCGATGGGTGCGGTGGACACAAATACGGCGAAAATGATCCCCACGCCGCTGTTCTGCTTTCCAGAGCAAATACAGAGCGGGGACTCTCTCAATGAATGCTCGATCAACGTTAAAAAGATGGCCGCCAATGGGTTTCGATTCTGACTCACGTAACGCGCATAAATTTTGCTTCAAACTTTTGTTTTTACACGTGTCAGTTTCACTCTTGACGCGCAAATTAACACAAAGTGGTCAAGCCAATTAGACGCGAATTTGACACACTATTTGTGTCCGGTGTGAACGCACAGTAATGACTGCTACATTGACATATAGTTGCAAAGTTACTTTAGTTATAATGTCCATAAAAATACAGTGAGGTTTTTCTTTTAATAATTCGTTTTATTCCTGTGAATCTTCAGTGCCACACGGTCCTTTATAATATGCCAGCCTGTTCTTACGTAAATGCGTCTCTATAGCACGCATTGTGTATTATCGTGCAATTTATACACAAAATTTAGTTTTTATGTGCGGTACGCAGTTTTTGGATGCATTTGATACACAGTTCATTTGCATGTAATACACACGCACCCCACACCACAAATTACACCCAAACGTATAATACACACGCACCCCACACCACTACTAAACCAACCCTAACCAACCAATGCGTATCATACGCACGTAAAAACTCACTTATAAATTACACGACAATACACATGCGTGCTATAAAGACGCAATTAGTGTGATCGGGTTGTTTATTTCATCCCACAGCGCCCAAGTTTGTTTTGAACATGGTTTTAGATGTAGTTTGAGGAATCGCTGATTCGCTGTGGTTAAGTTTATGTGAGATGTATTGCATCCCGCAGTCTATTGTACCGGTGTTTAGCTGAGCGGATTTCAGACAAAACGAGAGGATATCCGTGAGAGACAACCTCGATCGAGAATTGCTCCCTCAGTGTTGAGAGGAAGGGATTGAACCGGAGCTTTATAACCTGCCGATCACTGGTTTTCCCAGCACCTGCTGTTTCCTTTGTGAGAGGTAGAGAATGAGTGAGAGATGGTGAATAGATTGCAATGCTGAAACATCCCCTTCTCTGGCTGTGATGTTGAGGATTACCAACATGTACAGTGAACACACAACATCTCTCTCTTGTTCTTATCTAAATCTGCTTTCAATCCCAAATTGCTTGTCAAAGGGATGATTTTAGACAGCAAAACAGGGACTTGCAAACCTGGCCGTAGCAATTAAAGCTCTGATGACAGAAGAGGATGCGTTGTAATGTGGCCTATCAGCACTTTCACACACAGATTATTTCCTTCTGTCTGTGTGCCACTTCTGATCTGACTGCCAGTCCATTAGTGGCATTTGACGCTCATAATCTGAAGCTCTGGTCGCCTTGTTCAATTTGATGCATCTTAAAATAGTTGAGAAAAAAATACGACAACACCCAAACAAACTATTTTGTGAATGTTTGCTTGATGTCTGCTCTGTGTGTGCGCAAAATACAAAAAATATATTGTAAAAACTTTGTTAATGTTCCTTTTGAACATTCTGTTGACTATAACAAGCAACTACATGTCAACTAAGGATGCTTTCATTTAGTTCGGTTGAATCGCACTAGATTTCGTTTTTTTGGTGCGGTTCATTTGGGCAGGTGTGAAGGCAGTAATCACACTCGCGTGCGCACCAAAAGCGGACCAAAAGCGTACCGAGACCTTCTCGAAGAGGTGGTCAAACGAACTCTGGAGCGATTCGTTTGTGGCGAAAACGTGATCCGACCTCGAACCCAACTGCCAAATAACTGCGCATTTTTGGACTAAACCTGCTGCCGTAGGAAAAAAAAAAGATTATTTATATAGCCAATAGCACTCCCTTTAAACCATGACTTACCGCACTCTCACTCAGGGTTTCAAATTTAAGTCAAATTTAAGACTTTTTAGGACCTTTTTAAGACCATTATGAATGAAATTTAAGACCTATATCACGAAAAAAAAAAACGTACAAAGGAAACGAATTATTCGCAAAGTAATTTAATTTATTCAAACTGAACATCAAAAAATCGAAAATCAGCACAAACGGTCCCGTGATTTTGGAAATTAGTTCTGTTTCTGTTTTTATAAAATCCCCTATTCCAAAGCACATAATGTAGTCCATTTTATCTTTCCCGCAACTGAAGGATTTAGCAATGTCAGAGTCCGGAAACATCGTTTGAAACAATGTAGGACTGGTGTCCTGTCACCGTGTGGAGAACCCAGAGCACCTCCACTTTTAGGGGCGGTTTCCCGGACAGGGTTTAAATTAAGCCTGGAGTAGGCCTTAATCTAGAATAGTTAATCATGTCTTAAAAAAACGGCTTTTTGTAACACAGATTAAGTACAGATTAGTTACACTTGGACTATGGAGTCCTGAACTAAAATAAATCAGATTAAAGTAAAACCAACTGTGCTAATCTGAATTAGCATGATAGAGGTTGCCTATAAAACATGGAATGAACCAAGAAAAGCTTAAAATTGGAACTGAGAAGCAAATCCAAAGAAAACAATGGCATCAGAAAAAGACTGCAATCAAAAATCATTTACTAACATGAGTAAATTATTTTGATGCATGCTAAATACACACACCAGCTATGGAACAAAAAAGAAATGTCGGGAAATCTGTGTGTGTGTGTATATATATATATATATATATATATACAAAAAAACGAAAAACATACACATAAAATCAACGATGTACAACTAGAATCAATGGAGTTCTTTAACAATGAATGGCTTTCATTTAAAGTTAATTTTTCAAACAACTATAATCAATGCTTCTTGTTTATTCCTGTGATTTACATAAACTTACTAAAACATTAATTTACACATGTGGAGTTTTGTGTTGACAGTCTATAAGCAATACTTTCATCTAGACTACTATTTTATTAATTATATAGCTTGAATTTTTTTGTAGCAGGTCCTCGCTCCAAGCACAGGCTCAACACTTCACCAAAACGGTAACCCCAAAAAATACTAACATAACATAAACGTTTAAATAACAACATAATAATAGAACATTAAACATTCTCTCCGTTTTCTCATCTTACTAAAATAATTGCATAAAATATCACTTTATTTCAAAATTTACATTTCAGCCCTGTGCAAAGCATGATGGGAAGTGAATGTCACGTATGACTGGGTTACTAGATTGAAACACATTTCAAAATTAAAACATCAAGTGAAGTCAAAGTGAAGTGACCATTTCAAGTTAGTTTCTGTTAGCGTAATTTAGAAATCTAGTTTTCTGATGCGTAATTTTACACGTGAAATGCAGCCGAACATTTCACGAGTAGGCTACATTTCACGTGTGTTTAATCTCCTCGCTATCAGCAGACGTTCGGGGAGTCTCCCGCATATTGATAACGGCTCCCGGATGATCGCAAATTAGTTCAAATCTCCCGGAATCTAGAGCGAGCGAGCAAGTGCGCGCTTGCAAGACAGATCAGACAGTGCTTCAATAAACCGTATAGTGCGTGCACGTCGGAGAGGGAGAGAGACAGCGAGAGACTGCGTGTGTGCGCCTCGTGCCACAGACTCAGGCATCGAAATCAGGCACCGAAATGTTCATTCTAATTCGGTCTGAGTTTCGGTACCCAACCCTAGTGGTCTCTGAGATACGCGCCAATAACACAAAACCTCAAAACTGATTGGCTGTTGCATGTTGGTCTATTTTGTAGTCATAATACAGCTAATTATATTTGATCAAGCAAAATAAAAAATAAAAAATACAACCACGGAATAAATAAATAAAAAAAAATAAAAAATAAATAAAAATATTCCAAAGCGCTGCGGGAGCATTTCAATGAGATTTACATGGACGCAGGAAAATTAAGACCTGTTTAAAATGATTTAAGACCTAGAACAGTGTACTTCAGAAAATTTAAGACTTTTTTTTTAAGACTAGAAATTTTAAACTTTTTTAGACTTTTTAAGACCCCGCGGAAACCCTGTCACTAAAACACTCATCGTTGTCCGCACTGCACAGTGAATCTCTCTTATTTATATCGCATCTATCTATCTTTAAATAATGTTTTTGACTTTAACTCTTTAAAAATCAACTCATTTGTATGGGACCACATGATGATTTCTTCTGTGCACAGTATATTCAAAACCGATTCATTTATTATTAATATATTTAATATGTAACATATTTGCCTCAATAGTGCCTTGCAGGAACATTTACCAAAAATGAAACTTTAGTCATGTATTTTGAAACTTCTGTATTGGGAAACAAATTATGGTTTGCAGGCTGTCAAACCTACTCTTTCCATTATTTTTTATTTTATTTATTATTTTATTTATTTTTTTTCAGCATATGTCAGGTTTTGGGTAAGGGATGAGGTGAGGACTCAAGATGCAGAGCAATGTGTTTTTATTTGTTTTAAAAAATAAAACAGTAGTGGGGGAAAGCTTGACTGGGCAGGGCAACGTACACACAACTGGAACTTTTGACGACGGACTGGCACAGGACTGCAAACACAAGGAGAATAAATGACCACCTATAATTATTGGTAATCGAATCAATAACCACATACCAAGACGAGAGTGGTCAAGAAAACAGATATGAGAACACATGCCACAAAGAAACTAAAAATGACAAGCCATGTGTTCAAACCACATGACACAATGCTAATGAGGACACACATATACCGTGTTCACACAAGACATAATGAAAACATGGAGTCTCAGAGCTCACCAAACTAATAAACACACTGTAAAAAAAGAATTAGTATTTAGTATTTGTGTCTTGTTTCCAGTCCAAATATCAAACATTTCTGAAATCAAGATCCATTGACTAGATAGTAAAATGACACAAGATATTAACTCTTGTTTTCTTTGGAAATAAATCAAAATTAAATGAGTTTTTGCTTAAAACAAGCAAAATGATCCACCGATGGGGTAAGACAAATAATCTTGTTTGTTTCGGTTTGAATTAAGATTATTCTTCCTACCCCACTGGCAGATCATTTAGCTCTTTTAAGCGTCAACTCAATTTTGATTAATTCCCCCGGAAAATAGGACATATTACCTATTGTCATTTTACTCATCTAGTAAATGCATCTTGATTTAAGGATTTTTAGATATTTGGACTGGAAAAAGGACCAAAACTACTAAGTAAGAAAAGCATTTTTTGCAGTGCAGACAGAACCCCGACAATAAAGTTATTGAATACTTGTTCCATTGTACGGAAAAGAACATTGTGTTTCATGGCCGCCATACAGTTTTGGAATGATGTGATATTTTTATTATTAGTGTCCCATTAATTTGGCCAGTATAGTGACAATGGCACGAAAAAAAAAAAATCTAGGTTTGTCTCGTTGCGATTATTAGTGGACCTCGCTGGGAAAACACAAGGTGATAAAGTTGTGGTTGTGACCCCTTTAATAAGCGCTGTGCATGAAGTGCTGTGATGTAGCTCATCTATTCTGTGTTCACACAGAGCTCAGGGAGCGTCCGGCGGCTCCGGTGGAATCATCTCACGGCTCAGGGGAATTTCCTGAGAGAGTTTCCTCCTAAACAGCCCATTTGCGTGACAATAGAAAAGCAAATAAAATAGTTTAAACCCTTCATTTAAATTTGTACCCTCCATTAGGCCACTGCATAAGTTTGCCTAGCAGTTTACAGTAAATAATGAAGTGGACAAAGAAATGCATTTCTCTTGCATTAGTATTCTGCTGAGTCGGGGGAAGCTTTTTGTTCCTATCCGTTCTCTCTGATAGTTGCAGAGGAAACACATTTGCCTCCATTAAAAAGTGCAAGGCGCCGGTAATGACCCGCTCTGCCACCTGTCTGCGCATATCATTTCGGTTACCGTGCGCAGGAAATAACACAACCGTGTGATCCCATGTCAATTGTGCTTGCAAATTGTTATTTTATGTGGCTGAAACCTTTACATGAGCTAAAAGATGCAAACAAAGCCAAGCGTTTAGCATAAAAAATATATTTTTGTTCAGGGAAAATTGCTTTACTAAACTTTCCAAAAATACAATTAAGCCTGGATGTTTGATATTGGCTAAATCCCAGAGTCTAGTCTCAAAAATGTAATTATAGATGGGATGTTAATTAGTACTAAACAATAAAAAGAACTTCGAGCAAATTAAATCTCACCAGCTAGCAGGCCCCGAGGTGAGACGTCTCAACAGTCCCAACAAATCTTGGCTGTCAAATGACAGATTTATGCAGCTCGAGCTCAGGAGAAGCCTGACGCCTCTGCGTGCCACTTTTAAGCCGCCCTGAGTTGGGTTCGCTGGTTCCGAGCGATCAAGCATCATTACGATTCCAGTCGTGCTGTCTGAAAGAGGAGGATAGTTAGGCAAGTGTTTATACCAGATGCTGGGTAATGCGGATAACTAGACCAACCCTGTCAATCAGAAGTCAAGAAATCCAAATTAATGAGAAAGAAATGATAGCATGCAGGCTTATGCATCACTATCCCATGTGGTAGCCTATTCAGATAAAGGAACTTTTCAAAGTTTTTGCGAACTGTGATTGACTTCAAGCTCCAAAATTGGATAAAACCATTATAAGTAACCACAGGTCGAGAGCTGTCGTTCCAACCCGATCTCACGGGAATTCGTACGAATTTTTCCGAGGTGGCTAATTCGTAACAATTCATACGACCTCACTCGTACAAATTAGTACGATTTTGCTAAATCGTACATATTTTACGAATTGGCCAATTCGTATGAATTCGTACGAATGACCTACCCCCGCCCCTAAACATAACCGTCACGTGGGTTTGGACAAATCGTATGAATTCGTACGAGTGAGGTCGTACGAATTAGCCACTTTTTAATCACTCGTACGAATTCGTACGAATTGGTCGTGAGATAGGGTAGGTCGTTCAAACCACACAACTTTGCGATGCTGTTTGCGAATGTTCGTTGGAATAATTGTTTCGGGAAACGCAAACTCGTTGACAACAATGGAACTTGCGACCACAGTTGGCTAACGATGCTTTCGGGAAACACACCCCTGATTGGTTTGTTTCCCGTTACGCACAAACCAAATGATGACGACATCTCCAGGAGAGGTTTTTGTGTTACAAAAGTCTATTGGTGGTGAGGATGATATCTCGTTCTTTAGAGATATAGAGGGCCCTATTTTAACGATATGAAATGCCAGTGACGTTGTTGGCGGATCCCGGCACTGTTGCTATTTAACCGGTGGGATAAATGACTCTAAATCTAAAAGGGGTTGGTCTGAAGTAGCTTCATTATTCATAGGTGTGATTTGGGCGTAACGGGAAACAAATCATTCAGTGGTGCGTTTCTCAAAAGCATCGTTAGCCAACTATGGTCGCAAGTTTCGTCGTTATCAGCATCAATGAGTCGGTGTTTCCCGAAACAATCGTTCCAACGAACATTCGCAAACAGCATCGCAAAGTTCTGTGGTTTAAACAACAGCTCTCAACCTGTGGTTAGAGGCACATTTGGACGCAATAAATCCTTATCTTGGGCAAAATAAGCAAGCTGACATTCAGTACTACTGGTGCATTTGATTTAGACTGCATACAAATGTAATTTACGTCAAAAGTACCGATTTTGAAGAATGCGCATGTGCGAACGTGCTCTACTATGTAAGAACGAGCCAAATATTGAGTCTGGTAATGAAGCAAAACAACTGAGAACAATTAGAAATAGTCCTCAGATGACATGTCTGTAATTTATATATAAAAAAATCTAGCATTAATTGGATCTCAAACGTTTCATTAAAAGTACTTTGTGCGAAAACCAATGTGGTTGAACGATTCTTTGCGACAATGTGTTTCGGGAAACAATCGTGACTAGCTAGTTGATTTCTCCAATGATGCATTGTACTATGGAGCAGCGGACTACAAAGTTGTACGGAAACGCACCCCTGAGCGTCATATCACATTCCCTTTAAGAGCGCAATAAAACGAGGTGCGCTTGTTCCATGGCGCAATTCTATTATAACGGCGCATTTACAGGCACGATTCACAATCAGTTCACAGCCGAGGAGATCGATGTTCTCGTCAGGGCCGTCAAAGAAAGAGAAGTGACATTGGGGATGGGATAAACAATAGAGGTGTGCAATACCGCTAGATTTGGTATCGATCCGATACCAAGTAAATACAGGGCCAGTATCGCCGATACCAATACCGATACTTTTTAATAATTAAGGTGGATGCCTCTTCAACCTAAATCTAAATGAATTTTCATGACTTTTGTTTTTGTGATTTGCATTTTGGGTTATTAATCAGTTAAAATCAGTACTACAAAAGCTTTTGTTCAGAAACAACTTTTGGTTACTTCTGTTTTATTTAAACAAAGTTACAAAATGATTACTTCACAAATATAAAAAAAATGTAAAAACAAATTCTCTTTTCAAGTAGCACATGTTAACAAAAAATGTTTCTCTTCTTTAGTGCACTTCTTTTCAGGATTTTTTTTCTTAAATAAACAAAGTCACAAGTTCTCCATCTCTGATTGTGCTGCTGTAGACTAGAAATGCGTAGTCCTGGAGCGCGCTAGCTAGTGGTGAGTCACGTGACGGTACAACACAGGAGAGGGGGACGAGAGTAGCACTAGGATTACAAAGAGCTTGCTCTGCTCTGTGACAGCAGCAGCATTTTGACAAACACGATCAGGTCGCAAAACGAGAGAAACTGAAACTTAAGTATCGATATTTTCGCGTTGGTATCGATCAATACCGATACCAACTTTGGTATCGATATCATCGATATTAGTATCGATCTGCCCACCTCTAATAAACAAATTAGCTTCGGTTAAACATGCATATAATGATTCGGGTAAATGTGTACGTTTTATGCCTATTTTTCCCATCGCCATGGACACAACAACGCTTTCCCTCTGTTTTAATATATTTTCTTATAATTTGCAAAAAGTAAAATGCATCTGTGTAGATGAGAGACTCATCACTCTCACTCACTCTGTATTATGGCCAAGCACGTGCGCTTAAAATAGCATCTGAAAGTACGCACAACTGACTTTAGACTAGGTTTTTTTCTGGTCAGTGGCGCAATTGTTTTCTGGAACTGTAAAATAGCACAAGGAATTGTTTGCGCCGAAACACTTCTCCTTTTTTTTTTTTTTTTTTTTCGCCGACCCGCCCAGGGAGCGCAAGTTCATTCCCTAGCTTGGAGGGAAAAGTCCGCTTTGCACTGGTGCAAAATACGAATGATAGGGCCCAGAGAGTGAAAGAGAGAGAAGGCTGGGCAAGATACTGGAGTGTTTTACTTCCATACCTTTCCTGTCTCTAACACAACTCATAGTCATCTGTCACTGCAGCTCAACACCTCTCGGACAGATAGCAGCGCGGTGACATTCTCCGCACTGACACACACATTTACAATGAAAAGTATGACTGGAAACTCCAGTGAAATGGAGAGTATATTCGAAACTCATTTCACATTCACTTCTCCATTCTGCATGTGGGGGCTAGAGAGTGTCCAACAACAGTCATGTCAGACTCAGAAGTTTGATTTATGACATTTTTGACATTGCCAGGTTGTTTATTGCTCGCCTCCCAGCCTCTTGTGTCTTTAATATCTTTTGATGGGACTTCCCGAGGAAAGATAAGGCAGGCAGGAATCCATACGGCGTCAGCCAAGAACAGCTCGACAATATTGAGACGCTACAAAAATAGAAGCAATCCACTTTTCACCTGGAGGGAATTATCTCGCCTTGCCATAATTGGCAGGAGACAAAGCCCAAAAATAAAATCGATATTTAGATATCAAAGCCAGCTGGATTCATCAACATCTTTATGCATAACCTCCCGTTCGACCAAGGATGGCCCTGCTCAGGCGTAATGGGGCCAGGGTTAAGACGATAGATTTTTCTCTTCTTCACTCTTGCGCTCTTCTCATCTTTGTTCATGATGTATTCATGTGGCGTGTTACATAAAAGACTCACAATGTCCATAGCTGATTTGTAAGAAAACCTTTGAGAACTGAATATACATATGGCAAAAATTAATAGTACAAATAACATTTATGCACATATCCTTACAAAGACAATATATCCTCCCAGTAACAACTGTGGTTAGGTCATATATATATGTTTGTGTGTGTGTTTGTGTGATCAAAAATATCGTACAAACTATGCAAGCTTGTTTACGGCAAATAATAAAACAGCTTCAAGAATAATTGTGACTGTTTTTCTCAAAATTGCGAGTCCAATTCTGAGGGAAAACAAAAAAAGTGTATAATTTTAGTTTATATCTCACAATTCTGACTTCATAACATACAATTGTGACTTTATATCACCTTGCAATTTAAAAAAATAAATAAATAGTTTAATAAATATTATTACTATTTCAAATAACGTTTTTCTATTGTATTACATTAACATGCTGAATTTTCAGCCTCAGTCTTTAGTCATCCTTTAGAAATCATTCTTTGCTGATGTGCTACTTGCAGCATGACAATTATGTCATCAAATGCAGAATGATCCTGTAGCACAACAGAAATTACATCACATTTGGAATAGTCTGCATGCAGTCTCTTTGTGACCTCTGGAGTTAAGCTTTCAAAGTAGAACTCCTTCCACAGATGCACATGCTATGAAAACATAATTAGAAATCATTTTAAAGTAATTGCACTTAAGAGACATAAAAGCATCTAGCCAAGTTTACCCTCTTTTTATGCAAAAACACAAACAGCGTTCATTAGTGGACTAATAATTATTCTCCCATCTTTGACCGGTTTCATCAGAGACTATTAGAACCTGTTTTATACTAATTAACTAAGACATGAAGCTTTTTAAATGCTGAAGTGATTATCTAAGCAGAGATGTTGACTGGAGTGATCCTTGGAGCACAATCAAACTCTTCAGGATCATGATGAATATTGAAGGACATATACTGTATGACACGCTGTACATCCATGTTTTGAATGTAACTAAAGAAAAAAGCTTCCGTGAGGAAAACGTTCTCCTTTTAAATGGCCATAAACAGAGCCTCTTTATAGTCTGTAGCTCCTCCCCTAGGAATAAACCATCCATATAAACTAATTAAAGGAGGCAAAGCAATTACGCAGAAAATAAACAGAAGCAATGGCATACATTATTTATCGAGACATTCAAAAATGAAAAAAAAAAAGGTTTCTAAACGACAATAACAAGAAAAATCACACTCCTGCTGTTCCTGCTTCCCTGTCTGATGTCCCAGCTGCACTGTGGAGGACCCAACCTGTGGTAAATATGTTGAACGGATTTCTGCTATTGCCTAAAGGAAATAAAAACTTGGCAAAAAAAAAATAAATAAATAAAAAATCGTATAATGAAGTTTTATGAGTTAGACATACCATATGGCCTCGATTTAGATGCAGTAATCTTATCAGCAACACTGGAAAGAATCATCAAACAAATATAATAACTATAAGAGTGTAAATAAAATATTACAGAAGCAACACATAAATAAATTATTATTATTATGATCAATCAATCAATCAATCAATCAATCATATTGGCCTGTTTAAAAATGGCAACACATGCAAAGATCAGTGTATTTAAGTGTGCATATTATCCCATATCATATCACCATATCACTTTATTTTGATGGTCCACTTTAGACATTGTACTAACTATGAAGCCCCTTCCACACAGCGAGTTGATCCTGGGAAATTGCTTGAACGCCTTCTGTGTGAACGCAACCATGACCCGGGATTGATACCGGCATCGATGCTGAGTTGGGGACCAAGCAACATTGCCGGAATCAGTCCTGGAACGTGTGCTGTGTGAAAAAAAAAAAGCCAGGACCAATGCCGTAAGGTGTGTGTCACAGTGATGACGCTTGTGTCATCGCGCGACTCTGTTGCTCTTAGAAAAAAGTTTGTGTTCGTCATCAACAAAGAACGGACGGACAAATGTCTGCAAACTGGAACGAAGCAGAGACCAGGAGCTCCTCTCTATCCGCGCTGAAGCTGAGATCGTTCACAAGCTTTGAACGTACATGTTTTCGACGCGTACGTTAAACGTCTCATCCTGACGTCATGTGTCTTTCCGGGATCTTTCCGGGTTGTGTGTGAACGCACTCACAGATCCCGGCAAACAATCCCGGGACAAATGGCGGGTCACAATATCCGTGTATTTTCCAGAATCTCTGTGGGAAAGGGGTTTAAGTAACATGGCAACTAATGGTGGGTTCACACCGAAAGCGAATTTAATTATTTGCGCGAATAGATTACATACAAAGTCAATGCAAAAACGCGAATAGACGCATCATTCGCACCAGGCGTCACGAATGCCACGAATTGGGCAACGCGTTTGCCGCGAACGTCTTCCGCGCAAGTTGAAAAATTTGAGCTCGTGCGGAAGATTCACATGACGCTTTGTTGCGCCAAGAGGATAAGAAATCCTGTCAGCGACCCTAGCTAGCTGGTTATCAAACTGGGCGTCCGTCATCCAGGCACAGTTCCCGGAGAAGACGGTAAAATTCACCGAGTTGAGTTCGCCTCTGGGTGGTCCTGTGAACCCAGACACGTCGGCGTTTGGCTTTCCTCTGTATTTGGGACTTCCACAACAAGTTCAGAGAAGCAATATCTTTTATTTAAAACATGACGGAAATGTATGCCAGAAAGAAATTGTGTTGAAATTGTGTAGAAAGCATCTAAAGTCTAGTTTACGCGACATGATTTTAAGCCCGATTTGCAAATCGTTGAGCTCACCGACAGGTCAGGGTGTTATCGTGAGCAAATCGCGGGGGATTAGCGGGCGATGAACGCTCGCCAGTCTGTTACTATGAAAGAGTCAACAACGCATCCAAGACGCTCACAGATGTGTCGCAGAGCCCAGAAAAATATCTAGCATGCTAGATATCCAGAGCTGTCACGCGACTCAACTTCACGTGATTTCAGAGCGAGGCATGGGTTGAGGCCAGTATTCTTCACTAGGTGTTGGCGCGCGTGTTTTATCGCGTGATTTTTCGTGACAAAACGTGGTTTGTAGACAAGATAGAATCGTTGGGTGACAGAGTTGTTGTAAACTCGTGTAATGCGTTACCTCCTATTGAACAGCTCAACAACTTCTCCTGATTTCACAGAGAGCAAGTCATGCAGTGTGAACCACACAGTTCAACCCGACGTTTTAAAATCATGTAGATGCGATAGGCGCGTATTTGCCGCTCTATTCGTGTTTGGTTTGAACACACAGCCCGTTCTCATCCCAAGGCGTCATATACTGACGCTTTTGCCAATGCGTAGACATCCAACTCACATGGCACCCTTTAGTGTCAATATCAGAAGGCGCCTCCTAGTGGTCTAACCCTAACACTACCCATAACCGAAGCGTGTTATATTGACGCTAAAGGGTGCCATGTGCGTCGGATGTAAACGCATTGGCACTTCAACTCTCAGTAGAATGTATGAAGGGGAACATCGCAATAAAGTGTTACTGAAAATAATAATAATAAACCAAACAATAAGTGATCAAACAATGCAGTAATCATGCTGAGAAAAGGGAATAACAAACCTTTTTTTTTTTTTTTTTTTTTTTTTTACAACAATTCCATTCAGTACTTCTTCAATCCCTCCAGTATAAGAATTCTGACCACATTCAAATGCACAGACAGTCTTATTTCGTTTACCCCACCTGAGTAATTCAAATGAAGATTTTACTTCAGCAATACATTGATGCGAACCTTTCTAGCAGCCAATAAGCGCTATTTCCTCTTAACGACATCGCTGTCAATTTTTAATCACCTCTGAGGCTTCAAAACTCAAATGAATCTCTTTTTTACATTAAAGGAGGTGGAGGGAAAAAAAGACCCAGGAGGTAAAAAGAGAAAATAGAGAACGTGTAAGGGAGGGGAGGAGAGACGTTGGGTCGCCCTCACCCATGAATCCCTCTCTCTCTCGGGCTTCATGAAGAGCTTTTCTGCAGTGTCTGCTCTTTCTTTCTCTCTCCCCTTCAGTGCACCCTGATTCTTGCACTCCTGGAACGAGAGCCCACCCACTAATTACATCATTCACTTGTTTCTTCTCTAATTTAAAGCAAGTTTTATAGTTTATTAGGTGTGGTTTGGATGTGTGCACGGTCTTCTGGGAACTTACTTTCTGCACTAGACCTTGGCTCATTAAAGCAAGAGAAAAATCACAGATGAAGAGCTCTGCGTCGCATCACTGGTGAATCATATTAACCACAGCGTCAGAATGAGAGAGAAGGAGCCATTAAAGCAATCATATCTAGTGGGAAACTTAAAGGAAAGTCAAATGGGTTTAAAATACGAGGGAGAGTCAATGATGAATAAAAGATTTTCATGTTAAGCCAGAGTATTCATTTAATGTGAGTCTGTTTCATGATATGAGGTCCATATGTACACTTGAAAATATTACTAAACAGTGTTGACAGTGAATGATGACGCACACACTGTTGAATCATTCACCCACCTACATGTCGATCAAAGAACACACAAGCCCCACTTGATGAGGAACCACTGTTGAGTACAAGAAAAAAAGACAGATGCTTAAAGATAACTCCTTTAACACTATTCATTAGGAGCAAATGTTCTGTAATACAGCATATTGGTATTATTATATTTACTTTATAAAAATCAGTTAAGATTTCACAGCAAATACACAAGTTGTTGTTGTTTTTTGGATTCTCCTTTATATTGAAAGTCCTTTATGTTTATGGCTTTGCTCGCAATAATACGAATTAAATGAAGAAAATAAGCATTTCTCTGCCACCTGTTAGGATGCGTTAAATCCGACAAAGTGGTTTAAAAAATGGGATTTTGATCTTGTGAAATACAAAAATTTCTGCCCTACCGAAATCCAAATGTTTATCAATTTTACCAATGTTTTATATGAACCATTGGCATTTCGTGGCGCGGTTTCTCGGCCACCACAGAGTTAAAGTCATTAAAGTGGACATACGGTCTTGAAATATGACGCACTGCTCTAACGAAAGCCACATTTTGTGATCTTTTTTACTTTAAAAGCCCTTTTTATGGCATTTTTGAACGTTTTGAGCAAATACAGATTCCATGTGCATCCATATTCTGGTTTTCTTCATTGTAAAATTGTAGTGATTAATCGCGATTAATCGCATCCAAAATAAAAGTTTGTGTTTACGTAATATATGTGTGTGTGGTGTGTATAATTATTTTGTATATATAAATACACACACATGCATGTATATATATATTAAAGAAATATTTGCATGTATATACTTTATATATATTTATACATAATTCATATTATGTATAAATATAAATATTTGATATATTAAGAACACATTTTTCTTAAATATATACATGCATGTGTGTGTGTATTTATATATACAGAATAATTATACACACCTATTATACACATATATCGTGCAAACACAAACTTTTATTTTGGATCCGATTAATCGCGATTAATCGTTGCCCATCCCTAAGTGACTCTCAAATTAAATAGGCTACAGTATACATAAACCATGAATTATAATGAGGGAACATGCAACAAAATTCCAGTGTGCACACAAAAGTATTTTTGATATAATTGTATTAATTTGGATATTTTTTTTAATACAAAATAATGCACAACATAGCATGGCAAAATGTATTCATTTATTATTATTCATTCCTCCTCTAGACTTGTAAACATTATTTCAAAGCTATATCGACTCTTTCAGTTCTCCCAGCTTCTTTATAACTGAATTCACAAACTGAATTCAAAATGACTCCATCTTTTCCATCAAATTTTCCATGGAGAGCATATTTGAGTGTTTGTTCATTCTGAGCGGACTCTTGCGGTATACACACACCGCGTGTCTCCTCTTCGCGGGAAGGCAAACACCAGCAGTTTAGCTGGAGGCTGTCCTGAGAGTCTGCCTCCCTGACGATCACCACGTCAGAGCGATTTACCAGCGCTTTGATCCCCGGCTTGACACTGACGGGCAACAAATTAAGCAAATTATCTGCGCCACCCACCAGCCCGGGGCGGGAGCCTATCGCTGGCGCCGGTGGACAAGCATCGCCAGTGCGGCCCATGCTGGAGCGTAGGTAGTTAATGAAATAAAGAAATAAATAGAGCTCAAGATAAAGCATGGTGACCCAAAATCTCCGAGTGGGCTGCACATCAGCAGCACCCACGCTTTTCGGTAATGTAGTCCTCCGAAGACGACGCTGAGACGGCCGAGACGGCCCTGTTGAGTCTACAGGAGCGAAGGTTGGTGGATATCTGAAGATGTGAACCATCTAACAGTAGCATGCTTCCCCTTTGTTATAAGCAAATAAGCACAATATTCTCAACCTTTGCTGCTGCATAATTTTGATGCAAACCAATTGTCTTGTACTGACAGCCATTAGAGAAATTGCTTTACTTTTGACAGCTGCACTCTAAAAAATGCTGGGTTGTTTTAACCCAATTTTGGGTAAAATATGGACAAACCCAGCCATTGGGTTACATTTTTAAATTAAATTTTTTACCCAATGGCTGGGTTTGTCCATTTTTTACCCAAAATTGGGTTAAAACAACCCAGCATTTTTTAGAGTGCGCATGCTGGGATAGAGTAAACCCGCATAAGTTGGCAAAACTCAAGTTAAGAAATTCAAAGTTTAAGTAAGCAGAACTGGCATATTTGATTTAATTGTACTTAACTTGAAATGTTTGAGTGCACTAATTCATAGATTTAACTACTGTAATCTCAATGTGAACACTTATTAGTATAACCTAGTTAGCTCATACTAATTTGTCAACTTGTTAATAATAGTATATTACACAGTATCACTTCCTGAATGAGAGCAGCAAAATAAAGGTTGTATTTGCTCTCAAATCCACTGCATGCACACGTCACCATGATGGTAACCATCCTAAAACCAACATTAACAGAAACTCTTCTAAATTAGCATAACAAAACAGCAATCGCTACTAAATCTCCCACTTAACATTAATCTTGCACAAAACAAAAAACTAAATACAACAACAAATTTTAGCATTTACTCTCCCTTTCAAAACATGCTGGGAAATAGACATCACAGCCGTTTCAGGTGAACTTAAGTTCGTCTAAATTAAAATAAATAATTTCATAAAACTCAAAACAATGAAACGGTTCAGTTTACTTAAAACACATCAGTTCTGTGAACTTGAAAGAAAACGAGTGCGCTAAATACTCATAAAAGTTAATTTGACTGAACTAATTAGTTTAATTTAAGTTTTTCCTACTCAAAACAATTAATTATTTTGAGAGTTAGGGTTTACAGTTTGCTGAAAAAACTGTTGTACACAAAAATAGTTCATACTTAGTATAATTGTAAAAGCTTCAACTTTTTAATTGGAGTAATATTTCAAGAAAAACTTAGGTTAACTTGATTAATCCATACATCGTAAAATCATGTTCAAATGTGAGTATCAAATATAACTCTGAAGCCTCTTTTGTCCTCCTCGAATAAGAGCTCCATATTCTCACACCCACAAGCCTGATGTATCATGATATCACCAAAGAAACACATAGTTAATTATTTTTAATATTTAATTATTCCTTGTCTATTCTGATTTCTTTTGATTATTTTAATTTCTTGTATGTAAAGCACTTTGAATTGCCATCGTGTATGAAATGTGCTATATAAATAAACGTGCCTTGCCTTGCCTTGCCTAACGGTTAAATTAATTTCATCTTAGTCTATACAAGGTTAAGACTGTGGGTGCGTTCCATGTGTTCTTATGTACTTCTTCCATTTTGTAGTGTAAATAGAGTGAGTAGTGTATAAAAAGTGCACTTTAAATACCTGCTTGATGCACTAAATTAAGTGCGGAATATTGGACACACGTATGGGAGAGGAAGGGACCATTAGACTCTGAAATTACAAAATAACCTTGTAAAATCCACACACAGCTGTGTACATAAGTGGACAGTGTATATTGCATCATTTGAGACACAACTTAAGAACTCGCCTGACCAACTAGCACTTAGCCGAGGGGTAATTAGGTTTACTTTTTAGATTTCAATTACAGCAATCTACATTTTTTATGTAACTGACATAAAATGAATGGAAAAAATATCAGATGACTAACTTCTAGTCTAAGCAGTGCATGCAACTGGCAGAAGTCACAGCATTAGTTTGTGTTGTGCGTGCTGCATGCTAGCTCAATGAATAAACCAGGAACTGTGGCAACTCCTGGCGAGGTCTATACGACTTTTAAATTGATGCACTGTTATCTCAAGCAAGTCTTTTTCATATCCCGCTGCTTTTCAAGTAAATATAGTCGCATTATTCAGGCCACACTCTCCATACGGTACTTAGAAAATCTCCCGTGGAGACTCGGCCCTGCGTTAGCTCTGAGCGCTAGGCTAAAATAATGAAGTTAGAGAAAAGACCAGGCGCTTTCTCCATCTCAACGCCTCAGTCACATCTCACTGGCCAAAACGTCAATCATTTACTGACGTCTCCACCCTACGCCACCGCCCACATGTCCATCCATCTCCAACCGTAACAGGTGATGTGATGGTCACTGAGCCGTTAGCATGAATTAGCAGCACACATATTCTCTATGCTCATTTTTAATTCTCTCTCCCTTCCCATAGGAGAGAAAATTCACTGATATTGCAGTACAGATCCCAATTGTTTGGCAGCAAGGAGACTCTACTCTCTGGCTTTTTCATTTTTAGGAGAACAATCTGAGATTGCAAAACAGCAAAATACAGCATAATTAGGGTTGGGTATCGTTTGAATTTGAACGATTCTGATTCCGATTCCTTGTTTCGATTCCGGTTCCTAACGATTCTCGATTCCGATTCTTTTAAGAGGCAGGGTCAGAAAAGTTTAGCTAACCTTGCTAACCAACAGCCTTTCTGAAGGAAATACTCCTTCTGTAAAAATACTCCTTTTGTCACAAATTTGGCATTTTGCCGAGATTTCGTTATTTTTAGAAAAGTGAAGCCAAACTTTGGACCGCCGACGTAAGCTACTCATGTTCGACTCGCGCGGTTATGCCAACACTTCCGGTAGACGCTTCTTCGTTGGTGTTGTCCAGCGGTTTCTTCTTCCGCTCGGCGGACTGTGAATATCGAAACTAGGAATCGAAATTTTTACTTTTGAACGATTCCGGGTAAAACGAAAAGTTAGTCTCGGTTCCAATCGATACTCGATTCTCGATACCCAACCCTAAGCATAATCCAGTCAAAAGTAAGAATACACTTTAAACATTCGATTTTTCCAAGACTAAATGGTAACGCTTCCTTTTACAGTCCACTTACCCATGTAAATACTACACTCTAAAAAATGCTGGGTTATTTTAACCCAATTTTGGGTAAAATATGGACAAACCCAGCCATTGGGTTACATTTTTAAATGACATTTTTTACCCAATGGCTGGGTATGTCTATATTTTACCCAAAATTGGGTTAAAACAACCCAGCATTTTTTAGAGTGTATATACTTATTTTAGTAACTACAATTACAGGGTAATAACTAGTACTAACCCTAAACATACCCCTTTTCCATGTACTATATTAGCCAGTAAAGTACACTGTAAGTACTGTACTGTAAAAGGAAGCGTTACCGACTAAATAATCTGAGCATTGCTGTACACATTTAATTAAAATAAATAAATAAATAAATAAACAGTACATTGGACTAATAATAGATCAAAAGGGGCTTTGCATCCTCATTTCAGAAGACACACCATTAATCCTCGACTGATCTCAAATTTTTCATTTGTGTCCATTTTTATTTCTCCCAAATGATTTCTAATACAAAGTTGATACTTTTAATGCATTATAACAGAACTCCGCGAAGTCTCAAAGCAATCATTTTTTGGGGTTTCTCATTTCCCTCTTTCTTTCTGTCCCTCTGGTTTAAGTTAGATAAGGTTCCCTCTCGTCCGTGGTGTCCTCTGCACGCTCTCCTGGTCTTTCTGTGGAAGCAGAGGCCATCTTTCCGTAATGTAATTTCACAGTTCATTAAGACCAGGCCTCGCATGACCCAGTGCAGGCTTGAGTAATGACACAACACAGATTAGCCATTACTGCCCTCACAGAGACCGCCACACTTAACAAATATATTCAGCCTTCTTCTTAAGCCATACGCTGAGTCTTATTAACTGGACATTAAAGACCCAACCAAGAACATTCACTGATTTTTTTTATGTGTCGTTCATGTTGCAAAGAAGTCACCTTGTGCTGTCTCATTCCTAGATAATGGGAAAATATTTGATATAGCTTAGAATTGGATTTGCATTAAAATGAACCAAGCCCTAAATATCAATCTCTCAGCAATGGCTCTTAGTGGTACTGGTTCCACTTTGGTTTTGCTCTTCCACTTGATCTCCTCATTTTCTTGGGAACTTTATGTGACATCCAAGAAAGCTTGACACCGACTTGTTGAGGTCATCGACCTATAGAAGTATCAATAATAGTTGTTTTATTATTTATTACGCATGAACATTGATCCTCAAACAGAAAAATAAACATGAACAGGGTTAGTATATGTATCAGAGAGAAACAATTTCTCATTCAGCCCATTTTAACAGAGCAAAAGCACTCGTTCAGATCCAGAGAGTCACATCATATGAAGTATGCCTGTCATGAAGCCATTATGACAAATTCAATTAGTACCACTGTAGTTGAGTTCACGAAAAATATTCAGTTATAATGCCTCATGACAGCCAACCACGTGACAGTAACAGTTTAACTTCATTTAATGACAAGTTATGATGTTATGGTTTATGTCAAGGTGTCATAACAAAATGTCATTATTGAGCGAAAGACACTTAATGACAGTTGTCATAAACCCACATTCAAGACACATGTCATATCGTGGTTATGAAGCTGTCATGTCAGTCTTATGCACACCCCTTCAAGTAAAGTGTTACCGTAAATGTCAACTCATTCCACTAACCCAGGGTTAGTTAACATGTAGTTGCAAATTAAGTAACTTATAGTCAACAGAATGTCTACGTGGACCATGAAAATAAAGTGAAACCAACCAGTGTTGGGTGTAACTAATTACTAAGTAATTAGTTACTGTAATTTCATTACTTTTCCCTTGAAAATGTAAAGTAAGGGATTACTCTTAATTTATCTGTAATTTAATTACAGTTACTTGTGATGTAATTGAGGTAAATACTGTGTATAGATCAATCCGATCTCACAGCGATTCGTATGCATTTAATGAGGTGTTTAAAAATTACGACCGCACTCGTACAAATTCGTATGAATTATTGTAAAATGTGTATGAAAAAAGTGTGAAATGTCATGAGATCAGACATATAACAATAGTGGGTTTAACGTCAAAATGTATTGTCTGATGCTAAAAAGTATGTTTTTATAATGCAACCTTCTCCACCTTGGTCAGTTTAAGGATAATTCATGCAATTTTATAGTAGTTATTTGAAAGAATTAAAACAGATTCATGTCTATCCTTGTATTATTCAGCTGGTTGAGATTGATATGGGATTTTGAAAGTAATTAGTAATTAAAAGTAATTATGTCATGATCCTGGCTCGTTCTCTGTCTCCCCCTGCTGGTTATTCGTTCACTCACTCACTTGCCGCTTTCACTTTCATTACTGACAGCTGTTATCACTTTTCATTAGGCTCATCTCTCTTCACCTGTCTCTCGTTCCCCCCCCTCATTATCTTGGCTTTTTCTTACCTTCTCTTCCTTGTCTTGTTGTCAGTTTGTTTGTAAGTTTTGATGCATGCAGGTGTCTAAGTCCAGTCCAGTCTAGAAGCATATCTCTGATGACTTCGAGTGTAATTCTGCTCCAGCTCTCTGCTCATCTTTGCCTGAACCACAGAGGGAGTTTTCTGTTCAAGTTCGACTGCCTGTTCTACAGGAGCCTTATGTTGCTGATTAATATAATTCCTCTGTTACACGTACCTGTGGTCATCCTGCCATTTGTTATTAAAAGAGCTGTGATTGTCATCCTCGCTTCTGAGTCCTCTCTAAATCCATCACAGAACAAACTGACCAAGAATGGACTCAGCGAATGGCAACGCGTTCCAGTCCGCTGTCAAACATCAGGGTGTTCTCCTGGGCAAGCATGAGGAGGACATCTCCGCAGCCAGACACGCGGTCGAGACTTTGGCCGCCCAGATGTCGGATCTTTCCTGTCAGGTCCACAACTTGCGTCTCCAGCCTCCCTCCTCGCTGGGGTCTCATGACTCTCCGGAGCCCCGGATAAATAATCCGCCCATGTACCTGGGTGAGGCCACACAGTGTCGGTCGTTTCTGACCCAATGTGAGGTAATATTCTCCCTGCAACCATTGACGTACGCGAAGGAACGCACTAAGGTGGCGTACGTTATCTCCCTTCTCGCCGGCCGGGCACGGGAATGGGCAGCGGCTAACTGGGAGGCGGAGAGGGATTGCGTCTTCAGCTTCGCACTGTTTAAGGACGAGATGATCCGGGTTTTCGACCGTTCTGCTCACGGAGAGGAGGCTTCGCGGTTGCTGTCTTCTCTCCGGCAGGGGAGGCGCTCGGTTTCTGATTTCGATTCGAGTGGAGAAGAGATTCGACTTACGACGCCGAGCTCGCCGCATGGAGTCTGTCCTGGGGGCCACGCCTACTGCTGGTTCCGTTATTCCCTCTCCGAGTCCGGATCCCGAGCCCATGCAGCTTGGAGGTCTGCGAATCTCCCCTAAGGAACGGGAGAGGAGACTGGTTAATCGACTTTGTATGTACTGTGCTGCTCCCGACCACTTTGCTTTGTCGTGCCCAGTAAAAGGCCAGCGCTCGTCAGTAGGCGGAGGGTTACTGGCGAGCGCAATCTCTAGAGAGATCCCTTCAGACTCTTGCACTACTCTACCTGTGCATCTTCAGTGGTCCAGTTCATCTGTCTCCTGCTCTGCCATGATCGACTCTGGGGCCGAGGGAAATTTCGTGGATGAGGAGTGGGCCCGGCAGCAGGGTATTCCCCTCACCTATTTAAAGCATTCAACCCCCCTTTTCGCCCTAGACGGTAGTTCCCTACCTAGGGTTCTAAGTGAGACCGTTCCACTGACTCTTACCGTTTCTGGTAATCATCGAGAGACTATTTCTTTTCTTGTTTTTCGTTCGCCCTTTACTCCAGTAGTATTAGGCCATCCCTGGCTTAAACGTCATAATCCCCATATCGACTGGTCCCTTAGCTCTATCTTGTCTTGGAAGTTATCGTGTCATGTTGATTGTCTTGTGTCTGCTGTTCCTCCTGTGTCTTCTGTTTCTGTGTTTCAGGAAGAGGCAGGGGATTTGTCTGGAGTACCGGAGGAGTATCACGATTTGCGGGAGGTATTCAGTCGTTCCCGGGCCACTTCTCTCCCTCCTCACCGCCCCTACGATTGTGGTATTGAGCTTCTCCCGGGTACCACGCCCCCTCGGGGAAGACTTTATTCCCTCTCGGCTCCTGAGAGGGAGGCGTTAGAGAATTATTTGTCGGACTCTCTCAAGGCTGGCACAATTGTCCCGTCCTCGTCTCCGGCCGGTGCGGGTTTTTTCTTCGTCAAGAAAAAAGACGGCTCTTTGCGTCCCTGCATAGATTATCGGGGGCTGAATGACATCACGGTTAAGAACCGCTATCCCTTACCACTGATGTCTTCAGCTTTCGAGATCTTGCAGGGAGCAAAGATTTTTTCTAAGCTTGATCTTCGCAATGCTTACCATCTCGTACGAATTAAAGAGGGGGACGAGTGGAAGACCGCTTTTAATACACCCCTCGGGCACTTTGAATACCGGGTCCTTCCGTTCGGTTTGGTCAACGCCCCCGCCGTCTTTCAAGCCCTTGTCAACGATGTCCTTCGGGATATGCTAAACGTGTTCGTGTTTGTGTATCTCGATGACATATTGATTTTCTCACCCTCCCTCCAAGTCCATGTGCAGCATGTACGCCGCGTACTTCAGCGCTTACTCGAGAATCGCCTCTTTGTAAAGGCTGAGAAATGCTCTTTTCACGTGCCTTCCGTTACATTCTTAGGTTCGGTCATCTCGGCTGAGGGAATCAGTATGGATTCGTCTAAGGTCCAGGCGGTAGTTGACTGGCCCGTTCCTGATTCTCGTGTCGCGTTACAGCGCTTTCTTGGATTTGCTAATTTTTATCGCCGCTTTATACGCAATTTCAGTCAAGTAGCCGCGCCGCTCACCGCCCTGACCTCAGTTAAGTCCTGTTTTAGGTGGTCAGAATCCGCTCAAGAGGCTTTTGACCGTCTAAAGGTTCTCTTTACCACCGCACCCATTCTGATCATGCCGGATATCACTAGACAGTTTATTGTCGAGGTCGACGCGTCGGAGGTAGGGGTAGGCGCCGTTCTTTCTCAGCGGTCAGCCTCCGATAACAAGGTACATCCTTGCGCTTTTTTTTCGCACCGTCTGTCTTCCGCGGAACGTAATTACGATGTCGGCAATCGGGAACTGCTCGCCATTCGTCTGGCTTTAGGCGAATGGCGCCAGTGGTTGGAGGGTTCCTCCGTTCCTTTTGTCGTCTGGACCGACCATCGAAATTTAGAATACATCCGTTCCGCAAAGAGACTGAACGCACGCCAGGCTCGTTGGTCGCTGTTTTTCACGCGCTTCGACTTCTCCATCTCTTATCGGCCCGGGTCCAAGAATGTTAAACCGGACGCGCTGTCTCGCCTCTTTGGGTCCTCCTCCTCTTCTTCCACCCGGGAGGAGATTATTCCCCCTGGTCGTGTGGTGGGAGCGGCGATTTGGGGAATCGAGAGACAGGTGAAGCGTGCTCTTTCCCATGCCGTCACTCCGCGAGATTGTCCTAGGGGCTCTTTATTCGTTCCGGTGCCCACTCGCCTAGCCGTCCTTCAGTGGGGACATTCTTCCAAATTGTCAGCCCACCCCGGCGTTCGGGGCACTATCGCGCTTATTCGCCAACGCTTTTGGTGGCCCACCTTAGTACATGACGCGCGCCGTTTTATCGCTTCTTGTTCTGTCTGTGCCCAGACCAAGGCTGGTAATTCTCCGCCCGCTGGTCTGTTACGCCCGCTACCAGTTCCTACTCGTCCGTGGTCTCATATAGCGCTCGACTTTATCACGGGTCTCCCTGCTTCGGCCGGTAATACCGTCATTCTTACTGTGGTCGACCGTTTTTCGAAGTCCGCGCACTTCATTCCTCTCGCCAAGCTTCCCTCTGCCAAGGAGACCGCCCAGATAATGGTTAATCATGTTTTCAGATTGCACGGTTTGCCCACCGACGTCGTTTCTGATAGGGGCCCGCAATTCTCATCACAATTCTGGAAAGAATTTTGTCGCCTTATTGGTGCCACTGTCAGCCTCTCTTCGGGGTTTCATCCCCAGACTAACGGTCAGGCCGAACGTGCCAATCAGATTGTGGCCCGCATTCTCCGCAGTCTGGCGTTCCGTAATCCTGCGTCTTGGGCTGAGCAGCTTCCCTGGGCAGAATATTCCCACAATTCTCTCCCATCTTCTGCCACGGGGCTCTCACCCTTTCATTGTTGTCTCGGCTACCAACCTCCGCTTTTTCCCTCGCAAGAGACAGAGTCTAACTGTCCCTCCGTTCAGACGTTCATCAGTCGCTGCAAGCGAACTTGGAGGAGAGTGAGATCGTCCCTTTGTCGTGCTAGGAGACGTATGAGCATCTCGGCTAATAAGTATCGCATTAAGAGTCCCCGCTATTGTGTTGGCCAGAGAGTGTGGCTCTCCACTTCCAATTTACCTCTTCAGTCCGACTCTCGCAAGTTGGCTCCCCGTTTTATCGGGCCATTCCGTATAGTCAAGATTATTAATCCTGTCGCCGTCAAGCTTCATTTACCTCCCAACCTTCGTCGCATCCACCCGGTTTTCCACGTCTCCTGCGTTAAGCCAGTCAATCGCTCGACTTCTCGTACCGCGTTCTCGGCAGTCCGTGTGGAGGATTCTCCTGTCTATACTGTCCGTAAGATCTTGGATATGCGTCGTCGGGGTCGAGGACATCAGTACCTGGTCGATTGGGAGGGGTACGGGCCTGAGGAGAGAAGCTGGGTTTCCCCCGGGACATCCTGGACCCCTCGCTCATTGATGATTTCCTCCGGTCTCGCCAGGGTTCCTCCTAGGGAGCGCCAGGTGGCGCTCTTTGAGGAGGGGGTACTGTCATGATCCTGGCTCGTTCTCTGTCTCCCCCTGCTGGTTATTCGTTCACTCACTCACTTGCCGCTTTCACTTTCATTACTGACAGCTGTTATCACTTTTCATTAGGCTCATCTCTCTTCACCTGTCTCTCGTTCCCCCCCCTCATTATCTTGGCTTTTTCTTACCTTCTCTTCCTTGTCTTGTTGTCAGTTTGTTTGTAAGTTTTGATGCATGCAGGTGTCTAAGTCCAGTCCAGTCTAGAAGCATATCTCTGATGACTTCGAGTGTAATTCTGCTCCAGCTCTCTGCTCATCTTTGCCTGAACCACAGAGGGAGTTTTCTGTTCAAGTTCGACTGCCTGTTCTACAGGAGCCTTATGTTGCTGATTAATATAATTCCTCTGTTACACGTACCTGTGGTCATCCTGCCATTTGTTATTAAAAGAGCTGTGATTGTCATCCTCGCTTCTGAGTCCTCTCTAAATCCATCACAAATTAAATACTTTTTAGAGAGAGTAAAATAGTACAGTAATCTAATTACACTGTTGAAGAGGTAATTAGTAACTAGTAATTAATTACTTTTTTAGAGTAATTTACCCAACACTGAAACCAACATATATAATAAAGGCGTTGTTTTATTTGAACTCGCATTTAAAAAAATAGATTCAAGTGTACTTACTTTGCAGGGGTGTTGCGTCCCAGAGATCAGAAGCAAACATGTACAGATCTTGAACAACAAATTTGACTTAATAGGAATGAGTGTTAATGAAGCTTTTTCGAAGCACATCATTAGCATGTGAGTTACTCACAGCGGATAATGAATGCAGCTCTGCAGGTGTGTACTGAACAGACTTAAAAATAACCATCATTATCTGCAAAAACATAATCATCATTTGATACTTACACAATGATAATACTCACATCAAAGACAGCATCGTAAATGGTCCCATAAATGGTTGAAACACAGTGTGTACGCTGAGATCGAGGGTGGACAACTTTTGCGTGCTGAGAAAAAGTCATTCGGCTGGCCCGCTGTTTTAAGATTTCAGATAATGTGCAGAGGGGTCGCGGGATCAACCAAGCGAATTCAGGATATTGGCAGTCCGTTTGGGCTTCTGCATTACCCTGTGACCTGCTGGTATTTCCTCCGCTCAGCCGTTCCGCAGGGCAACCGTCCCTCATCTGGGTTTCTCACTCGTCTGCCGGTGCCTCCATACTCATGGATAACATGCAGGCATTTACCGACTTCTGAGATTCTCGGTCCCACGTCCGTTCTTGACTTGGTCTTGTCATTGACCACACACTCCAACTGGCTCTATTTGACTCTGAAAGAAACACGTCTCCAGTATGCCTTGGTTTATGAGGCTGTGTATCTACAGTAAATAAGACATGATGCCAGGGCCACTGAGCTTTCTCTAGAACCCTCACTTGATGAAATATCCTATTAGCCTCTTTCTGTAGAGAGCACCTATGGTGTTTTTATCCAGCTGGCTCGAGGGCAATTGCTTTATTACGTGCGTAACGGGAAACGGAGATGCACCGCCATACAAAGTGACAAAGTCTGTCAACAGCGTCGCTTGGATGAATTCCTCACCTTCCAATGCGCATGAAAGGAGAGCATGTTCTGAATTAGTCATAAGGTTTCTGATTGGTCTATGTAGCACTTCACTTCGAGCATCACAAGATGAGATTAAAAAACACACTTTAGATTGAAGAGGAGGCCTATTTTATTGATATACGGTGGACACTCTCAGTTCTGGGAAATCGAAGGCGGGTACAGTGAAAGCAATGGAACAATGAGCACTGTAATTCAGCAGAGGGTTGGGTCACTTATCAAAAATTAGTTTTTCAAAAGTTTCAAAAGTACACTTTTCAAAAGTTTTTTTAATAGATTTAATAGATTTTTTTTAATCACCCATCAGTATATATATAAATATATATATGAAGAGTTCAGATGCAAAAGCCTCTAAATGCCATTTGAAATTTTCTTCTAAAATGACAATTTTTATCAAGCTTGTATATTTAAGTTCAGTAATTTCACTTAAATGACAATTAATAGGTAATCTTCATTGCCATTTAAGTGAAATTACTGAACTCAAATATACAAGCTTGATAAAAATGATCATTTTAGAAGAAAATTTCAAATGGCACTTAGAGGCTTTTGCATCTGAACTCTTCATATATGTATGTATAAAGAAGAAATAAGCATGTTATATATGTAAAAGTAGACCAAATAATCCATCTATCTATCAAGAATGCACCACGTATCATATCCATATCGGTTATGGGCCTTTATAATATATGAAGAGTTCAGATACAAAAGCCTCTAAATGCCATTTGAAATTTTCTTCTTTAATGATGATTTTTATCAAACTTGTATATTTAAGTTCAGTAATTTCACTTAAATGGCAATGATAATTACCTATTAATTGTTATTTACGTGAAATTAATGAACTTAAATATACAAGTTTGATAAAAATCATCATTAAAGAAGAAAATTTCAAATGGCATTTAGAGGCTTTTGCATCTGAACTCTTCATATACTGTATATATATATATATATATATATATATATATATATATATATATCGTTCAGTATTGGGTATTTATTTGTGCATGCTAATTTTCCTTACAGGGATTTTCTATTATGTAACACTTACTTAAAATTAATCTTAAAAAAAAGTTAAATATTTAATTAAATAATTTAATAACACTGTCCATTGTAATTAAGATTCAATACAAATCTCAAAATACATATCCATTTTCATACCATATTATTGTGATGCTAAATTTATTTTATTTTTAAATTTTTTTTTATAGTTTTATTTCTAATGTATGCCGAGTTTTAATATCGGTGCATCCCTAATTAATCAAGTTAAAATGAATAAAGAGAATCCCCGAAATTAAAAATAATGCACACCCGTTATCATATAATTTTAGGACCTGATAAAAAAAGTGTATTTTTCAACAAATTAAATAAATAACACATTAATTACTCAAAGGAAACACAATTTGACAGCCTTATGCCTGGTTCAGATTTCACGATTTTAGCCCGATTTTGGCCCGATCCATTTGACGTAGGGTGTCGTGGGGATTCGTAAACGACAACGGGCGCCGGGACGCAAGATTCGATCGTATCATCTCGTACAGTGTGTCATAGTGGGCGACAACCTACGTCGCGTTTGCGATGCTTCGCGACATCACGAGAAAAAGACTAGCATGTTTAATTTTTTTTAACAGTCGTTCACGTCGGTTCCGTCACATATATGAGGTTGACCAATAGGAGCACAGAAGCTTTTCCGTACACAACTTTCAAAAATGGCGAAACGAACGAGAGACGATGGTGCTAACGTTAAAACTAAAAGTAAAAATAAATAAGAAAACAATATTTTACCTCAAGTTCTCTTTGGAGGATTGACAGCCCATACTGTCGTCTTCGAGCAACAACGTGTCCATTGTCGTGTTTTCTTACGTTTTTTACTTTTTTTTCTGAACACAGGACAGCCAATACAACACTCACCGCTTCATCCATTGTTTGTTTACGTTGGTTTCCGTTTCACTCGCTACTAGTTTTTCCTTCTCGATGACATCATGCGCGCCATTTAAGACGGCATGCGATGACTGGTCAGGAAGCAACGTGTAGTCTGACATGTGTCTTGTCCACGACACGACAAGATTTTAGGGGTCAAAATCGGGTAATCTGACACAGTGACTATCGTAACAGGCAAATAAAATTGTCTAATCTGAACCAGGCACTGTACTGAAGCATCTTATATTTTTACGAATTATATCATACTGATTTTGCCTTTCCCCTCATACAGTATGTTAAACTACAGCATCATTTAAATGTACTATTACAGAGTTGAGCTTGAGGCACAAATTCAGCATATACTCACAGTAACAGCATTAAGAAGAAACTAAATCAATACAAAAGGCATATTAGAAAGTTCTTCAGTCCTTTGATATGGGCATTAAGGCCATGATGCATGCATCTATGATGAATCAATTTCAATGGCTTTCATTTGTTTAGCTCCAAGACAATTACAGTCTTTTTACCTCCACCGCTAAGAGCCGTATATCAGACTCAGCGAGGCAGTAATTATATGGGCCTGCAAATGCATTTTTAAATATGGAAAAAAAAAAGAGGTGCATTCATTCTTCTTAAGGTAAATGAAATAACCATGCCCTCCAGTGGCTTAAACGACTTGTGATATCAGTCTTTGAGAGAGCTGTATTGATTTCGCCCCGTGAATGCTTTTCAAAACATGACAGACAGATTTGTGGGCTTGAAGATCGGGTTGATGGAGAAGATTCGATCTTTGAAGTTCAAGGTAAAGAGCTTGTTTTATCTCTTTCTCAGAGCTACATCAGTTCATACTTTTCTTGTTTCTTTATATTAGCCCCATTCCATCCACCCACTTGCAGAAATGAAGGCAAACTGCAAAGGTCACTGAAGTATTAAGTACAGTTGGATCCGCTGTGTCCCTGGCTCATCAATAACGTGGTGTGTGTGCATTACACGTTTGAAGAGCTCGATTTCACCGTGGGGTTTGCGTGTGGCTCAATCCAGTGAAAGTTACAGCTCAGCTCAAGTAATATCCCGTTTAGAAGATGTTTTTATCCAACTAGGATTTTTTTTTTTTTTTTTACAAACTAGGTTAAGTGCTTTTTTTCTCTCTTACATTTTAAAGAAGAACAATTTCCACTAAAAAGAACATGTTGTGCAATTAATAGATGTTAAATGTTTTAATAGAACCATAAATGCCAATTAAACAACCTTTATTGATAATTACTTTAGCCATCACAATTACTGCTATTTTACTTAAAGGAACATTTTTTTTTTTTTTTTTTTAAGAAATAAAGGTCATAGAGATTTGGAAAGACGTGAGTGTAAGCAAACAATGACTGAATGGATTCCTATTTCAAAACTTTCATATATGTAAAATCAAATTTTAAAGGAGTAGTTCACTTAAAAAAAAAAAAAAAAAAAAACTTTTGCTGATAATTTACTCACCCCCATGTCATCCAAGATGTCCAGGTTTTTATTTCTTCATTCAAAAAGAAATTAAGGTTTTTGATGAAAACATTCCAGGATTTTCTCCATATAATGGACTTCAATGGGAACCAAACGGTTCTAGGTCCAAAAGAAAGTTTCAGTGCAAACTGCAAACTGTTCAAATGGCTTTAAATGATTTCAGACGATGAATAAGGGTCTTATCAAGCGAAAGGATCGCTCATTTAAAAAATAAATAACAAAGGTTAAGTTTTATAAGCTCAAATGGTCGCCTTGCTCGGTTCTGTGATGCGCGTTCGTGACTCTCTTGTTCGAACTCGTTCATCAAAATGAACAAATCTTTTCCCGAGTCAATTCGTTCATTTCGTTCCTTGAATGAACAAAATGACACGAAAAAAGATTCGTTCATTTTGATTCATCGGCTGGAATCGTTTAAAGCCCTTTGAACAGTTTGCACTGAAACTCTCATTTGTACCAGTAAAGTGCATTAAAGTGCATGGAGAAAAATCCTGGAATGTTTTCATCAAAAACCTTAATTTCTTTTCGACTGAAGAAAGAAAGACATGGACATCTTGGATGATATGGGGGTAAGTAAATTATGAGCATTTTTTTTTTAAAGTGAACTTCTCCTTTAATGTTTGAGCTCAAAATGGCTTCATTGGAGACTTTAGAATTCCAGATTCTTGTCACATCCCACATGAGCCTGAAATATCAATGGCAGAATCAAATAATACATAATAATGAATGACTGTTGACACACACACATTGGGTTTTAATTGGTCCACCCAGACTAATATGATGTAGCTCTTGAAGGGAGACAGACTCACAGTTGACGTTTGAACATGGAAATGTGACATTACACTGTGAATAAGGTGGCATTTAGAGAGGCCTTACCCTGACTATAAAATCACTTCATTATAGGAGCTATAAAGAGCAGCGCAGTGAAGGACAGATTTCAGAATGAACCATCCATCCATCAATCAATCCATCCATCCATCCATCCATCCATCCATCCATCCATCCATCCATCCATCCATCCATCCATCCATCCATCCATCCATCCATCCATCCATCCATCCATCCATCTATCTAAAAATAATAAAAAAAAACACCTTATATTGTATAGGATGCCTATTTTACTGATATGCGGTGGATACGCTCAGTTCTGAAACTTCAAAGGTTGGTAGAGTGAAAGCAATGGAATAATGTGCACTGTAATTCAGCAGATTGTTGGTTGACATCCATCTATATCCATTCATCCAACCATCCATCAATCCATTTATCCATCCATATCCATATCCATCCATCCATCCATCTCTATCATCCATCCATCCATTCATCCATCCTTCCATATCCATCCAACCATCCGTCTATATCCATCCATCCATCCATCTATATCATCCATCCATCCATCCATCCATCCATCCATCCACCATTTATCCATCTATATCCATCCATTCATCCAACCAACCAACCATCCATGTATATCCATCCAACCATCCATCTATATCATCTATCCATCCATCCACCATTTATCCATCTACATCCATCCATTCATCCAACTAACCAACCATCCATCCATCCATCCATATATATATATATATATATATATATATATATATATGTATATCATGCATCCTTCCATATCCATCCATCCATCCATCTATATCATCCATCCATCCATCCATCTATATCATCCATCCTTCCATATCCACCCAACCATCCATCTACTGTATATCATCCATCCATCCATCCATTACAATGATGAGCTCTCAGACTGATGACTGGCATAAAGCACTGTGGCGTAGGACTTCAAAGCAGCCGAGAATGAGGTTACCTGCAATAAATCTGCATTTGAGACAGTCTAATCATGCTGAACCATCAAACTACTGTGTCAGTGTAAGATCACTACAGACTTTGCTGATCCAGTATTCCTGGCTTCTCCAACGTTTGCCTTTTGATTAAAAAATAATATGTTTATGAAGTGGGGATCAAATCACCACAACTGTTGTGAGTAAATGTGTGTATGAAAGTGGGCTAGCAAACTAGAATACACAGATTAGCATATAATAACATTAATCACATTGGTTTGGAAATAGTCTCTTGTTTAGTGATCATTTTATTACTCGTATCCAATTGCAAAGCCAAAGCACTGCAATGTATCAGCTATACTGCATATCTCATCTCAAGGTGACCCCGTCATCTGTCAATACCAGCACCCACTGAGCATCAAAGATGTATCACACAACTGATGACTGAGTCTATGTCTGTGAAATGACTGGAGCGGCAGAATTATTTGGGGGATTTGTGCTTTAGGGTGAATATATTTGCTTTTCTCCACAAGGTGGCGCAGATCAGCTCAGGGTCAACCAACCACCTACCAACCACCTTCACCCTGACAAGTGATCAGCTTGCTTGCTTTCTTTCTTTCTTTCTTTCTTTCTTTCTTTCTTTCTTTCTTTCTTTCTTTCTTTCTTTCTTTCTTTCTTTCTTTCTTTCTTTCTTTCCATTTTTATTTAAATGTTTTATGTTGCTTACATTGCAAAGCCATTTAATGATCAAATAAATATGCATTTTTACTTAATATGCATTTTTGTTTAAGATAAATATTATTTGTTTAATATATATATATATATATATATATATATATATATATATATAATAGGCAAACCTCATCAATAAAAGGCAGTATTATCAATAAAATGCCCCCCATAAATGACAAACAAATCAAAAATAATAATAATAAAAATATAAATATGAATATATACATAAATAAAACTTCCCTTGTTGAAGACCCCTTTATATTTAGAATTGGTAATAAAAAAAGGTTAAATATTTTCTATATTATACACATACATTTCACTTATATTAATCTAGTTGTACGTAACACTTAACTTAATATTGTATTTTAACACATACATGTTTCAACAAAAATTGAAAATCAATCAATCAATCAATGATCAAAGCTATTTAATGCTCAAATAATTTTATATTACATATGCGTTTTTCAGTTAATATGCATACTTTCAACAAAAATCAATAAAAATGCTGCATAGAAAAAAGGTAAAATAATAATTTTGGGTTGGGTGCAGCAGCAAAATTGGCTGCCCACTGCTGTGTGATGGGTGAAACGCAGAGGACAAATTCCAAGTACACCATACATAGCTACACGTCACTTTTACTTTCAAATAAATAAGTGAAACATTGTCACAAATAATCGCCTTGTAGTAGGTCCCTAAATTATTATGAATAATCTTTTAAATGCTCTAAAATGTTTAAATGACTAAAAAAATAAAAGAGAGAACAATACAAATCCAACAATTATTTCAGATTCAGCCTGTGCTGGTTTCCAATTAGAGAGTTCTGCTGGGAGTTCTCTCTTAAACCTGACATATTTTCGCTAAACTTCAACACGTGCTCTTAAATATCCTTTTATATCCCCAGTCTGGGCAGAAGGCCCTCTCCTATGAACCATTCAGCCTAAATGAGTCGATGAGAGGCAGGCTGAGCGGGGTAAAAGGAGCCGTTACAGAACAAAGACAAAGTGAGTGCAGGCCTGCTATGGGACTTCCTCCAGTCAGAAGACCAGCTAGCGTTTCATTCTCTCCATTACCCAGAGGTCTTAATTAGTTTAGGTTAATCACGCACTGTCGTAATTGACTGCTGTTGTGTCTCCTTTTCATCTATCAGTTCAGTGCCTGGAACCGGTAAAGAGAGGCCCTCGTTCCCCTTCTTTCGTCTTCCGATCTTTTCTTGGCGTCACAGACTTGATCATCTTCCCAATCCTTTAATGTACGTTTTTGAAACAATCTCACAGTGTAATTATGCCATTCACTTATATGAAAACCTGTTTATTGCGTTTCCGTTCCTTCTCTCCCTATTTGAATACCGAAGCAACAGAGAGTTATGAAAAACATACAGGGAAATAATGAAATGTAATGGAAGGTTTGCTGTGCTTTAGCGCTGCGTGAATACCAACACAAAAGCCTGCAGGCAATCGTGATCACGAGATGCAATAGTTCATTACATCCGGTTGTCTATGCTTTATTTATTTATTCTTTAATGGAGAAAGTAACTCACCGCAATTTAGACCATGTCCTCAAGTGATTTAGATTCTGTACATTGACATGTTTTTTTCTCATGACATTTTTTGCTTCTAATTAAGATGCCAGTGAGCCATAGGTGAAAAGCTGCCTCTGAATACTTCATTCAAAGACCTTGTTGTATTCAAAACCAACACGGGTGTTTCAAATTCTTCATTTTATACGCTCAAACAGGAATTTCTGGTCTGTTCTAATTATCATTCCCCATCAGTTTAATTTATTATTAATAACACTCTTAGCTCCACAATCGATGCGATCCATCATATGTGACATGAGGAAGAACAAGTTAAAGGTTTGCTTTTCTCGCTGCCATGTAGTGAGTGAAAGTTCATGTGGTTTTATCCATCACAAGCCATGTTTCCATCCACTTGTCAATCGAATTATCTGAAATTCGGTTAAAAAACTCATGCGGATAAAGCTGGTGAAAGCATGTTTCCATCCAACGGCTTTAAAGCGAATAAAAACCTGTACGTAATGACGTCACATGCTGTTTTGCGATGAAATTGGTATATCGAATTGATTTTAAGAAATTTTAAGGTGTTTCCATTTATTTTCGCACAACATTCAAGCAAACTTTTGCGAACAAAGTTTTGTTAGACAAAACGGATCGCGCCATCTACCAAAAAATGATCAATATTTCACAAGTTGAAGGCTAATAATGCTCATGTGCAAGCTGATAGCGACATATGAATGGGATAATATATGCAAGGCGGTTGTTGAAGGGGTTGTATTCGCCTCACAACCGCCTCGCTATATATTATCCTGCTTATTACATATAAATCAACCAAAAAAATAAATAAATCAATAATTTGACACAAAATATTGACTTAAAAACGAGTTTATTGATTTAAAAACGAGTATTCTGCTAAAGAAAATAGTCTGTTCCGTCTCTGAACTGCGTCCATGGCAACGGTGTGTTATATTTAGCAGCGCCGCAGTCGGTTAACTAGAAATAACAGACCACATTCTACATTATAATTCAACCAAGCCACGTAAAAACAAGCAAAACTAACCTAAGAAAACAACGACGCTATAAACATTGCTATGATGATGCCTGTGGTTTGGGAACGACAGCGCTCAATCAGTTCTGGGAGATCGTGGTTCACGATTGCTTTGCTTTGTCCACTTACATCTGTCTTTGTTGACATCCGCCATGTGTGCGCAAACAGACTGGCCGGAAATGAACTCGTCTTCTGACGTGTTGCAACCATAAAAGGGCATAAAACTTAATCGCAATTCATTATTTATTCGGCAAATAACGTTTCCATCAGCTTTTATCGCTTTAGCCGTATATCGATCAAGAGAAAATTCGATGAGACCGAACGTATTTCATTTGGGTCGATTTTCATGAAATTTCATCGAATTTTACTGTTTCCATAAGGCTTTTTTCATTCGATATCACTTAATTCGGATAAAAACGTGTCGATGGAAACATGGCTACAGTGTCCCTCAGACACGACAGATGCCTGAACCAAAAAAATAAAGCACCGGAGAAATCAATGAACATGGCAGTCAAAACTGGGATAACTAACTACTTTAATTTCTTAAAATAAACAAACAGATAGGCCTACATAGATAAAATAATTCACTTTTGAAAATAACAAAAAAATCAATTAAAAAACAACAACAGTCTTTTACATTTTCTTTGAAAAAATAATGGATAGTTCATGCTAAAATTAAAGTTATTTAATTAATTACTCACTCTCATTTTGCTCCAAACCCAGAAGTCTTTGAAGACCTTTTTGACCTTTCTGTCTTGACAGCTACACAACTACCACATTGATGCTTCAAAAAGTTCATAAAGAGATTGTGAAACTAATGAGTTTCATTCCAACATTTTCTGTAGACATACGATCCAACAGATTTAATTTAGGCTTTTATTGACACATGAAGAGTTCAGATGCAAAAGCCTCTATTTGAAATTTTCTTCTAAAATGATAATTTTTATCAAACTTGTATATTTAAGTTCAGTGATTTCACTTAAATGGCAATGATAATTACTTATTAATTGTTATTTAAGTGAAATTACTGAACTTAAATATACAAGTTTGATAAAAATCATCATTAAAGAAGAAAATTTCAAATGGCATTTTGCATCTGAACTCTTCACATAAACATTCATCAACTAATAGATCAGTTAGGATAAACGTAAGCCCAAGCATGTTTGCTTGACGTGCAATAACCAATGAGGTTAATTCTCGTGTTACGCAGCACGTTTAAGCTTCAGGAAGATGCTTAAACGTTCATTTGCATGTTACGCAAATCGTTTGAGCTTCTACAAAAGGTTTGTTCTCGCGGGTCAAGCAGGTTCGGTTGACCTAGTGTTTATGTAGATTGATCAAGAAAATTTGGACTAAACTGCTCAATTCATATGGGTTAATTCAACCATCTATTTAGGAACTTTTTGAGGCATCAAAGTGGTAGTTGTGTAGATGTCAATGGAAAGAAAAAAGCACTCAGATTTCATCAAAAAGATCTTCATCTAGTTCCGAAGTTGAACGGAAGTCTCATGGTTTTGGAATGACGAGGGTGAGTAATTAATGAACTATAACTAATAAATAAATAAATAAATACACATCCTTGTCGGGCAGTAAATAGTGACCAGCA
Source organism: Pimephales promelas (assembly GCF_016745375.1). The sequence goes on from NW_024121499.1 coordinate 2,486,139, forward strand.
TCAAACTTAAAAAAAAAAAAAAAAGATGCAAAAGCATCACCCGATGATACCATGGCATACATTCCAAGATTTCTAGGGGTATATGATAATGTGTTGGATTTTTAAAAAGTCACTAACCCTAAATACAAGCTTACCTTAGCAAACAACACTAATTAACTAAAAGTGTAGAATTCTTTTGAGAGCAACACTTTAAAGTGCCAATTAGTCCTAAACAAAGCATCTGTGAAGATGCAGGAAGCTTTTTTCCAACATCAAAGCAAGGGATGGACGGATTACTCTCAACACTTTCACACCAACTGTGCAAAGCAAATTTGTTTGTGTGTTGTTTTGACAAATGTTAATCGAGCAGGTCCCTTGATGGGAGTCCTGCTGGGGTCATTTGGAGTTTGTGATTACAGCATTACACCAGGCACTGTTAGGAGAGCACTCAGCTCCGTACTAGAAGCATCTAGTATGCACTTTGAGTCCTGCTAATATCAGTTTAAGATGGGGACACACTTAACGACTGCCAGGCCGATTACGAATGTAATATGGGTGTTATGACTGATCATTCTCAAACGGACCAAGTTTGTTCCTTTGCGATCGGTGTTCTATGTTTACAGTCAGTGTTTAAAGTCATGTAGTGTGTGGTGTCTAAAGATTCTAGTCTTAAAATTTACCAGCTGTTGGAGCCCGTTCTCATCCCAAAGCGCCATATAGGACGCTTTTGCAAAAGCGTAAATATCCAACGCACATGGCAACCTTTAACGTGAAATGAGACGCAGATATATTTGGGCAGAAGGCGCCCCCTAGTGGTCTAACCCTTACCCTACACCATACCTAAACTTAACCATAACCGAAGCGTCTCATTAGACGTTAAAGGGTGCCATGTGTATACATGGCGCTTTGGGATGAGAATGCGTTGGCTGTTGCTAGTCGTACTCACAAATATTTGATCATGTTTAATATTTGCAACTGGCGTCGGCGTTCCATGTAATTTTATCAAACTCATTTCGTTTCTTTTGTAACGTTTCATAAGTTAACATTGTAAGTTAATTGTGTTAGGCTAACTAAAAGTTAAACAGAGAAAATAAAATGGTAGCTTATGTAGGCTGCACTTGCTTCTGAATATATTTTAATGTTAAATAGTCTAACGAATGAAAAAAAAAAAATCAAACGTGTACATATACACTTTAATCATGTCCGATATATTTGTGGAAACGCAGTTCCTTGAATATCTCCACAGCTCTTCTGTTAAATGAAGTCAGTTGACGTTTTTGCTCAGAACGAATTCCTGATATGAGAATAAGAGTCTACATTATTGCTTGATTATACTTTAAAAAAAATAGCACAATAAATGCTGTGATTAATTAAATTAATCAGGAAAAGCATAATGAAATTTGTCTACTCAGACGATAACAAAAAAATAAATAAATAAATAAAAATTTGAAATTATATTATTCAAGTAATGTTTAACGTTTCATAAATAAATCCATCAGTGTTGCTGGCAAGGTTGTCCCTTTCTTTTTTCAGCACAAATTGTACTACAAATACGTAGCGGCGGCTGTCTTTCGACAACCATAGATTCGGAATAAGATCTCGCACAGTTGATTTTAACAGTCTTTTTGTCCTAGCAAACTTTGTCGTTTTTTTTCACATGCTTTTGCAACAGGACGCGGCATGCGCGGCACTACACTCTAAAACACATTCATTTCATATGGCTTGCGCCACACAAGGACGTTTTGTTGCTTCGTCGACCAAAGCGCAAGCGGATCTAGCTAGACCGTAAACAAAACAACAGGCATGCCGCACACACTAGTTTGGCCAAATAGTAGGTTAACGTTACATTGGATGACGAGTGCAATACGCCAAAGTGGATGCGAATAAGATTCTGAATGGAAACTTTACTTTAATAAAAAGTTGCCAAATGGTTCAATTGACAAGACCAAAGTGATCTGTGTGTTTTGTCGTTGTGAATGTGAACTGAACTATCATCATCCAGATACCACTTGCCAAGCATACACACACAGATGATGCAAATTCTCCATCCCTCGTCAATATTTTAGGACCAAGTCTGTATTTCTTTCACCCTTTTATTGATGGACAGTGTTACATTGTGTGAGAGATTATTTGCTCCAAATGAGAATGTTAGTGTGAAATTGAACACAGTATATGCCAATAAAAAAATAAATTAAAAAAAAAAAACATTTGCACAAAGCAAGCCGATCCATTTCTTCATGTTGATAAGAGCATTAAAATTAGAAAAGAAAATGTGAGAAAAAGAAATCATTTAGAAGCGATAAAAATGTGCGATTAATCGCGAGTTAACTCCGACATGAATGCGATTAATCGCAATTAGTCGTTTGACAGCACTAATTTATATACATTTTTAACATAAAAGAATACTAAAATATTTTGGATGAATCTTGCAGGATGACATTTAAGTTTGCTAGCACCTTTGAGATTCTTTTTATAACGCATTTCCTAAACCTTTAAACTGGGTCCCTGTAATTGCCAGCCGTGATTTACGTAACTAGCTTGTTCTGGGCAGTGAAACTAACTCGCTAATTAGAATAAACCAGGTTTTGGGGTCTGCTGCTCACTGCAGCTTCAGAAAAATAATAAAGAGTTATGCCTGCCACGCACACAGTAAGATGTGAACTCGTGCTAAAGCGAACACTGGCTTTCTTCACGACTTGCTAATGGAACACTGATTTCCTTCTATTCCTATAAAGATCTTAAAGTCGGCGCTGCCGGCACACATCAGCTGCGCGGATCAGGGCATCAATTATTTCCCCCTGCTCTTCTCCTCTCCACCAGAACAAACGCGTCTTTGCAGACGAGCACAGCCTGGGTTCAATGACGGTGACAGTGACAGGCAATAACACATAAGACATAGCAACAACAACAGGCGCTTTACAGTCGAAGAGAGAGGCTGATACAGACACTCCATCTCTGCTTCGTCGTCTCTCCGTCTGCATTTTGGGGTCTCTCTCCCTTCTACTGAGAGACTTTATTATTCGTTAAATATAATCATCCTCTGTTCTTTAGGGTGAGCAGTGAATGAATACCCCTGGGAGTTCATTTGTTGGGAAACTTGCATGGTAAATTTAGCAGTTTCTGTGTTACTCACTGGCTTGTTATGCCGCGTCGCTGATTCTTTCATTTGCTTGGTGTTTAGCCGGACCCGTTTTTACATTCATATATTTAATATTTTACAGTCTATGTTAATCAGCACATTATTCATGACCCCTATTATCATTAGTAAGGTTGATGATAACCATCAAATATGGCCTATATAACTGCAACTGCAACAAATCTGGCCAGTTTCAAAACAGGATAAGGCAAGAAGCACTTGTTCTTTTGCTCATACTTACAGTATGAAGTAACTAACACCAAGTTTTAAAAAATCAAACATGAATCATACCTCAAATCGACTGGAAATCGACAAAATTCCACCAGAAATATTAGACTTTACATATCATGAATTCAGAATGATTGTAAAGTATTTAATAAAATGTATTATGAATGAACTTTAAAAAAAAAAAAAAACAAACAAAAAAAAAACAAATGCTGGGTTGTTTCAAACCCATGTTTGTGTGAAAAATGGACAATCCCAACCGTTTTGAAACCAACGATTGGGTATGTCCATATTTGACCCAAACATGGGTTAAACAACCCTGCTATTTTTAGAGTGCAAGCTTTTAGACAACAGTTTTAGACATACTTATTGTGTATTCACACCAGACGCGTCTAGTTTGACGCTTGACCACTTTGTGTTAATTTGCGTGTCAAGAGTGAAACTGACGCGCGTAAAAACGAAAGTTTGAAATGAAATTTACACGCGTCAGAATCAAAATCTGTTGGCGGCCATTTTTTTTTTATGTCAACCGAGCATTCGTCGAGACAGTCACCACTCTGTGAGCAGAACAGCGCGTGGGGATCGTCGTCGCCGTATTTGTGTCCACCGGACCCTTCAGAGGCGAACCTTTGGCGAGTTTCACCATTGGAGCTGCACCTAGATGACGGCCGCTGTCCTGTCCGGCCCAGTTTGATGACCTGTTGTCCCGCACCCTCGCCCTCATCCACCTAATCTATAATTTATTTTTGTTTTGATGATAAATAGAGCCAGCCTTCAAAAGTTATTAACCTGTCCTGTGATTGTTTTTCTCTCCCATGTTCAGACACAAACTTATGCACATGTACAGTATGTTGGTTGTCTTTACATCATAATAATATGTCATATTATCTAGATATGGAATGAATAACATTCAATACAAAATGAACATGTCTCGTATATAGAAATAAAGTTTTAAGTGATAAAATATTTGCTTTGTTGTGCATTAACCCACCAGGCATTAAGTGTTATTACAAAATAATTTATTGAAGCATCCAGACACTTCACCACGTGAGCAAGCAGCTAGGCTCCTGATTGGTTAACGTGGCGCGAATTGACGCCAAAGTTCAGATTTTTCAACTCGGACGGCAGACGCGAATTCATGTCAAATGCGTGAATGCACAAATAGCACTAACTAAATCATTCGCGCTTAACACGGCAGATGCTCAATTCGCACCATTCGCGCGAACGAGGCGTATACACGTTTTCTACGCCTAATTTTTTACGCACGTAACGCGTCTTTGCATTGACTTAACATTGAAATCATTCGCGCCTGACGCACTATTCGCGTCCGGTGTGAACGCACCATTAGCAAGCTTAAGCATATTTAAATATTGTAATTTAAACCAGTTGTAATAATTATTTTTGCCTGGAATTTTGTTTTAGTTAGTTTGTATAATTTTCTACTTTGGATGGTCTACACTCTAAAAAATGCTGTTTTGTTTTAACCCAATTTACTAATTGCATTTTTTTTAATCCAACATTTGAGTTTGTCCATATTTGACCCAAAATTTAGAGTGTATTTTGTGTCGTTCAGCATCCACCTACAGTAGTAACTCTTCACAACGTCCCTGCAACCTTAACGGCCTGGAAACCTTCCACAACATACAGTAATAGCATTGTAGTGGCAAATTTTGCCTGAGCAAGTCACATTTTATACAGGAAAAAAGTACTGCTGAAACTTCATACAGGAAATCAATGACAAATAAAGACCTTATGGATTTATTTATGCATCTTCTCAAGCTTTTTTCTTGGTGGAACATGCTTTAAAAGTATTTAAAATTGGCTTTTGAGTTTCATAGCACTGCATCCCACAGCCTTTTCATTGTCTTCTTTTCAGTAGAATAATGTGCGAACCTGCCCTGATTACGCCATATGTAATTAACGAAACGTCAGCAGCACCAATAAGCACATCTGACAGATACATGACTGTTCGCCTTGCATAATTTCAACACTTTTGTATGTTTCATGACAGTGTGTAATTCTGGGCTATGCCATGTTCTATTCTATAAATACAGGACGTAGATGAGATGTGGAAGAGACAGAACACAAAAGGAAATGTGGAGATGAAAGACTCGGTATTAGGCAAAAACGACACAGGCAATCTTTGTATTTTTGACAAGAAGTGGGAGTGGACGGTGAGGACGAGCACAAGGCGCTATATCGGAGCTCCTTCACCGCTCACGCGCTTGAACATTTATAACAAAACTATGCTAAAGAGAGAAAGACGGAAATGTCACGCATCAAGAGCGTGTGTTGAAAGAAACATGATAGGATATTACAACAAATCTCTGGATAAATGAAAGAATCAGTGGGAAGGAGGCAAACTCAGATATTCGGAAGCGAAGGCTCACATGCAGATCTTTCCTCAAAGGAGGCCTGACATGTTTGATTGACTTCAGACCACGCCATTTAAGACTGTTCTCCCGTTACTCTCACAAAAGTGCTTTTAAAAAGCACGGTCGTTTATAATTGAGAATTCATGGAGGTGATAGCCGGCAGCACTAACAAGGCAAAAGAGCTCAACAGCGAAATACAGTTAGCGTTCTGCTTCAGCCAAACACCTTTTGAAAGCTCTAGCCGCTTTCATATCTCGTCTAGAGCGCTGACGGTCTCCATTATCTCTCACTATGGACTCCCTCCTGAGGAACTGTGTCTATAGCCTCGACAGTATAAAGATATTACTTTAAAGGAGTAGTTCACTTTTGAAAAAAAAAAAAAAAAAACTTTTGCTGATAACTTACTCACCCACATGTCATCCAAGATGTCCATGTCTTTCTTTCTTCAGTCGAAAAGAAATTAAGGTTTTTGATGAAAACATTCCAGGATTTTTCTCCATATAATGGACTTCAATGGGAACCAAACGGTTCAAGGTCAAAAAGACACTTTCAGCGCAAACTGCAAACTGTTCAAAGGGCTTTAAACAATTCCAGACGGTGAATAAGGGTCTTATCAAGTGAAACGATCGCTCATTTAATAAATAAATAACAAAGTTTAAGGTTTATAAGATCAAATGGCCGCCGTGATCTGTACTGCGATGCACGTTCGAGACTCTCCTGTTCGATCAAAATGAACAAATCTTTTTCCGAGTCATTTGGTTCATTCAACGAACGAAACAAACGAGTTGACTCGTTTATATATATATATACACTGCACATGCACCATAGGTACAGTAAATAGTGTACTATTTTGGAACATAGCCATTTAATTCACTTTTCATGCTGCATTTCCATATAAGTTCCAAATTCTGAATGCAGAAAAGTTTACATCACAAAGAGACTGAATTGCAAACAATTGTGTATGAGAGCCTGCAATGATTATGCTATTACAATGCAATTTTATGAACCGATACAGCAAACAAAGTTCATTGAAGTGGGTTACGTATTTTTAATGGCAGCTTCAGGCATGCTATTATGGGTTCAGGTTTCATGGGAAAGAGGAGGAGTGAGAGGTAACACCGCAGTGACCCGTACACTTCCAGGCAGTTCGGGAGACACAGGAATACGGTGTGGGCAGAATATGGTATCTGTGGATACACAGCTTTAGTTTAATTAAAGCAATCTTCAGTGCTAATCACTCTGACGAGAGGGCACACAGGGCACGGAGCGCACACACATCTTCAAATAAATAATGAATGAGACTGATTACCCCATCAAACAGCCCCACGATAGCAAAATGGCAGGAAATCAAGGTTGGAATTATTATAGTTTGACTGGTCCTTGGGGTGGGAATGAGACAGTCGAGGTGAGATGTGAAGCGAGACGGGGAGAAGATGAAAGAAATCACACCGAGAACATTTCTGTCCCTTGCACACCCAGTTTTACTGGCAGTTAGCCATGAGCCGTGTCACATCTTACCAAGAGATTCAGCACAGACTGATAGAGACACATTTACTGTTATAGATTCAAAAATATCTTGATTAAATGATTGAGATTTTGACAATATTCAACAATAGAATGTTTGATTAATTGACTGTTTCAACATTTGATTTGACACAATCAAACTAAATCAAATCAAATCAAACATGAAATAATCAATTAAGGTGAGACACTACAGGTGAATATGGGCATTTTAAAATTAGAAAATTTCACTGTGAAACTTCTCCAGTTTATTACTGGCATAAACATAAAAAGAAAAAAAAGACAAGTTTTGTGTAAATTAACGTTTTAATATACAAATTAAGACTTATATAGGCTGCTTAAATACACTCATTTGCATACATTTCCAAAAACAAAATCTGAAAATTGGAAAGGACCAGGTTTAAAATGATTGGTTTTATTTGTTGACATATTAGATGAAAGTACTTTTTCAGAGGGGACTCTGGATATCTTATTTTGTACTTACATATCAACAAATCCCTTTGTAAAAGCCTTCAGAATATAGTTAAGTATAAGACTGGAAAAGTTACAGTACTGTGAGCTTCGACCGAAAACAGGAAGCAAATCGTAGCATCCTCAGCATAAGACCGCAGTTTGAGCCAGCGGCGAATTAATAAGAGATGCTAATACAATGTTAAATAATAAATCAGATGTATGTACAATAAGATTAAAATGTCCAACCATCGATTTAAATAGTACATTGTGTTTGATTTATCGTTAAATGAGATCTAATATTGTTGGTGTGGAGAATTTTCACTTGAATAAATACGTAAATCCGGCTTTTATACATCTGTACTATAATGGTCCAGTGGCTTTTGCCGCGTCTGTGTGAAGACAGAGAACACTCTACGTACCACTGATTGCAACGAGCACTTTGATCACTTCAATGTTTTTGTATTTAAAAAAACAACACATTTTAGCGCTAGATCACCTCTTATTTAGCAAACGAACATGAATGCACTGCTAGAGTTAACTAGAGATGTTTTATTTATTTTTATTGATACATCTTTACCGCAAGATGTTTCAAAAGTGGTGGGAACACAATCAACCCTGGCAAAAAGTGCTGGGAACATGTCCCACCAGTCCCACCCACAAATTACGCCCATGTGTCAATCAAATTTGTCACTGCGAGTCTCAAGTTCACGCCCTTCGCTCAGCCCCGCCTTTGGCTCTGCCCACTTTTCCAGCATTTTTTCAATATTGCCAGTGGGCGGAGTTAGGCTCTGACCAGGAGTTAAGCAAACTGGCCCGAAATCTCAAAATTTAAAATGTTTTCACCAACCGAACATAAATGTATTCATCAATTACAGATTAAATTACACAGAGCAATTCCTTCATTTTTTCCATACATTGTGTGTGTGAAGAAATAGCTCTTGAAAAACATGTAGGTTACATAGAGAAGTATTTCATCTCTCTCTTTAACAGTAGGAGATCAGACTATTGATTAATTTTCAGTAGAGTTTGCTTATTTCTATTCCCTACACTACTACAAACGTACAACTTATATGAATTCCAAATTAGCATAGCATAGCAAGTCATGTGAGTATCACAGGGATGAGAAGCCTCACTTTTAAAACTGAACTCATCTTCGTCCCACTTGTGAGATGAAGACAAAAAAAAAGAAAGAAATACAGAGTTTAAGTATTTTCTCTGTGGACCGTAAAAAATTGATTTACTTTTGTTTTCATTCTCCCTCTTTTGCACTGGATAACGTTATTATTACACTATATGAGTGCTGTCATCACTGTGGCCCAGTTTCCACAAAGCACCAACACCCACACAACCTACACCAGATAGATAAATTGTAGCCCCAATTTGGTAAGAGCGCATGAAGGCACTCAAACGCACATTATAAAATGCATCCGAAAGCTTTAAGTCTGTGTGGGCTTACACAAAGGAGTCCTTCCTCCCACGATCAGTGGAGAGAAAAAGAAATCAAGCTGACTCAAAGAGTGCCGACTTCCGAGCGCCGAAGGGAAGAGGGAATCATTCCCCCCATCGTTACCATGCAATGTGAGATTACTGTTGGGACCCTGGGGCCACATATTCTCTCTCCATGAGTGCTGGAGAGTGGAGGAGTCTGTGATTTTTTTTTTTCCATGTGTGTATGTTAAAGTGAACCAATGCTAATGCCCGCATTCTCCACCAACTTTAAGCCTCAGACCATATATCATCCACTTCTACTTGTTGCTCTGACACTTTCATCATGAAGATGTTAGAGAGATATAGAGCTTGCAGGAATGAGAGCGTTCATGGGAGACACTTTCATCTCCTGCGCCCCCTGTCTGTGTGAATCGGTCCCTGAACAAGAGGGAAATAAAGTGAAAGCTTTCCATGGCAGTCAGAATGACAGGCAGGTGTTTTGGGGAGCAGTTTGTGATGAAGATATCTTTTAATCCTCTTTTTATTGTTTGTTTGCTCCTCATATGAGGCCAGACAATTAGAGATGCTGAACATTGAAGATGCGGAGAAATCATAAAATGTGATTTGAGCATTTTAGATCAACTGTCATTACGGAATGGCAATTTCAAATGAATCTATTTGACCTTTTTACCAGAATAAATGGAAAGTACAAGATATCAATGTGACAGAAATGTTGAATTGGTCTTGTCGATCACAGTTCTGATCCCCTATACAACACTGAATCAAAGCCAAACCCCTACGTCCTAATATTAAACTTAGACAGCACCCCTGAGAAATCTGAACTTTTTTTTCAGGTGACTGTGCAATTGAGTTGACCAATGAAATTGCCTGCATCACATGGTTTACGGTTAACCGGTTTGAGGGGGAAAAAAGGATAATATCATCATACCCAGAATGTACAATCACATACTTACATAAACTGTAAGGATTATTCAGTGTAACTCAAACTAAAGCTACAATTGTGGTCAGAATGAATGGCACCCCTTGTAAAAAAAATAAATAAATAAATAAATAAGCAAAAATGGCTGCAAAAAAATAAATCTGCATTGTTCATCCTTTTGATATTTCATTCAACAACAAAAAAAAAAAAAATGTGAAAAGAAAAACTAACCTTAAATTGAAGTAAAAGAATTGAATGTAGGAGGTTAATCACATGATAAAATAAATGCTTTTCTCCAAAACACGTTGGCCATAATCATTGGCTCCCGGTTATTAAATACTTTTTGCAACCTCCTTTTGCCAAGATAACAGCTCTGAGTTTTCTTCTATAATGCCTTATGAGTTTGGAGAACAACTGACAAGAGACCAGAGACCATTCCAACATCCAGAATCTCATGTTCATGTTGGTGCTTCTTGTCTTCAGTTCAGGTCAGGGACTGGGATGGTCATGGCAGAAGCTTCATTATGTGCTCCGTTTTGTGTTGGTTTTGATGTTTGTTTTGGACCGTTGTCCTGACGGAAGATCCAAACATGGCCTGTTATAAGATTTCTAGCAGAGGCAGTCAGGTATTGATTATTTTTTTTAAATTATTTGTTGGTATTTGCTAGAATTCATAATGACATGTATTTGAACAAGATGTTTAGGACCTCCAGCAAAAAAACAACATATAAGATCCAGCAGTATATTTAACCGTAGGCATGGGGTCCTTTTTATCCCTGTTTGCACCAAAAAACATCTGGTGGTTTTGCTGCCAAAAAGCTGACAACTGAATATGCTGGAGCTTATTTTTGGAGGAGCGAGGAGGATTTTCCTTGATACCCTCCCAAACAACATGTGGAAAAGTAGGGGTTGTTTGATATTTTTTTTTAAGGCTTTCTGACCCCCAAGACTCAAATATCTGCAATTCTTCATCTGTTATCATCAAAGTTTCCTCCTCACCATGCATTAACACAACATAGACACACGTCATCTTCCTTGCAGATTCGTAACATATTTAATTGATTAGATCTTCTTAATTATTGCCCTGATGGTCAGAATGGGAATTTTCAATTCTTTAGCTATTTTCTCACAGCCACTTTCTATTTTGTGAAGCTCAACAATCTTTTGCTGCACATCAGAACTATATTCTTTGGTTTTACTCATTGTGATGGATGATTAAGGGAATTTGGCCTTTGTGTGTCCTCATACTTGAACTCCTGTGAAACAAGAGGTCATAGATAGGCAATTTCACCTGGTGTGCTAAAAAAGCAAAATATTAATGGGAATATACTATATAATATATATATATATATATAAATCTGATTTCACCTTTCTTGCAGAATTACATTTCGCTGTTTTGAATGCACAATAAAAGACTAACATTTTGGTATTGGCCACCAAAAAATGGGATGTTTGGTGACCCCTATTCTTAATCTGTTTTGTTTCTGATGTGAAGAGCTCAAGGTCTTTGCCCTCCCCAATCCCAAACTCTCTTTCCCTCTTCCACTTTTCCATGTTCTCTGTCTCCCTCTGATCCACACAAACTTTTGCCAATTCCATCACTGCGTGAGAGTGTGGGGTGAACGAATGTGTGCGTGTCTGCTTGCTTTTGATTAAATCCAGGGCAAATGTTGCTGCACACACAAAAACGTGGCAACGGCAAGAAAATCTTTCAATCTGTCGCCATGGCATGATAATGAAAAGCCATCCATCAGACCGATATTGGCAGGAACAAATTGGGTTGGGGAAACAAAGGCAGCTTGGCTGTGCCCATGCCCATTTGCGCGCGTGTATTCACGTGCATGTTTGCAAGCGCGTGCATTTATAAATGTGGATGCTCCCTTTTTGGAATGGTGCGGAGAGACAGGAGAGGTGAAAAAAGCTCTCTCCTGTCAGAGCCAGAAAGGCGATGGCGAATTGAGCTTAGCACAGAGAATGCAAAGCGGTCACGGCAGCTTAGCCATTAGCCGAGGTGAGCCCCGTGCATGAAAGTGGAACATTAAGATTTCTCCAGCGTTAGGACTGTGACATCTCGAACGCTGATGGGCGGTGTGTGTGACAAGCGGTGACACACTGCTATTTTCATAAAGGTCGCACTTGAGCTTTCAGAGATGCGGAATTAGACATTAGTACACATTTAGAGGCCGGTTTTTGTGAAAACCACTCGTCGAACATGTTTGACAAGAAAGCCTGGCTATCGCGGATACATTCTAATACTTCACTGTGTATGAACGCAAGGACTCACCAATTCCAAAGTCTCGCATTAATTTGCTTTGAATGTGAAAACAAAATTAAAGTTGCCTAAGAAGTCTTGAGTAAAGGGATTCACGCTCTAATCCTCTTTTTGCCTTTCTTTATTTCCATGAACCATTCTTTTGGCTGTATTTCCATAAAGCTTCACTTTGGCTGTACACTGTACCTCTAATCTGAGCGTAATTCCTGCCGCATGTCAAACAAGCAACATCTCCTCTGCCCTGTAAGCTCTGAACATTTTCCCTGTCTGTAATCCTTCTAAGCTCACCACTCAACCATGTGGTCATCTGGCTGCCTGCACATTTGCCCAGTTTATCGTCTCCCACCACAGACACAGCTGGGTATGTGCCACCAGAGTCCTGCCAGATAGTCTGCCTGAATATCCTGTATACTGTGATGCCCTCCTGCCCTGGCCTGGCTTTCTAATCCAGTCCTGCGTCCTAATCGAGTCCACTGCTTCTGGAGTGGAGGAATGAAAACCATTTACCATTTTTTTCCACACCATAACCCCTCAAAATCTCACTTTCTTTTTTTACTCAAAAAAAAAAAAAAAAAGGTTTTGGGTGGTACTGTCTTACAATGATGGAAAACTGTAAAATGTGCAACTGTGCCAGACAAAAATGAATGTCCACTGATAAAATAAATTGAACGCACTGTAACTCTGGCTAAAATGGAAATGCACGCATGAAGAGGTAAATTATATGTAAATGAGGTCAGGTTGATGTGGTCCTATGCTGAGTATTTTTGGCTATAAAAATCTGTTCATTTAGATTATAAAAATGTTCAAGTTACCTGATAGGAAAGTAAAAACTTTCCCCCCAGTATCAGATGTAATAGAATTGTATTTTAATATACAATGGCACAGCAATATATATATATATATATATATATATGAAGAGTTCAGATGCAAAAGCCTCTAAGTGCCTTTTGAAATTTTCTTCTATAATGATAATTTGTATCAAGCTTGTATATTTTAGTTCAGTGATTTCACTTAAATGGCAATGATAATTACCTATTAATTGTTATTTAAGTGAAATTACTGAACTTAAATATACAAGTTTGATAAAAATCATCATTAAAGAAGAAAATTTCAAATGGCATTTAGAGGCTTTTGCATCTGAACTCTTCATATACTGTATATATATATATATATATATATATATATATATATATATATATATATATTGGGGTGTAACGATACACGTATTCGTATTGAACCTTTACACTTTAAATAACTTTACACTTTTAAAGTTATTGTTTTTTTATCAGGAGTATTACAGAGAGTCATGTTCTAAATATTTTAAGAGTTCAGGTCTATCCAAAAACATTTTGGAGCCACTGTGTAAAGTATTGTGGCAATGAATGTTTATCATATCAATATATCATATCCATATACATGCCATATATCAAATGTGGTAATCCATGCCACATGCAAGAAATCATAGTAATACTGATTTTTTTGTGTTCTGTCTCTTCATCATGAGTGCATATCACAAAACTATTTCTTACACTTTTACTTGGTTGTTTTCGGGGGAAGGAGCCATATTTAAAGGGAAAGTTCACTTTGAAATTAATTTTTGATATGTTTGAGCTTACCTCAAGGGCATCCAAGATGTTCGTGTCTTTGTTTCCGCAGTATTTTCAATTTTGTAGTACATTTGTAGTACACAGTATATTCACATTGATGGCCTAAGACACGAAATAATTGTGTGAGAAAAAGAACAGTATTTATATCGTTTTTACCTCTTGTAACCACAGCCACGTCCAAGTGACCTGAAGGCGCGGGCGCTTTGGTCCGCACAAGTGCCGGAAGTGATCTCTCACGCGGTTGCAAAAAAAAAAAAAAAAAAAAAAAAAAAATCAAAGTTGTCTGTTGATATCGAGATTATCTTCCATTGCGATTTCCTGTATATCTAAATATGTTTAGATCTTCACAGTGAAGGATAATACTTCTGAAATCTCTGTGTAAGCAATGAGTGACGTACATGCACGAGAGATCACTTCCGGCGCACTTGAAGAACGGTGAGTTAAAAGAGGTAAAAACAATATAAATACTGTTCGTTTTCTCACACACAAACCGCTCGATTCGTGTCTTAGGCCATCAATACTTACATTTACAAGTCATTAAGCATGCTCTTTGAGGTGGTGACCATAGACTTGCATTATATGACTGAAAGACAAGAACGGTTTGACCTAAAAATATCAAAATTGAAAATACTGTGAAAACAAAGACACCTAAATCTTGGATGCCCTTGAGGTAAGATAAAACATATCAAAAAATAATTTCAAAGTGAACTATCCCTTTAAGTAATCGCAAAACAATTCCACCACACCATCTTTAGCTGGAAAGACAGAATTGTGTGGCTTTGTGTTCAGCCTCGAATAGTGGATGATTTCCATTTGACAGGAAGGTGGGCATCCTCAGCACAGGTCAGAAAAGGGCAGAGAGCAGCAGGGTGAAATCGTGGAGGGTCAAAGGCAATCAGGGCTGGACTGGGACAAAAAATCAGCCCTGGACACTTCATCCAGACCGGCCCACTATGCACACACACACACACACACACAAACACACACACACATCTATACGTGCATTAATCTGCATGTAAAATTACTGATTAGATTTTATTTACTATCAGAACCAAGAAAAAAATATTAAAATAATAAACAAATAAAATGGAAATGACTTTATAAGGCTTTATTGTAAATAACTGGTCTTAATTTATGTGCCGCTTATTGTTCTAATAGAATATTCTTATATACTATATAAACTATATTTCATGAGGTGCAACATCACTGCCAGGACCTACACCTGTATGTCCTGGCAGTGATGTTTCACCTCATGAAATATAGTTTATATAGTATACCTATATTTCATTTATAGCCTACTATATCATTTATATATATATATATATATATATATATATATATATATATATAAATCATTGTTAAAGCTATTAGTCAAGAGCAGTGAGTTATTTATCTTTGTCTTTTGTTCACATTTAGCCTATGACACATAAGGCTTCTGCCTGGCACTTTCAGGGATACAAATTGAAAAAAAAAAATATATATGTGCATATTTATATGCAAAATACTCCTTTCTATAGCTATTTGAAAGGTATGCAAGTATGCAAAATACTCCTTTCTATAGCTATTTTTCAAGTCAACTATGTGCTATTGTCATTAAATGGCTTTCCTGAGGTAACTGTAACGTTCTGTGACATAATTGTTCTCCTGCTGTTTTATTAATCTCTTTCCGTTGTTGAAAAGCACTGATTGATATTATTTATGAGGCATATACCGTTTGATAAGTTGTAGGCTATTGTATCTTATCTTTAAATAAAAAGTAACAGATGATCGGTTTACTTGAACTGAGGCGCCAAAGCGACCTGTCACGTTATTTTCTAGCGGCAAAACGGTATTGTCTGAATTTCGTAATAAAATGGACAGAACCAGAGAGCTGAGAATTTTAAATGTCATTTATATCGATCAGTGAGTGGAGGCCTATTACAGCTGGAATATCGTAACATACTTAAACAAAACAATGCAGAAGGCTACGTGTAGCCTATCATTCTAAATGTCTCACCTCAGCAGTCAGGCGCGCCCTGCTGACATCTTCACTAAAGTCCAGCAAATAATTCATTTATTTTAACACATTTGGTGGCATCTGCCTCAAGTTATTGTCGTTGTCTTGTCGTTTTTTCTCTCTCGACTTCTCGGTCCCCCTTTACGTTTAGAGATGTTACTCTTTTGACATGAATTTCGTTGCACATCATCACATCGCATCACTGCAGTTGTTGTAAAGCGGCCGCTTTTCAAGTCTAGATTTGAACTTGATTCCGATTGGCCATCAGACCTGTTAGTCTCGCAGCTCGCGTCAGCTTCATGCGGCTTCATGAGAGAGACACATGCCCGGAATTGGACAATATAACAATATACTTACGATAGAATAGGCTATATTTACAATTAATAATGATTTAAAAACAAAATACATAACGCGCCGGGCCGCCGGCCCAACCAGACCGCGGCCCACCGGGAATGTCCCGGTAGTCCCGATGGCCAGTACATGCCTGAAGGCAATGTGGTGGGACAGCTCAGGCAAATCACCTTCACATCCTCTCAGGCCAGAAGAAAACAGAAATAGAAACACCTTGATGCAGTGCTCACAGATCCTCATCCTCAAGTGTTATGCAGACGCATAATAAATGCTACGAATGATGTCATGTAATGAGTCAGTTGTTGTTCCCGCTGTGGGATCAGCATTTGAGGTGTGATTACATTCTGTCCTGATGGTGTGTTATCAGTGCCGGCAGATTAGACACCATTTGATGATGTCATGTGTTGCATGTCATTACAATAATGGATTCATGTTTATATTCATGGGAAACCATCCTTAAATATATTTATGTCTGTAGACAAGGAGTGTTTTGTGATTTATCATGTGATTTTATGTGGTTTTCAGTTACAAGGCAGGCATCTACTGTATGGAGGAGCACATTTCTACTTTAGAGTGAGATCAAATGTAAAGATTTTTATTTTATTTTATTTGTAACATCACATCAGTATGTGACTACACAGTAACTCGCATCTGAAAAATATCTCATATCAGCTATGTCTTATGCTTAACGTATCTGCAACTTTATTTCTACACTGATAAAAATAATCTGCTTGATTTACTTAAAAAATATAATGAATTTTTTTGCATAACTTTATTACGTAGATCCAACAAGACAAGTCTTTGTTGAAACTACTTAATTTTTCTGTTTGTTGAAATAGAATTTTCACATAAAGTTAACTTAATTTTAGCATTGCTGTAGTAATTTATTTATGTGTGTGATCTACATAACTTTAAGAGTTCTGAATGAGTAATTTTGATTGAATCCAACAAGCTTTTTACATTTCCATATTACAAATTTCAAGTGGGATCTTTTTTTTTTTTTTTTTTTTTTAATGTTAGTGTATTTTAAAGTTACATTTACTCATTATTAAAAACTTAGTTTTTTACTGAAAGTATAAATGCAAATAGTTATTTTTTACTACTACTATTTCAAAACTGGTACTATCCCCGTGGAATGTGCTAATCAAATATAAGTTGACATTTTCGCCATTTGATAGTAAAAACTGACAAGGTCAGTATACAAAATTTAAAAGTATAATAAAATATATTCACCTCACAGGTTGAAACATTGTGTACAATAGAAAATTGTGCTTTATGGTGGTGCTAAAGGAATGGACGTGGAACATTAAGTGGAAGTTGACAGGCTTTATTGTCTTCAGGAATATGGTAGCAAAATTCCCCTTCAATACTTCAAGATGTGCATGCTGTGACCAAGGGTTAGTTCACCCAAAAAATGAAAATGAAGTCATTAATTACTCACCCCCAAGCTGTACCAACCCCGTAAGACCTTCGTTCATCTTCGGAACACAAATGAAGATATTTTTGATTAAATTTGAGAGGTTGATCACTGCTACATAGGCTGCCTAAGACATTGAAACTTGACGGCCCAGAAAGTCAATGAAGAAAATGTTTAAATATTCCATGTGACTACAGTGGCTCAACTATAAGTTTATCAAGCGACGAGACTACTTTTTGTGCGAAAAAAGACGAGAGTTCAAGAGATTTCCACGACGCATGCGCGAGAACTGTGATCTTCAAATCTATATAAACTTATAGTTGAGCCACTGTAGTCACATGGAATATTTAAACATTTTCTTAATTGATTTTCTGGGCCGTCAAGTTTCAATGTCTTAGGCAGCCTATGTAGCAGTGATCCACCTCTCAAATTTAATCAAAAATATCTTCATTTGTGTTCCGAAGATGAATGAAGGTCTTACGGGGTTGGTACAGCATGGGGGTGAGTAATTAATGACTTCATTTTCATTTTTGGGTGAACTATCCCTTTAAACGTACTACATCAGTCTCAACCATCCAACCAGATGTTTAACTATATTTCAACACTCTCAGTAAGGACTTTTCAATAAAAATAAACATTTACAGAGTATTTTCTATACAATTGTGTTTTTCAGTCATGTACAGTAACATATTCTAAGACTTTAAAGGAACACTCTGACTTTTTGGGACTTAAGCTTATTCACCATATCCCCCAGAGTCAGATAAGTCCATACATACCTTTCTCATCTACGTGTGTGCCGTAACTCTGTCTGACCCACCCACTGCTAGCCTAGCTTAGCACAAAGACTGGTGGTAAATAGCAGTTTACCTAAGTAAACTAAGTCAGTAAGTCAGCAGTCCCGCTAGCATACTAATCCTAATAAGTGTCAAAATAACACCAACACTTTCCTATTTAAATGTTGTGATTTGTATAGTCACAGAGTGTTCAAATAACAAAGTCACATGAGACACAGCCATCTTCTAACCGTATACACACTGGATACTATATTCTCAGAAGGTGAAGCACTTCTTCTATGCAGTGATTTTCTCAAAGCACCTGAGAAGCCCCGTGGTGAGGAGCAGAGAGTTCGCTCAGAGTGTTGCGCTAATCACTCTGACCAAGTAGAAGTGATTCACCTTCTGAGAATATAGTTCCCTGTATGTATACGGTTTTGAAGATGGCTGTGTCTCATATGACCTTGTTATTTGTACACACAGTGACTATAAAAAACACAACATGTAAATAGGAAATGTGGGTGTTATTTTGTCATTTATTAAGATTAGTATGCTAGCTGGATCTGTTTACCTCCAGTCTTTGTGCTAAGCTAGGCTAACAGTGGGTGCGTCTGACTGTTACGGCATGCACAGAGATGAGAAGGGTATGTGTGGACTTATTTAACTCTGGGGGATATGGTGAATAAGCCAAAGTCCCAAAAAGTCCAAACAGAGTTATAAACAACAACGTCTGTCATACTTTTAGGCCATAAGCTGGATTTTGGAGGGCATGTTTTTGTTAACATCCTCCAAAGGTGTATTTTAGTTTATTTGGATAAATAATGCCCATAAGCTATAGGTGCAAGCATGTGCTACACTGGGAATTCCAAAAAGGACCTCTTCTCCCTTGATGGCTATTCCAGCTTGCTTCTCGAGACCTCCATCCCTGGTTTTGGTGACCACGAACATGTTGAGTACAAATGAAGTGATTTCCTCTTGGATGGCTGCAGAATCGTTGTCATCACAAAACTGTGAAATATACAAGAGAGAATTTAACCTACTTTTTGTTTGCTAATGTGAAGAATGTATACAGCTCTTTGCTCTAAACAGAAATCTTGGTGGGATTACGTGCTGTGGTAGTTTTGTTCTATATACTTATGTACATTTGTGCAAGCATGTGCTCGAAGAATGTGCAGTGTGGTGTAGGTCTATGTATTTTATAATGTTAACTTCAAAGAATACTAATAGTAATTTAAAAATGTGGTAGCATTGGATCTGGACGGGAAGGATAACTCTGATAGTTGGAAGTGGTGTGTTGTGATTCTGCCTTCTCACACAGTGACACAGGGAGTGTCGCAATTTCGGTTTCATATCGAATACCAGCCATTATTTCTACTAAAGAAAAGGACAAAAATAGTAACGCACAGTAACTTGGATAAGTAAATTTAATCTGATTACGTTTTTGGAAATAGTAGCGCATTATTGCTTGTGACTGACAAAAGTGTTCAGATTTCAGTTACTTATCCAAGTTACTGTGCATTACTATTTTTGTCTTTTTTTTTTTTTTGTAGAAATGCCAGCATCACTGGTCATGAGTAAGTGTGTCACATGTACTGTATTGAAGAACACTAAAACTTTCTATATAAACAGGACAACAGGAATTTTGCCATTTGACATTATAACTATACCCCCAGTTTTCTCACTACAATAAACCAATTTAGAGAAATTTACAAACCTTTATCCAGTGTAGCCTACTTGTCAGGAGGATCACCTGGTAAGGACACAGTGTTATAGTTAACTGACCAATGCAAGAAACCAAAAACATGGCAAAAAATTGTAACTACAACTATAGCCTAATTAAAAATAGTTTAACATTTTACTCTCTCCACAACACTGCAATTAGTTGACCTGCTCATCAGTAAGCAAATTTTCTTCAGTTTCGGTTTAATTGTTAGCCTACTTTGGGTTTGTTTTCCCTCGGAGCTCCGATGGGGAAGCGTGCAGCGAACCGCGTTATTCTGAAGGCGGGACTATGTTCACGAGATGATTGACGGCTGAAAAACCCCAATGAGCGCTCTAAACATAACACCTTTTACACAACCATGAAGAAAAACAGAGCGCGCAAACTAAATCAATATTTCTAAAAATGCGCCCACGTTTGGAGTTATTCGCGGATGCTGTCAATTCCATCTATGTGAACACAAATAAATTATAAGGATATTATAATGGTTATCTGCACTATTTGACAAAAGAAAAAAAAAAGAAAGAAAGACAGAAAGTCATTGCAACTCAGTTGTGTCATAAATAGTGGCCAAATATCCAAGCTGGAATCTTAAATCTTTCTAATATGATAGTCAGTTTTTAGATCAAGTAAAATGATTTAACGAGTTAATTTTAACGCTGGAGCTGTCCGCGATCTTAGGTAATGTCGTCAGACACTTAGAATAGCATGTCAGTGGCAAAACAAGCAGGTTTTGTGGATGTAAAAGAACGCAATTACCCATATAACGTACGATTTGCCTAGGCCTAACGTTAATTCTTTCGCATCTACACACTGAAGCGGTCTAAGCCTGGCCAATTTAAAAGATTGTTGTTCCCATCAGTCACAAAACACAAATACATATTTTTTTAAAGAATAAAATTAGGCCCAGGTTGGGGGAAAAAAACGATTGATGTTACCCTAATTTATTCATGGCTGCTCTAAAAATCCACGTGCTTGCACTAACATTACATTATTTTATTGCTGGATTATAACGCTGGCTTTAAATTACACTAGAACAAACCATTCTATGGCCACTTGCAAAGTTTCAATTAATGTTAGACTACACGTAAAGCAACATAAAGCAATCCCAGCGTTGCCACATGGTAATTAACAGAAAATCCACGTACGACAAAGCAATCTTCAAATTACATTTAAAGCCTAATTTTTGTACAACAATTGGAACACTGTAAAGAATGTACAAACCCAAGTAACCTTAATTGTTAGCCTACTTTTCTAACTTTATTCTTACCTTGAGTTCAGTCTCCACGTGTAGGCTTCCTCTTCGTTTGAAATGCAAGGGGTTTCCAGACCAAAAAACAGGAAGGGGAGTAATTTTTTGCACTGAGTAAATTAAACAAGGTATTGTTTGTTGAGTGCATGTGCCTCAAAAGATTGGTTGAGATTACTTAGATTCATTTTGTAAGGTAAAAATATGCACATTGTCTTGTGTTTTGAACAAATGAAGATAAATTCAAAACCAGATATATTATGTAAAGATATAAACGTAACATTTTATTGTTAATATTACACATTTTAACTACGTAACATTTACATGCACTCAGAATCATTTTTTTCAGTGTAGTCATTTTGACTCTATATCTCAAAATCAGTGTTTTTTTCTTGAATCATTGAGACACTATTATTATTTGGAATTGTTCATTTTGAAGTTATATTTTTTATGTTTTATAATCAGAATATAGTCAGAATGCTCAGAAATCACAATTGTGTTTTTATACTTTATAATTACTACATTATCATTAGGGCTGGGTATTGACACAAATTTCACAATTCGATTCAATTTCGATTCACAAGCTTGAAATTCGATTTGATTTCGATTCCGATTCGGAATATATAAATAACTCTTCAGAGTTATTTTTTTCTAGCTGACTAACGAGTTGATGTGGGTTTTCTGAGGTAAATATGACGATACA
The DNA here is from genome assembly GCF_016745375.1 of Pimephales promelas. Next base: position 2,508,284 of record NW_024121499.1, read on the forward strand.
TGACATTGATTACGTCTTTCCACGGTTGAAACGCAGATTGAGCGAATCAATGTGACGTGATACGGATTTCGATAAGTTGTACTCTATCTTTTAACACACTTTCAGACGCTCATTCATGTTTATTTGGCGCTGTAACTGGTATTATTAACCCGGAAGAGAGATCAGCGCTGCGGTTTCTCTTGAGCGATCTCACGCCACAGCACCAAAACACTATTTATGCTTTTGAATTTCTAAAGAAAATGGACGTAATTTGAAAATTGAGACTTTGTTTCATATCAATAGTAACAAAGGACAAAGATTATTGTGATTTTTTGGATGCGCAGAGCCGCGATACAATGTTCCATTCATTCAAATGAAACAGGATGACTAATCGATTCTTGAGATTTAAGAATCGATATCGGTTCGTAAAAATTAGAATCGATTAATATCGAGAAATCAATATTTATTACCCAGCCCTAATTATCATGAAATTGTGATTATCTCAGAATTGTGAGTTATTTCGAGTGATTGCATTACTAAATCTAATAATTGTGACTTATTTAAAGTGATTATTGTTACAGTATATCAGAATTGTGAGTAAAAATAATAGTCACAATTCTAATAACAATGCAATGTCAAAATAAGAGTCTTTGCATTGTTATATCTCAGAAATGTGACTATTATTTTGAGTCATTGCATTGTTATATATCATGGATGGATGTCATTTTAATTTTGTTTCACTCCTGAATTCTCCCATATTATAACTAACTACAACCATGTATCAAACACACCATACCGTCATCATTACAATTCCTGTAACCCATCAGAACATTCTAGAAATGTGACATGCCAGACAATTTGGGTTCCATTGAAAGCTTCAGCTTTTTGACACATCTCTTAGGAAAGCTCAGATTCGTATCCTGAAGCCGTTGCTTAATTAGCCGAATCCCCTAGCCGAGAGCCACCTGTGCGCAACACCCAAAAACAGTCATGTATCGTGGCGTCCTCTCCCTCAGCGGTCCACGCTCAACACAGACTAATGCCCGCTCAGCTGGGATTGACTGGCATTTACACAGAGAAGGGCACAAAACAACAGCAGTCCTGTAAACACCCACTCACAAACACACACACACACACAACTCTGACAAGTGCCAAACATTTGCATACACATCCACGTTCCCTTGTGGCTTGTGGAAAAAGACATCCGAATAACAAACAAATCAAACTAATTCCTCATTGGGCTGTTAAACGCAATTAATTAAGAGCAACAGTCATTGACTAAAATGAAACCTTAATCAGTTTTATGGTGTTTTTTTGCGCAGATTATACATTTCAAGGGATTACATGTTACTGACATAAAAGAACAGCTTGTCGTCCTGCTTAACACTGGTAAAGTAAAGCTGCTGATATAATTTGGTACTTGGAGGAAGCAGCTATACTCTAATTTCAGGAGATTGCCATCTGCTTATTTGATTTCCCTTGTTCAATTCTGGTTTGGCTTGCACAGATTAAAAAGCATCTAAGTCTAAACATATCAGAGACTGCATTAGCATCTAGCAAAAAAGCTAAAGATTAATGCGAGGTACATTAGGATCCATGACAACGTTCGATGATTACAACTGGTTACAGTCTCTATGCTAATCCCCCAGGCCACACGGGTACACGCATTAACATTTAAAGGAACGGTTCGCTCAAAAAAAAAAAAAAAACATAATCAACACAGCCTCATTGGAAAACCATGCTTCTATTTTGTTTCTAAACTCCCAAAATGTACCCAAACATACAATTCACATCAGTATCCGGGTGAAATGAACACTAGTGGCAGTAAAACACCAACAAGTTGTGTGGTTAAAGCTACACTCTTGTAGTTTATTCTTAGCTAAAAACACTTAGTTCTTTCAAAAATATATGTGGTCATTAATGTATATTTACTTCTTTCAAGTAATAAAGTATTCTTGTGAGTGTATATTATGCCATTGAAAATACATATGGGTAAGAGGTCGCCATTTTGCCCCTCCATCTTAGCCAAAGTGGGACATTCCCGTTAATTCAAGCTTCGCCTTTTGCGTTTACGTTTGAGTTAACACTCATGGACGAGGTCGAACTGGAAGCCATGTTAATCTTGGACTACACTGGCCACCGTAGGAGTTAAAACGAAATCAGAATTGAGATGAACAGAAACTAATATTCACTGGATGGTCATATACATTTTCACGAGCCTTTGTGATCTCAAGGATGTGTAGAAGCAGAAAAATTGCTTCAGCCAATGTTTTTTTTTTATTTTTTTTTAGCTCATGTTTCCTTTAGTTACTAACGCTAACGCTCCACTAACGCTCAGGTATTTAATGTAGGTGGTATGTTATTTTCAAACACTGTAGAGCATTAACATTTTAGCGCCACTGAATGTTTCATTTCTGAACTGCCCCGATGTGTACAACAACTATCATAATCATTAAAAATCATAAAAAAGTTCATCAAATTTGTGGTGCAAAACTATTTTTAATTTACTTTTAGCACAAATTTCACTTTGAAAGTGACTACCGTGGCTCAACTATATGTTTATCAAGCGACGAGAATACTTTTTGTGCGAAAAAACAAACAAAAATAACGAGTTTATGGAAACTACAGTCGTTAGCAGGATCACTCTGATTTCGTTTTCAGCTTATGTTCAAAACAATCACGTTTAAGCCACTGAATTAGTTTAGTCCGGTTATACGTACAACCGTGAACAGGACATGTTGCCCCTGAGCTCCATAACGACATCTCTCATAAAGATTTGCGTCTTTAAATAGTAAAATAATTCTCCGAAAAACAGCTAGCCTCTTCGCTAACTAACACACAAAATACCATTGGAATGCTACTTCCGCCGCGTCACCGGGAGTTTCACACACTTTTTATTTTTTAAAGGAGCGCCCCCCGGAAACTTGTGGATACATAGATTCCATGACGTACATCTTTTCATCTTACTACTGGAGCTGCCAGTTTGCTAAGTTTAAAATGATTATTAAACAAAGCACAAACTAGACTATGCAAAAGCGGCAGCTCTTCCGATGCACTCAGTGTCCGAATTCACTCATTCGTTTTCATTCACTCCTTCAAGTAAACTATATTAGTGGACTAATGTAGGGAATAGGGGGCGATTTCGAACACATCCTCAGTTACTCAGAATCAATGATTTGGTAATTCGCAAAAGTTCTCGAGTTAACATCTCAGTGGAGCGGACGACTATTGGTGAACAATGACTGAATAAAGACCTGTGGATTTATTGAATAAAGGAGAGACCTTGACTTTGTTGGAGTGAGTGTGCTCTGTCTGGCTCACCGTCTGTCTGTTCTCTCCTCGACTTATTTGCTTGTGACGCACAGTGGACGATGGCAATATTTTAGCAGCTTCGCACAAATAGCAGCTAAAAATAACTCTACTTCATCCGCCGTAATTTGCGAAAGCGAGCGCAGGATCGAACCCTCCGCTCCATATGTAATGCATCACAGGTTTGATGGGCATTGGCATGTGTTAGGACGCAGATGGTCAAAATCACATTTTTAAACAGAACAGATGAATGTTCTCTGGGAAGAATTGTGGCTACAGTACTTCAAGTTAGAGCGACTTAAGGCGAAAACAACCGTCTTGCTTATCCCACAGTGTTATTTTGGTCACCCTCAGATGTGTTAAATTGGTATCAAATGAATTTCTTGTGATGAACCTAATATGTTGTCTTGGTTTCCAGTACAAATATTGAAACATTATTAAATCAAGATACATTTACTTGAGAAGAAAAATTACTTGATAAAAAGTAGTTAGTTGTTTTCTGATAAAATGATGGGAGTTTTTTGCTTAAAACAAGTAGACTTACTTAATTAAAAGGGAAAATTATATATATATATATATATATATATATATATATATATATATATATATTATTTATTTATTTATTTATTTTTGTCTGACCCCACTGACATATTTTTCTGGTAAAACTTTACTTGAAGCCATTATATAATGCATTAATTATGTCCTGATTAATTGCAACCATACTTATGAAACGTATCTAATCAATGCACTAAAACACATGACAAACAACCAATTTCAGATGTAAAAAGGAATCTGCAAATATTATAATGCATTTTATATTTGGTTACAATTATTTATGAAAATATATAATACATAATGAATAAAACAAGGGGGACAACATTACTGATAGCCTATAAATTAAAAAAGCATAACCATTTAATATAAGTCAATTTACGTCTGTATCTTAATTCAAGCACTTTTACCAAATTGTAATGAAAAACAAGACGAAAATACTAAGTATTGCTTTATTTTTAGCGCATGTCCAGCACATTTCACCCTGGAAAACACATATTGTGGGGTTCTTTGCGTGTTTCTTTTGCCAGCTAATCAATGTACTCACACTTACCGTACCAATACAGCGGCGACCCTCATAGAGATCACACAAGCACGCACACCTTTATAGTCTTGTGAATTCAATAAACGGCTCTCTACCCAAACACAACCACATACACATGTGTTATCGCTCTCTTTCACACACAGAATCCGCCGCGTCTGCTCACGTTCTCCTACGCTCTTGTGATTCGACCTTGCTCATGAAAGACTCTATCTGTGGTAGCATCTATTCACCTGGAGATGAAACTGTCATGCGTGCCAGTTATGTCAGCTTATTTACTGTAAACTCCAGAAGTAATAAAAACAAACCGCACATAATATGTTTTATGAAACTCTGAAAACAACATTGCCGGCATCCATCTTCAAAGATTATATTCTGACAGGAGAAACATGCCATTGGCTTTAACAGCAATAAATGCTCAGAGCACATATATTATTTTCTTTTCTTTATCTTCTGAAGATCTCTTTGCGCTTTTATTTTTGCCTGCCTGTCCTTGGGTGGAAAGTAAATTCCATTTGCTATGATGGTCCACTGAAATTTCACAAAATGAAAGAGTTTTTTTTTAAAGTGAGCAAAGCTTTTCCTACGTGAACACACATATGAAATTGATCCAGTTAACGCCGTGTTAATCCCTGGAAAACAGTGGATTTGAGGGTGGAAAGCTAATTTCTCTCACCATAACAGATGAAAGAATGAGCGGCGCGGTGTCACAGGCTGTGTGATGGAGTGTCATCGTCCCGGCGAGGCCAGATATCAATCACCCCGTCTGACGGACAGGGCGCACACCCTTGGCCAACTATGAGACAGCACAAATTTACGGTGGGCTTGTGATCTGTAACTATTTTGAAATGCTTTTTCTCTTTCTCTTATATATTATCTTGCTCCACATCTGCTTTAGAATACACCAAAAATATATGCACTGACACTAAAATGAGCTGGATAACAACACTAACTTTGCAAAACTAACACACGATGCCCTAAATTAAGCTGAATACTGAGACTTCTTTACTTCTGAACTTGTGTCATGAATGATGAACACATTGATTGTACCTTATTAGGACTTGCTAGCATTTGAATTATGTTCTTGTTTCTTACACCGAAGCTGCTTTGGAACAATCCATACTGTTTAAAGCGCTATATTATTAATTGTGACTTGTTAAGGGCAGGAGTCCAGTGGCCACACAAGAGGCTGTGGAAAATTTGAGAGAAAATGTAATTTTAGGGCTGTTAAAGCCAATGCATCCACTTAAAATATAGGTTTTAAGTAAATATTATAAAAATATAAACAGCAACTATGATGAGAAAAAAATAAAATAAATAATTATACATAAACACACAACCATGCTTTGACTTAAGTAAAGTAAAAGCATAAAAAGCCAGTATTAAATTTACAATATATTTATTTTTTTAAACAACAATCACACTTTTTTCCACTCACACAATCATTGTAAAATATATATCAACCACCATATCTATCTATCTATCTATCTATCTATCTATCTATCTATCTATCTATCTATCTATCTATCTATCTATCTATCTATCTATCTATCTAAAGTTGTGATTGCGAGATATAAAGTCAGAATTACGAGATATAAGTCGCAATTGTATGTTATAAAGTCAGAGTTGTGAGATATAGTCAGAATTGAATTATATAAATTTGCAATTGCGTGTTATAAAGTCAGAGTTGTGAGATATAAAGTCAAAATGGCGAGATATACTGTAAAGTCAGAATTGCAAGATATAAAGTTGCAATTGCGTGTTTTAAAGTCAGAGTTGCGAGATATAAAGTCAGAATGGCGAGATATAAAGTTGCAATTGCGTGTTAAAGTCAGAGTTGCGAGATATAAAGTCAGAATGGCGAGATATAACGTTGCAATTGCGTGTTATAAAGTCAGAATTGCGAGATATAAAGTCAGAATTGCGAGATATAAAGTCAGAATTGCGAGATATAAAGTCCGAATTGCGAGATATAAAGTCAGAATTGTGAGATATAAAGTCGTAATTGCGTGTTATAAAGTCAGACTTGCGAGATATAGTCAGAATTGCATGTTATAAAGTCAGAATTGCGAGATATAAAGTCCGAATTGCGAGACATAAAGTCAGAATTGCGAGATATAAAGTCGTAATTGCGTGTTATAAAGTCAGACTTGCGAGATATAGTCAGAATTGCATGTTATAAAGTCAGAATTGCGAGATGTGAAGTCACAATTGTGAGAAAAAAAGTCAAAATTGTGAGATAAAAAGTCGCAATTCTTTTATTTTCCCAGAATTGCGACTTTATATTTCGCAATTGCGACTTTATTTATCAGAGTTGTGACTTTATATCGCACAATTGCAAATTTATTTCTCACAATTCTGACTTCATATCTCGCAATTGTGAGATAAAAAGTCGCAATTATTATTATTATTATTTTTTTTTTATTATTCAGTGGCGGAAACAAGCTTCCAAAGGTTTCTCATAAGATCCATCAGGTAGAAGGAAAAAAATCACTGCACCTTCGAAAGTTATCATCTGTTCTTTTATTGACTGAGCAGCAGCGTCTTGAATAATAAATGTTGATATGATTGCACGTTTCAACGAAAGATCATCGCTTTCAATTACGAGTCACTATAAATATCTCCCTCGGCAGAACAGACGCACATATTGCCAGCTAAGCTATATGCAAACAGTTGGCTGGATAGGGAGAATGAAGGACAAAGAGCAAATCCTCTCATTTTATTCTCCCTGTCTCTCTTCACTGGCTGTATGTCAGCATGGCAATTAGGACCTGAGGTAACAAGACCGAGAGCGAGTATGATGGTGTGCCTCGCACTAATGGACGTCCCACTGGGCCAGAGGGGTTCTGTGCCGTGAGGAGAAGGTGCCAGAGTAATCGCCCCGTCACGGCCTTGCCGAGAGCCTGGGGAGTGAATCAGCACAGCTGGGAATCGGGCATCAGTCTCAGTAGGCCTTCGGGACGGGCCACTCCACCTCCTCAGGGAACCCTTCCCTCCTTTTTCAAACCCACAGAGAGAAAGATTAAGAGAAAGGGAAGGGGATTCAACTACATAAATGCTCCCTTTATTTGCATGGTAGTCCTTGACGCAGACTTCTTAAATGAGTTTTTCCCCAATGTTAATTCCCTTTCTGTTCTGTAAGAAAGTAAAGCACCTCCTGAAAGTAATGTAAACGATGTGGTCTATGTACCAATATCTTCGTAATCATGTTATTTTTGCGCTAATGCCAAACTGATTTCCCCCTCGTCCCAGTAACAAAGGAAAATGACTTCCCTTAGGATTCCTGTTTGTTAAAAATAACAAGCAGACTTCTTCAGCTGCTGCAGATTCAGGTAATTCACGGTCATCTCTTCATATACTCCCTACTGTAAGTGTCTAATGCTGTTTTTAAAACAATCTCTCAAGTTATAAATGACTTCTGCACTTTGAAACAAGTATCTCATGCTGCAAGACAGGGTTCTTATACTGGGTTTAATACAGTGCTAATGGGTTAATGTAAAAGATAAGTAAAGAAAATAAAACAATAAATACATTTGCATTAACACTACTCATACTATATATATTAGGAATGTACATATCGGCCACCATATCGATATCGGCCGATATATGTTCATTTTTAATGTTATCGTTATCGGCCCAATAAAAAATGTTTGCAGATATAAAAAACGATAAATAATGTATTATTTCCATGAGCTAAAACACCTCAGATGTGCACTGTTCATCATGATAGTTTTGAATTTGCTGAAATATGATTGGAATCACTTCTAAAGGGAAAATACTGGTAAGTGCAAAATTAAGTGCAAAAAATTATAATGAGAATATTATAATTGTGTGCTTGGGATATGGCTTTTAATGTTGAGACTTTTGTTTTTGTAATCAGGCTCTAAAAATATTTACAAAAATTTGGATTTAGATTTATCGGCCAATATATCGGTTATCGGCTTTCAAATATAAATGATTATCGGTTATCGGTATCGGCCAAAATGTTCATATCAGTGTATCCCTTATTATACTATATATATATATACGTATACAGTAAAATATAAAATATACATACATTTAAAATAAACAATATTTTGAGGGTTAAACTACAAATAACCTATCCAGACATCAGTTTTGACACCTACTGTAGCTACCAGTGGTGGAATGTAACGAAGTACAAATACTTCGTTACTTTACTTAAGTACATTTTTCACGTATCTTTACTTTACTTAAGTACAATAAATAGTGCATACTTTTTACTTTTACTTCGTTACATTTTGCAGCAATTATTCTACTTTCTACTCCACTACATTTCTACAGCTTCTGTTACATTTTCGTTACATTTTCTGTTCAGTTTTTCCCCTGCCAAAACGTAATCTGACCGTCCGTTCGTTGCACGTTTGTCTCACCAGTGACGTTTGGTTGCCATAGATACAATATATCAACCCGGTCACACTAAATGCGTCTCGCACGCAGTGTGTTTATCATGCAACTCATACGCGAAAATTTGTTTTTACGTGCATAGGAAACACACCGTGTGTAATATATGTTTGGTTTGGTTAGGATTATGGCAAGCCAAGAGGTTCAGAATTACACCATAAATGAATCGCGTTTACTGCCAAACATAGTTATTAACATATAGTACTAAGGATAAGCATGATATTGCCTAATTGCAAGCTTGTTTCAGAAATGGTGACATTTTTTTCCATCATTATTGAACATCATTATAGGAGTAGGCTATTAGGTTGAATGTGTTAGAATTAAATGTTTTATTAATCATTAGAAAATAGACATTAAGATAATAAATTGTTATGCAAGTACTTTTACTTTTAATACTTAAAGTACATTTAAAATAAAGTACTTTTTACTTTTTACTTAAGTATGGTTGTCATTGTGTTACTTCTACTTTTACTAAAGTAAATATTTATCTGGGTATTTGTACTTTTACTTAAGTACTGAGATTCAGTACTTCCTCCACCACTGGTAGCTACAAAATGTATTGTTTAATTCAATCTGTTTGTTATTATTTCTGAAATGTACAAGAAATTTCTGAGTTAAAATTATATCTGTGTAAAATGTATTTATTTTAATAAATGTGAATTTCACACACTCACATACTGAACATAAATACAAATATAAGCATGCAGATATTAGATATAAAGGCAGGTTCATAAAGCCCAATTATTATGTGAAATAAAAAAAAAAATCTGGGATTTTTATATTTCAGGAAGGGGTTCCTAAACAAGGGGATCATTATATGTGCCATTAAAAAGTTTGAAAACCCCTTCTCTGAGAATGAGAGAGAATAGAGGGAGAGAGAAAGATGACAATGAGACGGGAACACGAACAGGTACAAATCTGACAGTAATATGCCTCTTCTCTTCTAATCAAGCTGTCGTGTGAGAGATGAAGGGAGTAGGGAGGTGATGGACAGCTGGTGTGATGTTGGTTAATGCTCTTTCATCGGCATTAACTGATGAGAGAGCGCTGGCACTCTGCTGATTAACAGTCTCGGTATAAAACTTCCTCATCAAGAAGAATAGATTTGCCCCGGTCTGTCACCTCTTTACAGAGTTGTATAAACTCGGGAGATTTACTGCCTCACTTTCCACTATATTTGTCGTGACGAACGTAATCTGGTAAAAGCTAGAGGTATTGTACAAGTCGTTGTTCCCGTTGCACTGCAGTGACTGGAGGATTTTAACACCACCGACCCCATTTTTCTCCCAAGTTCTTTTGCGCGATTGACGTGATGCATTCTTTAAACATGGTTCAGAGGTTAAGACTTCAATTGTTTGTGCAGTGTTTGACACCATTGTAAAATGCAGATTAACCTGTCAGCTACCTCAGTTTATTTTAATTTGAATAACGTGATGCATTGCATGACAACCATAAACAGGATAATATCAACCCGATCTCACGGGAATTCGTACGAATTTTACGAGGTGGCTAATTTGTAACAATTCGTACGACCTCACTCGTACGAATTAGTACGATTTAGCTAAATCGTACATATTTTACGAATTAGCCAATTCGTATGAATTCGTACGAATGACCTACCCCTGACCCCGCCCCTAAACATAACCGTCACGTGGGTTTAGACAAATCGTACAAATTTGTACGAGTGAGGTCGTATGAATTAGTACGAATTAGCCACTTTTGAATCACTCACTTTGAATTGGTCGTGAGATAGGGTAGGATAATATATTACTTGCAAGATTCAGATTATAATTCATAAATGTAACTATTTACATCACAGCTCTGTTGAATGCATGATTTCAGTTGTTTGACAAGGATTGTGTAACAAGATGAGGCCAGGGCGAATCCAAATGCTCACACAGATTTAATTATAAAAGGCAAAACATAAATAGATGATCAAGACAATAATCCAATAAACATGGACTGGAAACCAGGAATATTGAAGAAAAAAAACATAAAAACTTCCAACTACCAACTTTACTTTCTTTAACCTTGAAGTTCCAAGTTTGTCGGCCGCACTTTATTTTAAGATGATGTAGTTACAATAAAAATAACAGTAAATTATGCATAGTTATAAGTAACTAACCCCAAAACAAACCCAAACACTTACCATAACTCTATAGTAAGTACATGTAGTATTCAGAAATTGAGTAAGTAGCCTACAGTGTAACTTTGTCACTTAATAAAGTAAGCCAGTTGCATATTGAATATCTCACCAAATTATCAGAGCTGAATGGACATGTTGTGAATACATAATGGTGAAATGTGGCAAAAATAATTATTTTAGAAAATGACACTTTTCCATTTTTTACTTTTATTATTTTAGATTGTTTGCACTTTGGGAGTTTGAAACCAGAAAAAAGTTCTCATCTGTGCATTATCGCACTCTAACAATGGGTTGCATTTCCAAAACACTCATGCTAACAAGCTCATTAAAACGGAAATATGTGCAGCAGACGAAAGGCAAAGTGTTATTTTTATGAATGCATATGCAGAGTTGCTTTAGCTGAACACATATTAAAAGACATAGGCTTTCTATTTAGGTTTCACATATGAAAAACACAGTCTCCCATTATGCATTTTTCTTTTTTCCCCATTTCAGAAGGGTTGATATCTCCAAGTTATGATGACACCTATGCTGGTTTGTTTGACCTGATTTGCTGACATGCTTCCAACATCAACCAAACATGTAGCTTCATAAGCAAATCAGAGTCACACAGCCTGGACAAAAAAAAACAAAAAACAAAAAAAAACAAACAAACGCAAGTGCACATGCCTGATGTTGATCTTTCACAAACACGTACAACCTTTTAAATGCAACTTACTACCATATATAACCCCATTATTTTCTGTTACCTGGCTGATCTACAATTGAAGCTGTGTCTCTCTGCAGTGACAGTGTTTGTTTATGTCACATAGCCGTTTTGACCCATTGCGTTTTGCCCGTGGCAACAGTATTTAATGGTATTACTCACGTTGAGCATTTGCTGCGATACAAAACAAAAACACACAATGTATGTGCCTCGTCATCTCAAATCAGAATAACTTCCCCTCCCTCATGCAGTGACATCTCTTATCTAACGATGAGGGCGGGGCAACCTGTCACTCACATGAAATCCACCAATAGCAAACCACAACCAATATTTGCTCCGCCCCACATTTGTTCTTGTCCAGAAGCATTCATCTCAATATTACATACACTTATCTTCCCTAAGAAAATACTATCATGTCGATTTTAAATTATATATTGTGGTAAAACCGAGAATTTTGAAGAATTTGACTGGAAAATAACAGGATAGTTCTATTAAAGACATATCATTATCAAGACATAATTAAATATGGCTAAAAATGTCCTAACAATCGAGTTATGACCGATGTGCCGCAGTCTAACTCATCAGGGTTAGGTATACATTGACAGCTAAAGCCTCACTTCCACAATATTTCTGTAATGATGAAATATGCTTTTTAGAAAATGGGATCAAGGCCACAGAGTTTCATACTTGCAAAATTAATATTGATTACTGTTCTTAAATGAAGATTTCCTTAGAGGCCGTTTCATCAAATTTCCATTTAGAAATGTCAACTTCTTAACAATATAATGTGTTTGTGCATTATGTTTTTTTTTTATTTTTATAATAACTTGCATGCATTTCCCAAAATTGAGAACACTTTTCCAAAACATGCAGCTTGACTTTATCAACATGCTACTCGACAGAGCAGCTAATAGTGTAAAGTTTACTCTAACATTTCTAAAATGTATTAAAACCACAACACATTTGCTTTTTATTTAGCAGGCTATTATTGAAATAAGCTGTGATGTTCTCAGCAGGGAGATACGTTATACTTGTGTGTCTCAAACATGCTTGAAGTGTGAAATCAAGCATTCACACCCACCAAAAAACTTCATCACTTGACACACTGACCTTAAAACCTTGAAAGTACATTAGCCAAAGTGGGACATTCCCGTTAATTCAAGCTTTGCCTTTCGCGTTTACGTTTGAGTTAACACTCATGGACGAGGTCGAACTGGAAGCCATGTTAATCTTGGACTACATTGGCCACCGTAGGAGTTAAAATGAAATCGGAATTGAGAGGAACAGAAACTAATATTCATTGGACGGTCATATACATTTTCACCACTAGATGGGGTTAAAAATCACACAGTGAAGCTTTAACGTTTAAATTCATTTGTTCAGTTTCTTTTACACAAATATATTTCCACTTGCAATTTCTATACATCTGCGCTGCATTCAAGTTGTACATTTCATGCAGTACCTAGGAATCGAAATCATGACCCTGGCATCATGTTTGTGCTACAGAACATAAAAGGTGAGAATGTAAAAAAAAAAAAAAAAAAAAAATTGATAAGTATTTTTTTTTTTTTCCAATGGTTGTGTTTGAGTGAGAAAAACATTTCAGGAATGAAGAAGGACGTGCTCATAAAGAATTGAGCGGAAGAGTTTGGAAAATGTATACGTTGTTCACATTCTTAGAAGACCATATTCATGACTCATACTGAATATATTGAATCAGGCCATCCTTAAAAATATTTTGGTTTGCAGTAACAGCAATTTTTTTTTAAAAAAAGGGTCGGTAGGTAGGTCTATATTTTTTTTTTCCAGGATTCAGTGTAAAAAAAAAGTAAAATTTTGGTCATGGTGATCATGAATTTTTTTTTTTTTTTTTTTTTTTTTTTAATTGCATACTGTGACGTCACTGACTGGGTCTTCAAACTGTGCATCCACCACTAGGTGTTATTGCAACCTACAACCGGTTACGTTTTTAGGCCAGTCACAAAATGAATAAATATCTACTGTATTTGTTATGCAGCAGTGTGCAGGCTTTTTTTCTCCAAATACATGAGATATAAGCAAAAACAAGTACAAACACATGGTGAAACAAAGAATACAATTAAACAAAGATACAAATTAGCCTATATACACAGTGCTTTAATTTCAGAAAGGTCTAAAATTAGCTACTTTTCAGTGTGTTGCGCTGTCTGAAAAGAAATTTAATTTAGTAAATCAAATGTAAAATGACACTGCATGGTTTATCATAGTTAGATTAATGCTTATTAAAGTTTAAGTTAATAATTCAAGAGCTGCGAGTGATTTTTCTCTGCCTTTTGTTGTGTTTGATTCCCATTACTGGCTCAATCGTCACATGTTTATTAGACTACTGCCCCTTTAAGACCGAGTCCGAGTGCGGATCTAACAGATGACTGATGCACCACCATATCCTCCCAACTATTCACATCCATTTAAGACATAAACTGTGTTTAAATGAATCTCAGAGCAGGTCATTTTAGATTTTATGTATATTTGATAGTTTAGCTGCGCACATGAAGCCCAAAATGAGGCTATAGCCTACTTTTCTTGTCCCGTTGCAGTGCATTTCGGAGCACGCATCACCTTGTGAACAGCGTCTCTTGCGCAGACTTTTGTGCTTTTAATAGCTCTTTTAATGATTGAACCCGTACGCAGTTTAGCAACAGAACAGACTGCATTTTACAACAATTACCGATCGTGCTGATTCTGACGGTACGTTTGGGTTTTAGGAAGAAATGACAGCGCAACGCTGTGAAGGGAAGGAAGTTGCGATAGACAGAATGCGTCTGTAATGGTTTCATCTCAAATATCTTTTTATAATCTTTGAAAGCGGAAATCTAAAATACAATTAGAATAATATCCCAGATCTAAAGTGTAGGTAACCACGTTCTGTCCTCATTGTCACTCATTAAGCAGGGCTGTCATGTTGTTCGCGCTGTGGCTCCGGGTGAGAGATCGCTCTCTCTCTTCTGGACTGGGAATAGCAAAATTGCATCAGACAAATTGTTTAATATTATTATTATATATAGAAATGGTTGATATTCAGCCCATTTAATACCGGGTTTACCAAGCGGGAACACTGAATGAAACGAAGGGAACGTATAAGCCTTATAGTGTGACACGGGTAAACCAATCGTGTAAACATAATCAGATGACTATGACGCCACGGGTTTTTATTTAAAAGAAAGAACGTAGCCTACGTTTGTAGACATAAGCAACTTTCACAATACTAACTAAAATATCATTTTATGGAATTTGAATTAGTCGTTTGAAGAGTAAAAAAAAAAAAAAAATCGGTCGGTCTGAACGCAAGTTACAACCGGCAAGTCGGTCGGACTAAAAGGGAAAAAAAATAAAAAATTGGGTCGGCCCTATTGACAGGGTCGGTCGGGTTACGGCAAACAAGAATATTTTTAAGGGTGGCCTCATGAAGAGAGGTGTTTGTCACAAAAACGATGATTAGAAGTGAATGTCGTGAGAGGCACGCTGACTATAAGCATGGAAGCAATGGCCTCCAAAGAGTCATATCTTAACAATACCTCATAACATTCTCCAAATGTCCCAGCTACAATATACTGTAATCTTAAGGCAGAGAAAGGGAGAACGAAAGAGAAGATTTAAAAAGGATTTACTCTAAGAGAGGACGATTGTAAAGCCATATCTGTCTTATCTCATGGCTTCCACACTTGGGAGATAAATGAAGCAGCTGTCACATCCGAAACATACAAAAGCCATAATCCTGCAGTAAACAGACGGCAGTGTTTCAGGACCGCCAGAGGAATGAGTCGGACGGCGGACAGAGTGGGCAGAGACCCGTCACGAAGTCACGTCTTCACGAGTCGAGGATGTGAAAGAGTCAAACACACAGGATCCGCAGATTCCTTTCTTCCACAGAACAGAGCGGAGAGGCATTTGGATTGTGTCAAGAGAGAAAAGAGATATCGAGGGCTGGCTGGGAGGGCTTTGTTTTGGCCCCCTGTGTGTGTGTGTGCCCAAGGGAACGAGCGCCCATTTGGAGAACCAACGTGAGGAGTCTGCACTTGTGATGGATCTGGCAACCTCTGGAGTGTCTCGGGATCTGCAGAAAACCCACGTCTCAGCATTCAGCCAAATGAATCATGCTCCTGTTCAAAATTCACTTGCTAATGATTCAAGTGAATCATCATGAAGCAACATACTGGTTCGTGAAAGGGCTGACACCAGGCACATGAATCATAAAAGACAGCGAGAATGACGTGTCAATAACTTTCGTGTGAATGGCTCAGAAGTGACCTTAAGAAAATGAAAAGAAGTGAAATGAACTGTGGAGGAGTTAAAGCGAATGCTGAGAAGAGGTTGGGTTGCATAAATATTGCACAGATTGATCTCTGACAGAGGTATAGAATCTCAACAGCAAACAATTCATATCTTATAAAGACAATAATTCAAATGTTTCTTGAGGCCTCGGTTTCAGTCACTCTGAAGTTCTGATATCATTAATTCATCCTTTTGTTATATTTTTATGCTTAACTATCTTTCAAAGAAATTTGGAAGAAATTAATACTTGTACTCAGATTAAATTGATCATTTGTGACAGTAAAGATGTGACAGTGACATCTAGGATACATTGAGCAGCAAATCAGCATTTTAGAATGATTCCTAAAAAGATCACGTGACACTGAACACTGGAGTAATGATGCTGAAATTAGCTTGAATCCCAGGAATAAATTACATTTTAAAATATATTGGAATAAAACATTGTAATTTAAAATATTAATTGTATTTTTTTTACAATATAACTGATTTTACTTTATTTCTTATCAAATAAATGAGCTCAAGAGATGTATTTAGTATATTTATTTTATATTTTTTATATTGCATATGACGGCGAGTTAACCACAGGAGCATCGGTGCCGGTGCGATGGACCTACTCTACAAAAATTCAATTCACTGGGTGTTTTTTTTTTATTTTTTTAGTCAATTTACAAAGATTTGATCATATTTCTATAATACTATGGTATTTAACATGCAACATAGATAGTTTTATTGTAAATGTAAATAAAAACAATTATTTCATTAATCGATATTGTCAAAATATTTTCTCGACACATTTTTTCATTATTTCATGAGCATATAATGTAATAAGTTTGAATAAAATATTAAATAAAATTGATCTTTAATGTCCTAATACATGGAAATAAAATACTTTTACAGCCACATTTGTATATATGAATGTCATCATCAAAATATCAAATAAATTAGCTGTATTTAGTATATTGCTTTCGGTTTAAATCCTGGCCAATCCCAATTCTATCCCATTTGTTATCCCTGAAAAACATGCAGGCACATTTTAAGCTCGAGGTGATGTGATTGAGTAAATTATGAGAGAAGTTTATTTTTTGCTTAAATATCCCTTTAATTTCAGACGATAGTGTTCTTTAAATCATCAAAAAGGCTTCTAATAGCCCATTCACGATTACATTTTCTACTCACACAGCCTTGAGCACATTGGTAGAGTGTGGTGGGAGAAGGAGAAGAAGAAAACAAGTGAAGTGAACGAGGCAAAGTGCTGGTTTTGTAAGGCTCTGTGGCTCAGCAAGTTGTCCCGGGACAATAACCACCAAGCACAAGACCACGCTTGGGCCGGACCATCTATCTGCCTCTATCCTTCATTCCTTCCTCATATTTCCTTCAGCAGTATTATTACTGACTCCCCTCTCTGCACTGTTGTCCAATATGAACATATATTATAAAGGCAGTGGCCCAAGTGTGAGCCCCTAGCCGTGGTTGGGATCATAATTCCTCACGTCGCAACATGTCGGCGTTGCCACTGTGGGACTGAGCCTTAATTACATTATACGTCATCTTTGGCACCAAACTGCCACCCTCGGCTGGCGCTGTTGGCTGGCACCCTCATTTTGCTGCGAGGCTTGAGCTGGAGGGCTAAAAGAACACGGGGAAAAATATATATTAATATAGAGAGAGAGAGAGAAACTGAGACATATTATCATTTTCACTGTCAATTTAACATGCTAATTTAGATAATTATATTAAAACAAATCAATTAATCATTCCTCCTGATCCAGATTCATGCATCCAGGGGATTCTCGTAGGGGATTCATCTTGATTTAAGCTAAATGCAAAGAATATTTTTGCTAGGTCACAGTCGTGAAACATACATATTTACGATTTGGGAAGTCATGATTTTGATGTGAGGTGCATTGAAATCATTCTGGTCAGAGCAAGATAGTGATAATTCTGATAATTTTTTAAAGTTGGGTTTTTTTTTTGGCCTTTTTGGATAGGAGAGTAGATTTCGACAGGAAAGAGAGAGAGAAAGGGGGAATGGGATATACCTTCTCTAAATAAAATGCAATTAACTGGGTGTTATTTATTTATTTATTTATTTTTATTCAATTTACGAAGACACTGTAAATTGAATTGTTATATATCATAATTGTATTTTACATGCAACATAGATAGTTTTATTCACTGTAAAAAGATTTGTTATCACAGCATATTTTCTTTTGTCAAATCAACTTTATAATAATTTATTTAGTTCAGATAACTTATTATTTTGAGTTTCTGATGATTAAATTAATCTCCTTCATTGTATTAACTCACGTTTTCCAGTTCAATCAACTTAAAATTTTAAGGCAACCCAGGATACTTACTTTTTTAAGTTAAACCAACAATATTTTTTACAGTGTAGTAATCACAACATTTTTTCTTTGGTCAAATCAACTTAAATAATTTATTTAGTTCAGATAACATATAATTTTGAGTTTCTGATGATTAAATCACTCTCCTTCATTGTATTAACTTACTTTTTCCAGTTCAATCAACTTAAAATTTTAAGGCAACCAGGTTACTAAGTTAAACATCAATTTCATTAATTTTAAAACACATTTATGCTGCATCTATTGCCAAAATATTTTCTCGACACATTTTTCATTATTTCATGGGCATATAATGTAGTAAGCTTGAATAATATATTAAATAAAATTGATATTTTATGTTCAATTATATGGAAATAAAACAAAATTATTGACTTTTAAAGCCACATTTGCATATAGCATCTTAATGTCATCATACCGGTATGTTCATTTGGGTGGTTTTCTCATTCTCATCCATTGGCGTCATATAGGTGACGCCATATGACATTTCGTCGAAATACTACACACATGGCACCCTTTAGCGCCAATATAACATGCTTTGGTTATGGGTAGGTTTAGGTCTGGGGTAGGGTTAGGGTTAGACCACTAGGAGGCGCCTTCTGGCCCATATATCTACGTCTACGTAGTATTTCGACGAAATGTCATATGGCGTCACATATATGACGCCAAAGTATGAGAACGGGCTCGACATGCACTTAATTAACCCTTTGTTAAGATTCCCTCACCTTTGCTACTGTTACTATCTCAGGAATGCTTTAGAGAACGCCCCTTAGCAATAAATTCAGTATCGTAATTGTAAGTACAGAATGAAGGCAAACATATCCACAGTCATCAGGAAAATAAAGCTGTGCAAATGACTGTAAGTGAAAATAACTGTTTGCAATATGGCAATGTGTGGTCATATGCCGTGTGTTTATGTATGTAATGATTCAGGTAATTAGTGTTAATAGCACATATAACATTATACAGTGACCTGAATCATTATAATCTTTTATAAGTACAAATAGACAGCCAATATTCTACAAATATGCATACTAGTTAATAGTAAATGTGTTCCCTATAATCTAAAGTGTTGCCCACAGTTTGATCCACAGCATGAACTTAATAAAAATCAACTGAAGTTTTATTCCCAATAGTTACGAGCAGCCTGACAGCACCACAATATGAAATATTTAACAGGCAAGAGTTTCAGCCTCATTAATGAATTGGGGCAAACAGAACAAATGAGAAAAAATAGACTAATTTCATCCCATAAAACAGTTTTGTGCTATTCTAAAACTAAAAACAGAACTATGTCAACTATGAATGACAGACAGATAGCATGATATTATTAAACTTTATTTATGTCAAACAGTTAATGTGAAGGGAGTGTTTGGTGTGGACAAAATCTCAGCAAAACCATTGATAACCTGAAGGAGATGGTCCCAGATGAGGCTCCTACTCCAGACAGATCAATGGCTGTGCTCCTCTGTTCCCTGTCAGATGGGCCACACGGGGGCACAAACGCCTGCATGTCCCTGGGGGTGTCCGGAGGTTAATGATCGTGATGAACAAGGCCCGCAGGGGTCGGCGTCTGACTGCGAGATGTAAGAGGGGATGGAGGATGTGTCGCGTCCGGACCGAACGAGTGCAAAAGTCTAATAGCGCTTTCATGGACACAGGCGAGCCAATTATCTGCCGGGGCCTTGATCACACGGCTGCTCTCGACCACAGCCTGTCAAAACACACGGACAACCTCGTCCTCTGTGTGTGCATGAGCGAGAACGAGGAAGAGGAGTTTATCCGGATCATATGTACATGTACAGTCAAACTACAAGTGGTTTCACATGAAGGCGATTTGGGTTTTATTTAAGCATAAGAAAAGAAGAAAAACCCCTCCCCATATAATATATTATTATTGCAACTTAATTTTATTATTTTAATTTAAAAAAATCAGTAAAGACTGATATAGTACAATATGACTTGATAAAGTACAATATAAAACAATATTACTGTTAAGAGACTTCTATCAAAAACATAAAAAGAATTACATTTTTAAACTTTTGACAGTTACTGTATATATTAGAAAGCATAAGTCCATGTCTATCTAAAAGAAAGAAAGAAACAATCAAACGAACAAACAGGACAACACTATCTCACGACCAATTCGTACGAATTCGACGCATGATTAAAAAGTGGCTAATTCGTACTAATTCGTACGACCTCACTCGTACTAATTCGTACGATTTGTCTAAACCCACGTGATGGTTAGGTTTAGGGGCGGGGTAAGGGGTAGGTCATTCGTACGAATTCATACGAATTGGCCAATTCGTAAAATATGTACGATTTAGCAAAATCGTATTAATTCGTACGAGTGAGGTCGTATGAATTGTTACGAATTAGCCACTTTTTAATCATTCGTCGAATTCGTACGACTTGGTCGTGAGATCGGGTTGAACAGGATGCATTCATATAAATACTAATGAGATCAGTGGCGGCGTTTCATACTGAGTATGGAATTCCCTCTGGGCATGTAGAACAACGATATACCTCACGTTATACCAAACGAAACGCACAATGCACTATTAACTCTATTACACTATTAATTAAAACTCACAGTGAACAGAATTAAAGACACATGCCTTACCTTTTTGTTGCAGTGCAGTTTTTATTGCATAAGTAGGCTATAATGTTTTGCTGACAGCACTACAGTCCTAATTTTTTTTATTGCTGCTTCCATTCGCCTGATTGCTTTCTTCGTAAAAAAAAAAAAAAAAAAAAAAAAAAAAAACCTCCAAGGAAGATTGAATAGGCTTGTTTCTTACATTTTTACTCAGTTTCTGACAGCTAGGCTAATAAAAAAAAAAAAATAAAAATAAAAAAAAACGCGCGATTAAGGAATAAACTGCGACTGCGCACACTCACTCAGCACATTTTTTTTAATATATATAATAATATTTGCAATAATGTATACATTTGTGTTCAATTAAAATCTGCCTTTGTTCGACACTGTTAACATAATTTTTTTTCTGAAGTGGGATCCAATCAGAGAAGTCGGCATTAAGATCATAAGAGCAGCACTCACCGTGAATGGTCACATATCGCGTGTTTTACCTTTGGATTTAATATAAAAAAAAAAAAAAATCTTATAGCAGCTATAGCAGGGTTTTTTTTTTTTTTTCCAATTTTATTTAACTGAAAAGTCACAACGTATCAAACCGTTTGGATGAAAGGAATTTTATAAATAAATAAATACGCCCAGATTTTAGAAAACGTGTTGAATTGCTCGCATCATATTTTATGTAAACTGCATTTATGACAAACAAAAAACTACACAGATGCATATATATATAATAACTATCTGTCAATAAATAAATTCACACACGTTGTCCACTGCTTTTGTTCTGACGCTGTGGAGATAATACTGGAAGAGCCGGTCTCATGACTTTTAAAGGTGACCACGAGGTGATCACGAATTAGTGTACAGTAATAGCACATTTTTCGGGGTGCTGGGTGGACATTTATGGGGGTTAAAACCCTCCTAAAATCGTTAACGAGCATTATCCTTAGCTGATCTGAACTCTGACTGCTAGGGTGAGGTGAGGCAAACGTAGCTGAATGAGAGTCAGGGGAAGATGATTTGAGGCAACCTGAGACAACGAGATCCTCAGACTTTCAGTGTGAGAGATAACAGTGCCATGCGCCTTGGAACGAAAGGATGAGTGATCTGGAACGGCTTCAGGACCTTGATAACAGTGTGTCTGTGAGTGCACGTGTGTGTGCTTTAATTGGCAGAATGGCTGACAATTGTTCAAATGCCAAAAGATGAAATGCTATTTGAATGTATTCAGCTTGGATTTCTCTCAGGCAAAATTCTTCCAAATTAGCCTTCTTGGTTTTCTCAATTTTATGTTTGATTCCAAGCAAGGGAGAGCTTACCTTATCATTGATGTCATGTGGAAGATGTCCTTTCGGGACCAGTGAAAAGATTCAAACGTACACATTCTCAGCAGTTTCCAGCTGAAATGAACACCATAAGCAAGTCATGATAAAAGAGCTCAAAGACTCGCAGAAGCAGCTAAAAAAGCATAGATGCTTCAGAAAATGTGTTTTACAGTATGTCATGTTTTCGCTCAGGTTTAGGGTTTAGTGTCGGTGGTGTGTTATTTTCAAACACGGTAGAGGATTAACCTTTTAGCGCCACTTTTCGTTTCTGACCTGCTGCGATACATTCAACAACCAATGCAGTAAAACAGTGCCAGCGTCACATTCATCTGCAGAAATGTCATCTCAGGCAAGTTTTTTCCAACAAGTGTCTGCATGTGACACTCTCAATTAGAGTAGGACGTCAGCGGTTGAGTTTATGCTCTAACATAGGCATAAAAACATCAAGAAAGGTTAGTTAGAACAATACATTTTCAACAATGCATCAATCAATACTTTTCAGTCTTGAATGAAATACAAGTTTATTTGGAATCAACACATCTCTCATTGTGATTCCCCTGTGCAGATTAGCCCACAAGCTCCTTCTTACTTGCCAGACGAGATCATCTGTCTACCCTCCTCTTCCTCATCCCATCTGTCCCTTCGTCTGAGTTTCCTCCCAACTTGCCTCCTTCACCAATCCCAGCTTTCATTTCAACAGCACACGCAGTTCACATCACATCATCCCTCGCTCCTCTCCTCCCTAACCTTGCCCTGCTCTGTAATAATGTGAGTAGGAGGTTTGTGTCGAGTACTGTATTTACCGGCGACAGCCTGCCATTGCTAGCCAGCTAGCGGGGCTCTTCATCCGTTCTCTGTAATTAGCCATGATGCGTGTTGTGTTCTGTTGGGGTCACAGCAGACCCCTAAAAATACAGCAAACTACAAAACGGAGCTAAAATGGCTGCTCGCGGTAGCATGAGTGTGGCGGAGAGGTTTGATGATGTGAGGGAACTTTATTGTTCTGCTCGAAAAGTGGATGTGATTTTGTCACATGGGGATTGGGGTTAGAGTCAATTCCTCTCATGGTTAATGGAGTTTTGTGTCTATTTTCATCTGTGGATGAAAATCAAGCTTTGAGACAACAAACAAACCTCTCTGTTGCAAGTGTTAATCAGTTAAAAAAAAACTGCTACCTGCTATATATATAGACAGATTATGTTACAAAGTAAAGTAAGAGTGGTTTGTTAAGTTTTTTTAGTGAAATGTATAAATGAACTAGTCATCTTCAGAGTTTGAAAAATAAATAAAAAGTTCAATGGATCTTGGAATGAAATACACAACTTGATAGCTTGCAATTGCGACTTTTATTTCTCACAAAATACTTGTAAATGTTGCAGTCGCACAATTATGACTTTATATTCTGGAAGCTTGTTTCCGCCACGAAAAAAAAAAAAAAGTGGTAATTGCAATTTATTATCTGATTTGTGACTGAATTTTGAGATATGTACTCGCAATTGACTTTGATAAAAATTTGCCACTGCAAGTTCCCAAAGACTTTGTAACTCATAATTGCATATATCTTTCAATTAAGTTTATATCTTGCAATTCTGACGGGTCTTGTGAGATATAAACTTGCAATTATGAGACGCATGTCAGAATTCATACTTTGCACGTGACGTCACAAGTACTGGCTGGCGGGCAAGAACGCCGTTCTCCAGCCACGAAACCCAGTAAACTAGTCAAGGATCTTGCCAGGATGTCAAGGTAATTTCAACATTTGTTTGAATACAATGGGTGTATGATCATGTAATTAATCGTGTCTTTGTAGTTTCAGCCCGGTCTCATCCCAAGGCGTCATATACTGACGCTTTTGACATTGCGTCTACATCCGACACACATGGCACCCTTTAGCGTCAATATGAGACTCGGATATATATGGGCCAGAAGGCGCCTCCTAGTGGTCTAACCCTAACCCTACCCCAGACCTAAACCTACCCATAATCGAAGTGTGTTATATTCACGCTAAAGGGTGTCGGATTTAGACGCAATGTCAAAAGAATGAGAATGCGTTAGTAGGTTCGTCAATCAACGGCACCAGCTGGTTGGGAGAGTCAGCTGTGTGTGTTATGAGGCTAACTGTACGTTCACACTGCTGCCGCGAGAACGGCAAAATTAATTGAAAAAATTAATGACTTCTGGGCACTTTGACGCTCTCGTCGGTGGCGGTCCAATTACTATAAAATAGACATCAAATAGCTTCGTTAGACAGTTTCTGCTCATATGATAAATATATAGTATGTTTTTTTTCAAAAATAAACTAATCAACTGTTATACAATGCAAGCTAATGCAATGCACATATCAAAATAATGAATCCTTAACTTTGAAATGTGTATGATAAAATGTAAATGCATGGCCAAATTTAAAAATAATACTTTATATGGAAAAAATAATTTTCTTTTGAAGATGTTTCCAACTCAAACTTTGTACAAATTCACCAATTCTACACAATAGGCCATATAACCTATTTGACCAGTATTTGCTTCCAGGTATGACTAAAAATGTGTTGTTGTTTTTTTTTTTACTTTCATTTATATTTTGATTATATATATATATATATATATATATATATATATATATGTTGTCCTTTCAATTTTTTTTCTTTTCTGACTCACCTGAATGAAAGGCTCATTATGCGGGTCTTTGTCTCTCTCAGGTGCCAAGGTTGCCTTTTCACAATATAACACAATTCACAGTTTTATGTGAACGATTAGGAGGACGATTTTCAGATCATTTTGAAGAAAAAAAAAACTCTAGGCAACAACATCAATTAGTCAAAAGTCTTGTAGATGCATATTCCGTATGTGTTTTGTGTCTTTATTTCAGAAAAATTTAATGTTTAGTTTTTTTTCAATAACCACACATAAACAATATTCTCTCAAAAATACAAACATGTACATACATGTTGCTCACATATTATGGTAGCCCTGTTTCTGCTAAATATAGTGAGCTTGCACATGTGCCATTAATATGTTTATAAGCAACTGAAAAAAGTACAAACATCAGGACATGTCAGAACATCTCAAGCACCCCAAATACACCTTGGTCCCTAGGGGGTTAATGAGAACAGTAGAGCTGGATTATTTAGGAAGGAATCATTACTGCTTGATTATCTAAAAAAAAAAAAAAAAACCTCGTCTGCTTTACACAATTTAACTACCTTCACATTGGAGTAAATCCTAGTCCATAGTAATGCAGCTAGCTCGTTAACAGACTTGATAACTACAGGACTCTACGTTGAAAATACCCGTTCGTTGCCCGCCAGGCATCCATGGTAGTCACGTGACTGCAAAGTATGAATTGTGAGATAAAAAGTGCCAATACCTTTTTCTTTTATTTTGAAGTGGAAATACTCAAAATGAGGTTCAAAAGTGCAGTGCTTCTATTTTTTTTACGTTTTTTCTTTACAAATGATATCTAGTCAGCATAACTTGATTGAAAAATTTCAACTCAACATGAAATTCATATTTTCTTAGTATTGGTACGACCTGCAGCACTCAAACTGACATACAAGTGTACAGTATAATCTTGATCTTCTCGTGCATCTCACACAGGCGGGTTTTCAGCACAGCGTTCTGGAATGTGTACAAACACATCTGAAAATATGTTGAGATGTGAATTTTTGATTTGTAGCTCCAGGCGAAGGTTTTCATATGCAAGCGTGTATACTGATCATTTTTGAATAATCACTTCATTACAAGTCCATGCCTCCAAGGCCTACCACATTTCCCTTCAAACAAACATGATTTCTTAGGGCACTATTTTTACATGAAATATGAAACTTCCCTCTGCTTTGACAATAACAACAATATCCTGCATTGTCTTAAAATGGACTTCCAACATCTCATATTAGACAGAAAAATAAAAACAATATTTATAAATTAACAATGATGAAGGTATTAAATATTCCAAATAATGGAATAAATATACATAATGAATTAATGTTAGTCTCTTCTTCCTGCAATAATGGAACTGTTCTGAAGGAAATGAGATTTACAGTGGCTGACCGTGCTTATCAACATACAACATTAATAGTTAAATGTCCTGTAGGGTTGCAACTCTCCACGGGGAACACGGGTAGTTGTTCTTCGGTAACATGCATTATGGCTTATACAGCAGACGGTAAATACTGAATAATGCATTTTTCATTTTCTGCATGTCACTGATAGGCGATGTGGAAATTGCCTGTGTAAACTATCTTTAGGTTCGACACTACATTCAGCCTGTGGAGTTCTATATCTACACAAAGAGGGCTCGGGGATACCAGAGATCCTGGAAAATACATAATTGGTGACTACTGTTGTATTTTTAAGTTGTGCTTTTTTATTCAAAATGAGGATTAAGATATCAAAGCATACTAAAAAAAATTAAATAATAGAATAATAGCTGCTATTTATTTATGTATTGTTCTGATCGGAACCAATCAGAGTAGAGAGTCAGAGAGAGAGAGAGGATATTACGAGCTTTGTGGAGGATTAGTCCATAAAAAAACCCTCAGCCCTGAGGCCAGGCTGGGCAAAACCACACAAATAAAATAAAATAATCTCTGTATAATGGATTAGAGAAGCACCCCCACCCCAAAAACATTCATCGTGAACAGCCCTCAAAGAGAGAGAGAGAGAGAGAGAGAGAGAGAGAGAGAGAGAGAGAGAGAGAGAGAGAGAGAGAGAGAGAGAGAGAGAGAGAGAGAGAGAGAGAGAGAGAGAGAATTATTATTATTATTTTTTACCTCTGTCCTGGTTTCTGTTGTTTTGGGTTGTTGTTTCCTGACAGGGAAACATTTTTGCCTAAGGACACAGCAAGTGCAATGAGCTTTAAACTCCCACAATCCTCAGATGAAAAACAGACTGGAGAACATTTGAAACACTTAAAGCTGCCGTTTAAAGCCACACCGTCCCTCATGATTCAACAGATGAACATCTGACACAACTGGGTTGATACATTAACAGGTGGACATATCAGAGACCGGGGTAGAGGCGATCTTTATCTCTCGATTATCTTTCTATTTTATGTTGCAGAAATGCAATTATTTTACATTATTTAATTATACTATCTTGATCACTGGTAGAAGTATGCTTTGGCATATTCCGGCAACAATAATTAATTAGGCTACATTATAGTCGCATTGCTTAATTGCATTCACTCGTTAATATCCACAGACATGCCGGCTTCTTGTTTGACTCTTTTGACTGTTGTGCTGATTAAATAAAGAATGAAAAACTGACATAATGAAGCTGAATTCATAAAAATGAAAAGACTTTAGACAAATGGTCTCTGACTTATATGTCATGCTAGTATGATGAAATGTTTTAATTCTAACTCGATGTGAGATTTCAAATATTTTACCGCAAGAGCAGAAACAAGTGCATAAAAAATGTTCATCTCGAGATTTAGAGAAAGTGGCTTGAAATCTTTGATTAAAGTCTTCTGAAGTTAGCACAGAGATCACGTCGGCCGGATCGGTGGATTCCGGTTTTGGGCCATTGGGTGGACCTTACAAAGTGGTGACCCCGACGTGATCTCTGTGCGGCATCGGGTCCATAATGAATGAATAATTGAAAGCGTAAGAAACACAGACAAATCAATGATCTAAATTAAATCACACTTAAACTTCTGATCAGATGTTAAGATAGTAATTCGCACAGTAAAACGAGTCATTAAATATTTGGAGTCAGATTAAATTATTAAGAGGAACATTAGATTATAAATAAAATTGTTTAATAAATTAAAGCGATCTATCCAGAAGCACCGAACAGACATACAAGCTGAAATTCCTTCGACCAGACCAGTGGATTCCGGTTTTGGGCCATTGGTTGGACCTTACACTAGTATGATGAAATGTTTTTTTTTTTAAATTCTAACTCAATGTAAGATTTCAAATATTTTACCCCAAGAAAAGCATAAACATGTTCATCTCGAGATTTAGAGAAAGTGGCTTGAAATCTTTGATTAAAGTCTTCTGAAGTTAGCTCTCCATTTTCATTGGAGCTGGCCCAAAACCATAAGCTCCGCACTGAGAGCCAAGGTCACGGGTTGGATCTCCATGCGCACAAACAGATAAAACACACCTCGAATGCACTCGGTTTGGATGAGAGTGTCTGCCAAATGCATGAAATCTAAATAAGCATTTTGTTGAAAGTACACACATTAATCTGCCTGTTGGCACTGAGGGGATTCAAAGATTTAGTTAAGTAAACTAGTCTTTGAATTTAGCTTGCACATTGAAACAGTGAGGCCTGTAAACTTCAACAGCAGGCTCACCGACAGCACTTCTGTCCTATGATAGACCTGCGGCTGTTGAGAACTAAATCTTCTTGAAGTCGAATTTACTGATGCACTAATGCTCAAAAGTTGAAGATGTAAAAAAAGTCGCAGGTCGTACAGAAACGAACGAGACTGCACACGTTCATACGAATTACAATTCACCGAAACGTAAACTAGTTACGAATTACCATGAGATTGTGTTGATTTAAACTGTGAACTAAATGCTTGCTGTATTTCACTGTTCATGGCAGATAAACAGCATCCAAAAACACTCTCAGAGCACTGTTAGTTGTTGCTTATTACACTATGACAACCTCCTCTACACTTCAGCAACAAAACTGTCTGTTTCCTCAAGGTTTAAGTGCTGCCTTCATGCAATAGATGCTTCCAGATCCTGACAGGTTTTCGACAGGATTTATGTCAAGGCTCTTTGACAGGCAATTCCAAGCCATTCGGCATTTGTTGTTCAATCGTTCTCTTCGGCGTGGGGATAATGTTGTGTGGGAGGATGTTTCAGTTGGAGGACAATGAGTAAAATATTTGCTTGTTAAAACTTTGATGGTTTGCAGATTCATGTTGCCCTGGACACATTTAAGCCCTGTAATACTAACCCTCCCAGTGTCCCATGGCTGCTCTCGTGTTTAACTGTGAATAAAGTGGGCTTTACTGTTAACACCCCATTTAAGCTTGATTTAAATACGGACAGTAAGACACAAGAAATCCTGGCTAAAACTTATGCACATAATAAAGATAATGTTGTGCCTGGGAGAGTGTGTGGTGTTCTGTACACAGTACTAAATCTTAAGTTTCAGCCTCAGATGGCACACTCGTGGATCGTTCACAGACTTGCTGATAAGCAATGCCCACAAAAATGCTCTCCAAAATCTTTCTGGATATAAAAAGAACAGTTTGACGACTCGTGGTTAAACAGACGGCATCTTACTTTCCGATTAAGTGGTTCTTATTTGGAAAATAAAGTGCAAATCAAATAAGGATATTCATTAGGCTCTACGTGATTACTTTAAGGGGGTCATATTTAACTGTGCAACTTTCTTTAGTGGGTCATTTTACTGCTGTTTGGGAAGGATGAATGTCTGCAATATCAGTGTCCCTGTTTCTGAACTCCCTGAAACAAACACGTCACAATGTTTCTCATTTAAATGGTAAGGGGTGGGACATTTCCCAAACATTCTCAACGCGCTTGACCAATCACAACAGACCGATCCAGCCAACCAATCAGAGCAGATTGTGCTTTTCAGAAGGAGGGGCTTCATAGAGACAGGAGCTAAACAGGGGCGTGTTTCCTAAAAGCATCGTTAGCCAACCATGGTTGCAAGTTCTGTCGTTATTAGCAAAGTTTAACGAGTTGGTGTTCGAGAAACATTCGCAAACATCATTTCAATGTTGTGTGGTTGGAACGACAGCTCTCGACCAGTGGTTAGAACGACCAATTTGTGATAATGCGGTTTTGGGAAACAGTCGTGATAGCTAGTTGATTTCTTTAATGATGCATCGTACGGTGAAGCAGCGGGTTACGTCGTTGTTCGGGAAACACACCACAGAGCCTTACTGACGGACTAGGAAGAGACAAGCTACAACAATGGAAAATGTGATGTAAAAAAATATATATATATACATAATGTAAGTGGTGTAACGGTATTGAACCGTTTCGGTTCGAGGCTTCCGGTTCGGTACGCATACAAACCGAACGATTCCTTGGACCATTTTTCCTGCCGACAAAATTTGAGCTGGCGCAGCCACAACAACGTTGCGCAACATCAAATAGCAAGCGTAATGAAAGCGGAACGAAACTGCACTACTCATTATGTGCTTCACGGATCGTTTATCACTTCGAACCAGCAACATTGTGCCGTGAATGAACTAGTAATACTTTACGTCCACAGATCAGCAACATTCACCATGGGTTTAATATAGTAACACTAACTGGAACCAGATTGGCTGGAATAGTTACATGCTTTCTAGTACTTCACGTCTTTTTCCAGCACTTCAAAACTCAAATATTATATAAATAAATATATATTTAAATGTTATTTTTTTATGTGATGACCAAAACATTATTTGTTCATCCTTCAAAGATGACTCATTTATAAACCTGAAAGTTTCAAAGTTTCAAGTTTAATAAATAGGACATTTCTCTGGCATTTCTTTCTTTCGGCTGTATCGAAAAAGTACCGAGCCGTACATGACTTTAAACCCGAGGTATGTACCTATGTAACCGTGATTTTTGTGTACCGTTACACCCCTAATATTTATATACACACACATACAGTATATTCAAGCATGGAAACCCTTTTCTAGTACAGCAAAAAAAATCAAGACTTTGAAAAAGTATTGAAGTATTATTCTTGTCAACAATGTCAAAGGGCAGAATTCATCCAGTACTCATCTGTTAATGTTAGCACACTAAAAACAATCCAGTAGCTGCGTTATGCCGTAAACACAAATGTTTTTAAAGGCTTAAAAGGTTATGCTTTATGTCAAGTACATACATCAACATACATTTCCAAAATTTGCAGATTTGTACCGTTTACTTTTTGCAATTTAAATACTTAAACTTGCATGATCTGTTTTATTTTTTTATTGTAGTACAACATAACCAAACTGCAATATTTTGAAATGTCATAAAGTATTGTTCTTGCTTCCTAAATCCCCACTGAAAGCATAACCAAAAGGTAAATGCCATCCTGTTCACCAAGTTTAGACTCATAAAACAGGCATTTAGCATGCAAAGAATGGTTCGAAAAAGCAAATCATGCACAAAGGCTAAATGTATTTACCCTGAATCACACCATTCAAAATTAAGAATGATAATATGCTGTGTTACTACACTGAACACATTTTGTAACTTTTTTTTTTTTTTTTTTTACAAATCAGAATTTCTCTATAGTAAAACAATAGCAGCTGTGTCAGAGAACATGCTCAACAAATTAAAAAGTCTGCTACTTTTCAGTCTGTCACGGGCACTAAAAGCTTTAAAGCATGACTGATGAATTATTCCCATGATTCTATTCTAATGAAAAGGCTTTTTGTAACAGACAGCCTCAATCTCAGATTATCTCCTCTCAATATAACCTAGAGAAGAGTCAGTGAGCAGACTCATTACTCCATGCTTATCAGAAGAGATTCTCCTCTCAAACTGACTCTTTCCCTTTCAAGCGGACTGACATCAGGACATATTGATATGAGAAGCTTTCTATTTGTTGTCATGGATGACAGGGGTAGGGATTGATTAATTCCTGTCATCATCCTTCATCAAACTTCTATGAAAAAGCAGGGATAATGGGAAAAGCTAGAAGGGAGATGGACAGCCATCATCCGCCTGTATAATCTGTTATTGAGGGGACATCCTCGCCCAAACGCGTACCTCATTTGCATATTTTGGTCTTTGATTTTCAGAGACTGATATCGCCGGGTTAATTAAATGCGAATGCTGAAGCTATCAAACGATTTTCTCTCCCAGAACCCCTGTGAACTTACCAACAGTCTTGAATGTTTTGAAACATCCACAGTTTCGGGCCTCCGCCCACCCAAAAATTGTTGCTGTTAGCAGATCATTTTATTAGTCATTATTATGACAAGCCATTCATGCACATCACAATAATAATTGGCGTAAATCAACCACATTCAAACCATTGATGCGTCCAACCCGGTCTCATCCCAAATCGTCATATAACTGACGTTTTGGGACGTCTTTTGACCATACGTCAATATTCGCCTTTTTAGGGCCCCCTTAAACGTCGGTAGATGAGGTTATGGGATCCTAACTCTACCCCATACCTAAACTTAACCCTAAACCTAACCCGTCACCTAACTGACGTTAAAGGTAAAGCGTCAGTTGTATGACGGCCCGGGATCGCCATCTACCGACGTTTAAGGGGGCCCTAAAAAGGCGGATATTGACGTATGGTCAAAATACGTCCCAAAACGTCAGTTATATGACGATTTGGGATGAGACTGTGTTAATGCGTCAGTCTGTCTTTGTCTTGCTTGCTTTTATCACTAAATGCTTTTCCCCCCAACACCCTTATTGTTTTGTATTGATTATGTGCTGGCATTGTAACATTATTTCAATGTTTTTATTATTAGTTTGTTGTGTGGAGATTTTTAGCAGACACATCCAATGAATAGAAAAGGTTAACATTAATTTCATTACAGGACTGAATCAAGAACATATAGTAAAAAAAGGCAAGATACATTAAATAAATATGATGGAACTGAACACTTAATTATTAATCTAATTTGAAATGCAATAAAATCAACCTATTACTTGCACTAAATATTCAAACAAACTTATAGCACATAAAACCATTTGCATTTTTGCAAAATAGTTATTCCGCAAAATTCTTATGTTGGAGATGCTGTCAATAACAAACAATTATGGTATAATCATACTTGATGATACCTACCAAATCACATTAGTGATACAGATTTCATTTTTAACAACCAAACTGATACTGTGAATTTACCTTTGCAAAGTTGAAAAAAAAGCATTGTAAAAATCACTTCTCTTTTCGACCTCCACTGTTTCCTGAAGACCTCCATTGTAGCCTCACGATTAACTTTAACTTTTTTTAACTCAACCGTCCTGACAGGGTTTGTCTTATGCACACGTATACACGTGTCAATAATAGGGCTTGTAATTGGGCGAATACTACAACGCTGTCTCTCAGCAAGGTTGAGTGCGCATCGGCCTATTACTCATGAGAAGTTAAGATCAAACACAACAAGCTGACGAGCAGTCACACATTGTGCATGCCTCCCCCAGTGCCTCATTACTCAATCCACTGATGCATCGCCATCTGTTGAATGTTTAGGCACCATAAAGAACCGACATGGGTGCAGCTCATCCGTGTCAATCGAAGGTAGCAGGAGACTCCGATGATGGGTCTGGACTCTGTTTAGGGGACTGACGCCCTACTCAAAAACACTGCCTAATGACCACTGAGATTATGGTGTGTTTGTGAGACAGTATAATGATTTCAAATCTACCATGGTTGGGGAGGTGAGACCTAACGACCGGCCAGTTTTACAAGGTATATTGCTTGGAATTCATTTTTGTTTGCTAATTGTTCTTAATAGCTGATTTCCATTGTTTGGAGAGACAATCCTATGTGAGTCATAAATGATGGTTACTGTTGGTTAATTAAAGCTAAATTAGAGTAAAGTCCCAGTGAGGCTCAGTATCTAATCCATGGACCCTTTCTGTTTATAAACACAAATAATAGGTTGGTGTGAAACTCCCTGTGAAACTGGAGTTTTAGTTTTCCAAACTAAATCTACTAAAAATTGAGAGTATTCAAAATGCACTACAACTCTTTTAAAACGCAGTTAGCTACAATAGCTACAAATAAAATTTAATTAACTGTGTTGATGCCATTTAATGGGAAAACAAGTTTTAAAGTACAGCAGATTGTGTCCCAATTAGAGAAGTTTTTGCACAGTATCTGACTTAAAAAATGGCGAGATTCTCAATTAGTGTGACAAGTATGAACAGACAAATATACATTAGTCTGAAATGTAACAAAAAGGCTAATTCATAACTTCTTGAAAACCGTTTGAACAACAGCATTTAATTAAACATTTCCCAATACAAAATCGGAACTGAAACGAATGCTGGCTTTTGAACTTATTTTTTATTCTTTTTTTTTTAATTACTTATTATGAACCATCCAAACAAACCAATGCAACCCCACTGCAATCATGTTGACTCACATTAAAAATACATTACTATACTTGGTAAAGCTAAACGGGTACATTCAAGACAGACAGAAAAAATAATCGGATACATCTAATGATCTACAAAATCCCTAGATAAAAACGAAAGAGAATAAGAAAACGTCTAAACTGAATGCCGACGAAGACGAGTCTAGACCTCAACAACGCATGCATGAGCTTCTACTTCTGACTCTACGGTAATTTCTGTACTGTTCGACAGAGAGTCCTGTCACTGTAAAGTCCTGCCGCGAATTATGACGTAATAGTTAGCCTGTTTTTACATAAACTGCTTCTACGGGGCCATAATGTAAGATACAAGGTAACGGAGCCTTTAATACATTGCCGTGTTTCAAAATGAATGGACATAATGAATCTTTAAACACCTCAGATGTAAAGTTATTCGCTGTCAGAGTCATTCGCTGCTAACAGCAGGCGACGGCTTGTTAGCCAATGGCGGCCCCCGCCAATGTTGAATTGGCTTGATTAAATAGTATCACGAAGAAGACAGGCTCCCCATTCGGTTGACGTTGACTCCGTCTGACGTTCTCGACTGAAAGGGAACTTCTTACTTCATACTATTCTCCATCTTTGTATCGCTGAAGGCAAGACACACAAATACAAATGAGTTTTGTATCAGTCAAACTTTCCATAACAGCAAAACATGATACTTTAGAGAAATATTTTTTTCTCTCTGCATGCGTTCCTCTGGGACTGTGGTCTTCGAATCTCTCCTGACTGACAGAGTCATCAAGGGCTAGCCAGAGCAGAGAGTCAAAATGGCAGGGGAACATTATTGAAAAGCTCGAACCTGCTGTCATTTTCCTGACAGAACCTAAAAATAGTATCAAGACCAGCATCTAACTTTTGATTCCCAGAACAGTGGACATGGAGCTGAGGAGCGGGTGACATTTGAGAGCAATTTCCTTTTCCTGCTAAAGTTCAAGTGCCTGCATCAAATTTTTTCAGAAAGCTAATAGCATTTGAAACCAGCGAGAGTGTTAATATCCACGGCGATCTGATGGTGGAATAGCGACCTCCCAGAGCAGTGAAACGCTGAAACCGGCATATGAAAAGTTACCACTACCACACTTCCCTCACATACTGTACACTGCAAAACAATATTAAGAGTAGAATGACGGTAAAAGGATTATTAAAAGTTGTCAGAAGAGAAAAGGAGGATAGAGTGTCTTAAACAAGTGCAGCAAGACAGCTGTATTTAAAATTACCTGACATTTATAAAATAGGCTACATACTACTACTAGTAGTAATAATGATGATAATGTTTTTTATTAGTATTACTATTATTAAAATTAGTAGTTAAACTATCAAGTTATCATAGTTTCTACAGTACTAGTATTACAGTATCTACTGTTTACATTGTTTTATTTTGTCCATTTGTTCTCCTCGATACTGAAACACTGGCTCATCTCCAGTCATTTGTCGACTGAACCCAGGGGAAACGGTTAGTAGCTTCTGAGTAATTGCTGAGAATAGTCTTCTGTGCTCTAGTGGCAATTACTCCACCTCACCCACTATGTCCTAATGCTACTGGCTGGGATCGGTGCAGCCAGTCTGCTGATTTGCTAAGGAGGATTTGGTGATTGTCCTGCTGTGCAAACTCCCAGTAGGGAAGAGATTGATCACACAAGTAGACCAAAACAGTTCATCACAAAACCCGCAAGAGGTTGGTGAGATGTGCATTTCCATTCAGCAAAAACAGCAAAATCGGGGGACAATCATGAGCTGTCAGAAGCAGAGGTCTTTGTTGTGTCATGTGAAATGATTGTTTCTGGTTAGGCGCAAGCTGAATAGGTATACAACATATTTGTTTCAAAAGCTCAAGGCAACGATTCAAAGGCAATTTGCCATATATTCATTTTAAAAACTTGCAACCCAGTTCACCAGAAAAGTGGGAGGCCACCACTGAGCTTTAAAATCCTTGTCTGTTTGTATCCTTTGTCTGTATTTTGTTACGGAAAGAATGTATTCCCAATGTGACACTGCATTGAAACAAAATCCTTTGTTAACGATCATTTTCATGAGTAGTTTCGTTGATGAGATGAACCGTACATGATGGATACATGTCCACATGTGCCTTTCCCAACAGAAACTCTCTCTCTCTTGGCTTGTCAAGCGGGAGTAGACCCCAAGGGCTCTGGGCACACCGTAAGGACTTCCTGACTTTATCTCTATGAGAGTGAGATGTGGATGGAGAAAAGTGTCCAACACAGGTGTCGACGTTCCATTTTCTGATAAAGCCCGTGCTGTTGACCCCTTTCCACCCTATAAATGGATAGCTCTCAGGCTTATCAGAGCCTAGCAGCCTCAGTAATTCCTCCCTAGTTAGAGCTTTCAGAAGACAACATTATAGCGATACGGCAGAGCTGAGCAGGTTACATCCATACTAAGTGATTGTCGCCTTGGTGCCGAAGAATCTCATCACGTTTGATGCAGAATGCTAATGTTTCGTATCATTGGACTGAACTCCCCTAAGAGATTACTGTTTTATCGTCGTTTGGTTGGATGAAGTGGGAATCAGGCACATGGCGAACAAATGTCTAATAACTTTTCCTCGATCGTCACGACTGGCGGAGAGGGAAATTAAAAAGCGTTGTTAAATCAATGAAGCCGTCTGGGCGAGCCACGCAGGAGACTTCCGTCACCAATCGGATGACAGACCACGGAGGGCCCGCCGGGAAGGTCCTGTCTCGATGCCTTCATTGTTCCACACTCTCTAATGTGGCTAAGTGGTTTTTGGCATCTGTAATTATGAACACCGCAATGCACTTTGTGCCTGATATGACAATTGGCAGTTTGTAGGGGGTCTGTCTTATGCCTCAGTACTGTGGGATTTATGCGATTTTGAAAAGCTTTGGGTGGAGGGAGGTGGCAGCAATCACCTCAGTGACTCTCCCCTCGGGAGGCTTCTGCCGAGCCTCCGCCAAGCCCCTTAATCTGATTTAGACTCTGATTTTGAGAAAAGGGTTTAGAGCTTGGGTTCAGAATGGCATCAGAGCTTGATGGAGGGGGCAAAAGGAAACGTGATGTAATGGACAGTGTATGCATCACCGGTGCTACATAAAGACTAAGCCGCTTTATCACCTGTCAAGCATATTTAGCAAAAGCACTTGCTGCCAATTATGAGTGTAAGTCTGACATTTTATGATTCAGACAGGGGCGTAAGAGCAATTTTGAACCTAGGGGGGTTGGGGCAGTTAATACTAGGGGGGTCTGGGGGTGTGTAGGTCTAGCAAGTCTTATTTTTTAAGTTATTCACACATATCAAACACAAATATGCTGACTGAATAGATTGCTAGTTTATTTTGAGTAGCCAGCTAGCAGTTCTCTTGGCAGTTTGCTGATAATCCGGTGTCTGAAGTAAAATGCTCAAAACATCTCCTGAGAAAAATGCCAACCAGGTATTGGTTATTTAATTTTGGTTTAGTCTTATTTTCATTACCTTGTCATTCAAGGCCAGGGCACTTTTTGTACATTTCTGGAACTTTTGCACGCTACGTCCCGTGCAACTACAGATCTCCCAGGAACATATTGACGCGTACATTTATCCATGTCACCTAGATGTGCGAGCGGTGACGAAGTAAGCAGCTTAAGAATACGGACGTTTAAAAAAAAAAAAAATAAGTATTTAAAAGTTGCAGAATGGATTCATTGGAAGACTCCAAAATTGGCAGAGATAAGCAGGCAATGCAAAGTCTTACATTGGGAAATGGGGGGAGGGGGGAGAGATTTAGATTTTTTGGGGTTTTAGATTTTAAAAAGTGCGGGGGACATGTCCCACGTATAATGGCTCTTACGCCCCTGGATTCAGAGGTTCTAAATGTTCATGGGTAAGATATGAGATTACTCCTGTTGTGCGAGAAAGAAAAAGACAGAGTTAACATGACTCTAAACTTAAAGGAATAAGGAGTTCTGAGGTGTTTGCAAATGGCACAATTAGATTGAAGGGAAAAAATAAACAGCACTAACAAAAAGACCTTCAATTTTTCAACCTTATTTCAGAGACTACACCATTCTCTCTCTCTCTAAAAAAATCTTATATTTAGATTTAATGATATCAGACACTGAAAATGAGATGTCACTAATTTAAATCACCAGTCAGCATTTCGTACGACCTTGAAACACTCAAATGCGAGGACTGCCGTTCCACAGCCAGACAAAAACAACTTTTCCCAACATCTCATGGAACAGTGACTAATCACAATATACATTCACTCTCTACTGTACCTGATTTCATTAAAATAAGAATACTGAAGGAGAGTGGCAAGGTTGTTCAGAAGTAACAATGCATAATTCATCTTGGTTTTGAATGTTTAGAAATAAAGACTAAAGCTTGATAGCCAGCCGATAAGATCTCACTGATGGAAGTGAGAAAATAAATAAATAACTAACCCTCATGGTTTAATTAAAAAGGCAATTTAGTGTTACGTTCAGATTCGTCAGATGAGGATTAGATTCGAGCTCAAGGACAGTCAGGTTGCATGCAGACAGACCGAAAGAGAGAAAGAAGTGGTCTAATAATGGATTGTGCACTCAGAAATACTCTTTTAATCTGAACACCATGTTTTAAACGACTGTAACGTTTCCTACACCCACTGCTCCTCTCCTTATCTACTCTTTACTTCCTCCAAATCACTCCTTTTTTTCTTCGCTCCCAAACTTGTATTTGCTGCCACTTGCTCCTTTCTGCTTCCTTGCCCCCTCTTTAAGGTGTGATCTATATTCAATGACAGATTAATGAGCGTTTTCCTATTTCAGGGAGCCTCTATGCATCATTAGAGAAAAAAAAAAAGTTGGATGAATAATACATCAGAGGAGCAGCCATATACGGGAACGTAGTACAAGGTCTATCCGACGAAGAGATGAGGTGCTTTTGTTGTACATGACCGGCACTTCCCACTAATTGTCTATGAAATCGTGGCCCACGAGTAAGCAGGATAGTTAAAGGAAAAATAGTGAAACCAAAGTAACTCTTAAACAATGGACGGTCCGCTTGGCTATTGTTTCGAAGAGGCCTCTTTGGAACAGTCTGTGTCAATGTATACCCCATAGGGTCTGCTGAGTTCTCAAAAGCACGCCTCCTCTACACAAAAACCCCCGATCTTGCTTTCCATACACTTGAGGAGTGTAGAGGAGTTTTAGCTCCGTCAGCTTAATTGGACCGCTTCCCAACGGCAAGATGCTGCAGCCCATCTTAATTGGCTTCTTTTTAGGCATGCCAGCAATCCCATTGGACGGTTACTTGGAAGGTCTCCATGGATACACCAAGCGTTCTGTTGCGAATTCTGGAACAAAGGACTATTGGGCCTCACTGTGCTCCAAGCAAACAATGCCTGACCACAACATCACAGTCCTGACTGGTGGCAACAAGAAGTTCACTGTTGAGAGAAAGACACGGTGTCACAGAGGATTTCCTTCTCTCAGTTTGGTCCTTTAGGGGCATTTCCAGTGGTATAATGTTGTCACATTGCCGTTGTAGGGGCGAATAAAGCCAGGGCACCGTGCCCAGACATGTTACGTGTTTGTATTACCTTTCCCTGTCAGTGGTGTCACCCTGACATATGCCTTTGCCTGTGCAGGCCCATCCCTGACACCCCATAATGAGCACTGATAACGTGTTCCCCCCTGATCCCGGAGACTTCCTGTCGCTGCTAATGAGCTTCTACGGACCACAAGCACACTCGCACACACATGATCCGACCCTGTCACCCAGCAGCATAATGAGTCCTCAAAAACACCTTCACTTCTTTCCCAGAGATCCTCGTCGTGTCTGCTGTCGATCTCCTAATTGTGTGTATTTGTTTGCCCAAAAGTGTCTTCGTCTCCAAAGAGACAGCATACAAATTTATGGCTGTGCGCTGAATACCCGAAGCCGCTTTGGAGTGTCCATGGTGCAAGAATCTGCTCGGCAACTAATTCTAGGACTCGGGGATCTGGATCTGTAGTTAAAGCCTGGCAAGAAGGGAATTTGTTGCACATAACCATGGGGTGTCCACTGGGGTGTTGAGGACATCATTTACTTTTGGAAAAGACACCTAATACTGTTTTAACTTCATTCCACAGTATTGCCAGCGTGATGCATCAGCCTCTTGGATCGTATTTTCCCATCACCCCTAAAAAATGCTGTTATTTTTTTTCTTCCCAAAGAATGCCGACTACAGCAAACTTATCAGTCCAGCTGGAGGAATCAATCACGGCTGGTGGCATTTTGCGCTGTGGGCTTGTTTGTGAATCTGTTGTCTGTGGCGCCTTGACAATCCCTGGGTATGATTGCTAGGACCCTTGAGGTGTTAGCTTTTGGAGAGGTTTCTTTTTTTCTGTACTTTAAAGTATGTTTTTTCCCCTTTTTGCTACTCAATATTTGTAATAATGCTGGGGAAAAGTTCTCATTTAATAATATTCATCTTTTTCTGTTTGACTGCAAGTGAGATAAAACGAAGATCTGAATTTATACTTGCACCATTATCATCTGCATTTTCAATTCTTCTTTCTTCTTTCAAATCAGTATGCATTTTTACAATGGATTGGACCAGTATCAAAGCATTCCAGCAGTCCAAGGAGGTCAAACAAATCTGGAGAAAGCCACCAATTAGCATTCACATTCATCTCAGTGGCAGTTGCTTGGGTGGTACAGGCCCCCACAGAAATACACACTTTCTGCACATAAGAGCCTCAGAACTTGGAGCCAAATCACCCGAGCTGCGAATTGACTAATGATATTAAGAATGTGTACAGTCCCAAACCCTATCTCACTATCGTGAGCTGGGATGTAAAATGAAAAAAAAAAGAGCAGGATCACAAAAAATACAACATGCATTATACATCACTATGTAAATATAGATTAGATTTTTTTTGCAGTAGCATTCACATACATACTGTCGGTGTTCTGGGGTTTGTGTGAAATTTGGTATTCATGATTTCATGTTCTTTTGTAGTTTTGTCCACACCCTAACAGGCGTACCCTGTTTCCTATTGTTTGAGTCAGGTATTTTACCAGTTTAGTCTGGATTATTGTTTGGTTGGCTGTAGCTGTGGTGGTCAATCATTATGTGTCATTTTATGTGGATTATGGGACATCTTTTATCCTACGCTATCTCACGACCAATTCGTACGAATTCGTACGAGTGATTCAAAAGTGGCTAATTCGTACTAGTTCATACGACCTCACTCGTAC
This sequence comes from Pimephales promelas, assembly GCF_016745375.1. Next base: position 2,549,766 of record NW_024121499.1, read on the forward strand.
GATTTGTCTAAACCCACGTGACGGTTATGTTTAGGGGCGGGGTCAGGGGTAGGTCATTCGTACGAATTTAATACGAATTGGCTAATTCGTAAAATATGTACGATTTAGCAAAATCGTACTAATTGTTACGAGTGAGGTCGTACAAATTGTTACGTAATAGCCACCTCGTAAAATTTGTACGAATTCCCGTAAGATCGGGTTGCTTTTATCTGCATCTAGATCCAGTATCCTTGGATCAAGGCTACATTACATATACTGTAAGTACATACATATAAAATAATCATTACAGTACATGCTGAACACTGTGGTCTGTGCTATGAGCTATACGTTTTTGCCCTAAATCGTCTTACAAGTCGATGGAGGGAATCAAATCTTCACATTGAGAGTGTAGGCCATCACACTAATGATCAGACTGGATTGAAGAACATTGAATACATTCCAATTTAGCAAGAACGGGTGACTTAATTGAATCCTTATCAGTAGATTCCTACTCCATACAACCCTTCTTCCTCTCTTTCACCATAAAAAAAAAAACCAAACACTAAAAAATGTAGCCTACTGCTGTACTCAGGCACAGAGCTAAATTTGAACTATTTGAGGGAACTATTTATTCCAACGTGCCATTTCATTGTTGAATTACATGCTGTCAAATAATTTCATCACAGCCCTATGAACTTCCCCTTTTGTCCTGAAAATAATAAGCCTTTCATGCTGCTATATTTGACACCGTATTGATAATGTCACTTCAGTGTCATATCACTCCAACCACGGGTTCTTAAATAGCGTGGCTCCACTAAAACTGCGGCGGGTCTTTGAGAAGTGGCAGTCGCAACATAAGATTTCAGAATATTCCACTGCGTGACACACATCTCGGCAAAGAGACTTCAAAAGACGTACTCAGCTTATATATAATAGACGTTTAGAGGGTGGGTGGTGGTGGGGGGATTGAGCCACGAGAATTGAAAGACCTGACGATAGATTAGCCTCAGTAATCTGCATAATGTGAGAGGCTGCTGGAGCATATTAGCATGTTAGAAACGATGCACGTAGCTTTGTAGGACAGCTTCCTTTATCCCCGATGCGCAATTGACTGAACAATAACCACTGCAGGTAAATTAATTACCCCAAAAGCTGAGCTTTCAGAAAGCACTAATCTGCAAGCAACCGTAATTAGATTAATTTTTACTGCTTAGGAAACCCGAGACATGTCTGCTAAATTTTAGCTGGAAAGTTTTCTGGGTTGACGTCCTTTCATTTGGAGATTTCGACCCTTACTAAATACTTAATGTGCGTGTGAATGTGAGTCAGCATTTACCGACTAACCACACACACACACACACACACACACACAGGAGAAATAGCTATGGTTTACTATCAATACATGTCATCATAAAGGATACATTTGTTATACACACAAAGACGAATGTTAGACTATCACAGATACAAGTAAAAATATAGCTGCAAGCAGCCATTACCGGGGCCAAGCGCAATAAGCGGCAACATATGCCAAAATGGCAAGGAGTGGCAGACCAACTGCAGCAAGGAGCAATTAAGGGCATTTTGAGCGAACTTTGGGCAAATGGCTAAGAAAATCACATAAACATTAACTTATAAGATGATTTAATGGGTTATCACTTTCGAACAATAGGTGGCGCAGTTACGAAATAGATGTGATGTGGTCAGAGGGAGGTGACAATGACACATGCAAAGTTTGGTGTCAAAATGTGAAGGCATTGCAGAGATAAAGCCTAAATAGTCATTTTGGCAGCATGCCTCAAATTTGATGCTGTGGTATACGAAAACGGTTTTGTCTATCGTCACGCAATCCATATCTTTTATTCGGCACCGTCTGGAGATGATACGATTCAATTTTCGTGAAAATCGGACAAACGGTCTAGGAGGAGTTCGAAAAAGAAGGTTTTTCAAAGAAATAAAGATGGCGGACAGGAAGTTTGGCTGATTATGCAAAACCATATATCTATGTTTTCAGCATAACCCAAGGAATCAATTAAGATCAGTTTCATTGCAATAGGCACATTTTTTTTCAAACGTTATTAGCGTTTTCAGAAATTAATTATGACTTTTGACCAACAGGTGGTGCTGTCTCAAAATCTTTTGAGTACCTTCAGGGCATGCTGCTTATGGCACACACTGAGTTTTGTAATATTACACCAATGCATTTGTTTAGCATAGCATTTTATTTCACAAAACTCTATTGAAGTCAATGGGAATTTCACGTTTTGTTCTATTATAGCGCCACCAAGAGGCTCAGTCCCACAATTTTTTTTATGTGTCCTCAGAGTGACCCCATACATATGTGTGTCAATTTTGGTGAAAATATCTCAATTCGCTTCCATGTTATAAACATTTATATGAAAAAACACGTAAAAAATGACTGACACATGACTTTGTTTGAATTTTACTACCCCTTACTATCAATATTTTCGCATTTGGGCATTAGCATATAGTTAACAAGCTATGATTCCGTGTTTCTGGCGGTGGTTTCGTCTCGATCGGAACAGCGGTTTTGAAGATATCGCCAAGTGTTTTTTTCGCGCTAAATCGCTACGCTACGCCATCCGTGAGACGAAACCCGACATATTTGGTATCGTTGGACTCGGCAACGATTCAGGACCTCAAAAATATGACTCCCGTGAAAATAAGTGTACCACACCCAAAGTTATAAGCGTTTGAATAAAACAATTCACCACTAGGTGGCGCTGTTTCGAAACTTCTCAGGCTCCTTCAGGGCATCGTACTGATGACCCATACCGAGTTTCGTAACAATTCGTTCATGCGTTCAAAAAATACAGCATTTTAGCACATAATTCAAAATGGCCGACAGCCAAAATGGCCGATCTGGGAAAATTGGATATCGGTCGACTCGGCATGATGCCCTGAATCTAACGAGATGAAGTTTATGATTTTTGGACAAACCGTTCAGAAGTTACGAGCAAAAATAGCCATTTTTCATATCTCCGGACCACTAGGTGGCACTGCGCCGAAACGCAGCACGTAGCCTCAGGTCATGCTTGTGATGACACGTACCAAGTTTGGTCTGAAAACGAGTAAGCGTTGCGGAGATACAACCATACGTCTGTTTTCGCAAGCGCTACGTAAATTTTGTTTACGCGTTAATCGAAAACGGTTATTCGAATCATCTTGAATTCCATAACTTTTTGTCAGCACTGCCTGGAGATGATCCGGTGCGATTTTGGTGAAAATCGGACAAACCGTCTAGGACGAGTTCGCAAAAGTAGGTTTTTTGGAAAATTCAAAATGGCGGCCGTTTTTTTATGACGGAAAATGACGTCATAGGGTGCGATCGAATCGGCATGAGCTCAGGAACAAGAGGAAAAAAGAATTTTGTTGATAGGCCTTACGGTTCAAAAGTTATTAGCATAATAAAAGTGAAACTTTGGACAGTTGGTGGCGCTAGAGGGAATGAGTTAGAGACACCAAAATTGGTGTATTTAAAGTTGGGACTGTCCTCTATCAGAATGTCAAACCAAAACAACTTTCCCGCAAACCGGTCTATGGGCTGCCATAGACGCCCAGTCGGAAGAAGAATAATAATAATAAATATAGCTGCAAGCAGCCATTACCGGGGCCAAGCGCAAGAAGCGGCAACATATGCCAAAATGGCAAGGAGTGGCAGACCAACTGCAGCAAGGAGCAATTAAGGGCATTTTGAGAGAACTTTGGGCAAATGGCTAAAAAAATCACATAAACATTAACTTATAAGATGATTTAATGGGTTATCACTTTCGAACAATAGGTGGCGCAGTTACGAAATAGATGTGATGTGGTCAGAGGGAGGTGACAATGACACATGCAAAGTTTGGTGTCAAAATGTGAAGGCATTGCAGAGATAAAGCCTAAATAGTAATTTTGGCAGCATGCCTAAACTTTGATGCTGTGGTATACGAAAACGGTTTTGTCTATCATCGTGCAATTCATAACTTTTAGTCGGCACGGTCTGGAGATGATACCATTCAATTTTCGTGAAAATCGGACAAATGGTCTAGGAGGAGTTCGAAAAAGAAGGTTTTTCAAAGAAATAAAGATGGCGAACAGGAAGTTTGTCTGATTATGGAAAACCTGATATCTATGTTTTTGGCATAACCCAAGGAATCTATTAAGATCAGTTTCATTGCAATAGGCAAAGTTATTCAAAAGTTATTAGCGTTCTCAGAAATTAATTATAACTTTTGACCAACAGGTGGCGCTGTCTCAAAATCTTTTGAGTACCTTCAGGGCATGCTGCTTATGGCACACACTGAGTTTTGTAATATTACACCAATGCATTTGTTTAGTATAGCATTTTAATTCACAAAACTCTATTGAAGTCAATGGGAATTTCACGTTTTGTTCTATTATAGCGCCACCAAGAGGCTCAGTCCCACAATTTTTTTTATGTGTCCTCAGAGTGACCCCATACATATGTGTGTCAATTTTGGTGAAAATATCTCAATTCGCTTCCATGTTATAAACATTTATATGAAAAAACACGTAAAAAATGACTGACACATGACTTTGTTTGAATTTTACTACCCCTTACTATCAATATTTTCGCATTTGGGCATTAGCATATAGTTAACAAGCTATGATTCCGTGTTTCTGGCGGTGGTTTCGTCTCGATCGGAACAGCGGTTTTGAAGATATCGCCAAGTGTTTTTTTCGCGCTAAATCGCTACGCTACGCCATCCGTGAGACGAAACCCGACATATTTGGTATCGTTGGACTCGGCAACGATTCAGGACCTCAAAAATATGACTCCCGTGAAAATAAGTGTACCACACCCAAAGTTATAAGCGTTTGAATAAAACAATTCACCACTAGGTGGCGCTGTTTCGAAACTTCTCAGGCTCCTTCAGGGCATCGTACTGATGACCCATAACGAGTTTCGTAACAATTCGTTCATGCGTTCAAAAAATACAGCATTTTAGCACATAATTCAAAATGGCCGACAGCCAAAATGGCCGATCTGGGAAAATTGGATATCGGTCGACTCGGCATGACGCCCTGAATCTAACGAGACCAAGTTTTTGATTTTTGGAGAAACCGTTCAGAAGTTACGAGCAAAAATAGCCATTTTTCATATCTCCGGACCACTAGGTGGCGCTGCGCCGAAACGCAGCACGTAGCCTCAGGTCATGCTTGTGATAACACGTACCAAGTTTGGTGTGAAAACGAGTAAGCGTTGCGGAGATACAACCTCACGTCTGTTTTCGCAAGCGCTACGTAAATTTTGTTTACGCGTTTATCGAAAACGGTTATTCGAATCATCTTGAATTCCATAACTTTTTGTCAGCACTGCCTGGAGATGATCCGGTGCGATTTTGGTGAAAATCGGACAAACCGTCTAGGACGAGTTCGCAAAAGTAGGTTTTTTGGAAAATTCAAAATGGCGGCCGTTTTTTTATGACGGAAAATGACGTCATAGGGTGCGATCGAATCGGCATGAGCTCAGGAACAAGAGGAAAAAAGAATTTTGTTGATAGGCCTTACGGTTCAAAAGTTATTAGCATAATAAAAGTGAAACTTTGGACAGTTGGTGGCGCTAGAGGGAATGAGTTAGAGACACCAAAATTGGTGTATTTAAAGTTGGGACTGTCCTCTATCAGAATGTCAAACCAAAACAACTTTCCCGCAAACCGGTCTATGGGCTGCCATAGACGCCCAGTCGGAAGAAGAATAATAATAATAATAAATATAGCTGCAAGCAGCCATTACCGGGGCCAAGCGCAAGAAGCGGCAACATATGCCAAAATGGCAAGGAGTGGCAGACCAACTGCAGCAAGGAGCAATTAAGGGCATTTTGAGAGAACTTTGGGCAAATGGCTAAGAAAATCACATAAACATTAACTTATAAGATGATTTAATGGGTTATCACTTTCGAACAATAGGTGGCGCAGTTACGAAATAGATGTGATGTGGTCAGAGTGAGGTGACAATGACACATACAAAGTTTGGTGTCAAAATGTGAAGGCATTGCAGAGATAAAGCCTAAATAGTAATTTTGGCAGCATGCCTAAACTTTGATGCTGTGGTATACGAAAACGGTTTTGTCTATCATCGTGCAATTCATAACTTTTAGTCGGCACGGTCTGGAGATGATACCATTCAATTTTCGTGAAAATCGGACAAATGGTCTAGGAGGAGTTCGAAAAAGAAGGTTTTTCAAAGAAATAAAGATGGCGAACAGGAAGTTTGTCTGATTATGGAAAACCTGATATCTATGTTTTTGGCATAACCCAAGGAATCTATTAAGATCAGTTTCATTGCAATAGGCAAAGTTATTCAAAAGTTATTAGCGTTCTCAGAAATTAATTATAACTTTTGACCAACAGGTGGCGCTGTCTCAAAATCTTTTGAGTACCTTCAGGGCATGCTGCTTATGGCACACACTGAGTTTTGTAATATTACACCAATGCATTTGTTTAGTATAGCATTTTAATTCACAAAACTCTATTGAAGTCAATGGGAATTTCACGTTTTGTTCTATTATAGCGCCACCAAGAGGCTCAGTCCCACAATTTTTTTTATGTGTCCTCAGAGTGACCCCATACATATGTGTGTCAATTTTGGTGAAAATATCTCAATTCGCTTCCGAGTTATAAACATTTATATGAAAAAACACGTAAAAAATGACTGACACATGACTTTGTTTGAATTTTACTACCCCTTACTATCAATATTTTCGCATTTGGGCATTAGCGTTTAGTTAACAAGCTATGATTCCGTGTTTCTGGCGGTGGTTTCGTCTCGATCGGAACAGCGGTTTTGAAGATATCGCCAAGTGTTTTTTTCGCGCTAAATCGCTACGCTACACCAACCGTAACACGAAACCCAGCATGTTTAGTATCGTTGGACTCGGCAACGATTCAGGAACTCAAAAAATGACTCCCGTGAAAATAAGTGTACCACACCCAAAGTTATAAGCGTTTGAAAAAAAAAATTCACCACTAGGTGGCGCTGTTTCGAAACTTCTCAGGCTCTTCAGGGCATCGTACTGATGACCCATACCGAGTTTCGTAACAATTCGTTCATGCGTTCAAAAAATACAGCATTTTAGCACATAATTCAAAATGGCCGACAGCCAAAATGGCCGATCTGGGAAAATTGGATATCGGTCGACTCGGCATGATGCCCTGAATCTAACGAGATGAAGTTTATGATTTTTGGACAAACCGTTCAGAAGTTACGAGCAAAAATAGCCATTTTTCATATCTCCGGACCACTAGGTGGCGCTGCGCCGAAACGCTGCATGTAGCCTCAGGTCATGCTTGTGATTACATGTACCAAGTTTGGTCTGAATAGGATAAGCGTTGCGGAGATACAGCCTCACGTCTGTTTTCGCAAGCGCTACGTAAAATTAGTTTGCGCGTTTATCGAAAACGGTTATTCGAATCATCTTGAATTCCATAACTTTTTGTCAGCACTGCCTGGAGATGATCCGGTGCGATTTTGGTGAAAATCGGACAAACCGTCTAGGACGAGTTCGCAAAAGTAGGTTTTTTGGAAAATTCAAAATGGCGGCCGTTTTTTTATGACGGAAAATGACGTCATAGGGTGCGATCGAATCGGCATGAGCTCAGGAACAAGAGGAAAAAAGAATTTTGTTGATAGGCCTTACGGTTCAAAAGTTATTAGCATAATAAAAGTGAAACTTTGGACAGTTGGTGGCGCTAGAGGGAATGAGTTAGAGACACCAAAATTGGTGTATTTAAAGTTGGGACTGTCCTCTATCAGAATGTCAAACCAAAACAACTTTCCCGCAAACCGGTCTATGGGCTGCCATAGACGCCCAGTCGGAAGAAGAATAATAATAATAATAATAATAATAATAAGAACCGGCACAGATACAATAGGTGCCTCCGCACCTTCGGTGCTTGGCCCCTAAATATAGCTGCAAGCAGCCATTACCGGGGCCAAGCGCAAGAAGCGGCAACATATGCCAAAATGGCAAGGAGTGGCAGACCAACTGCAGCAAGGAGCAATTAAGGGCATTTTGAGAGAACTTTGGGCAAATGGCTAAGAAAATCACATAAACATTAACTTATAAGATGATTTAATGGGTTATCACTTTCGAACAATAGGTGGCGCAGTTACGAAATAGATGTGATGTGGTCAGAGTGAGGTGACAATGACACATGCAAAGTTTGGTGTCAAAATGTGAAGGCATTGCAGAGATAAAGCCTAAATAGTAATTTTGGCAGCATGCCTAAACTTTGATGCTGTGGTATACGAAAACGGTTTTGTCTATCATCGTGCAATTCATAACTTTTAGTCGGCACGGTCTGGAGATGATACGATTCAATTTTCGTGAAAATCGGACAAACGGTCTAGGAGGAGTTCGAAAAAGAAGGTTTTTCAAAGAAATAAAGATGGCGGACAGGAAGTTTGGCTGATTATGCAAAACCTGATATCTATGTTTTCGGCATAACCCAAGGAATCTATTAAGATCAGTTTCATTGCAATAGGCAAATTTATTCAAAAGTTATTAGCGTTCTCAGAAATTAATTATAACTTTTGACCAACAGGTGGCGCTGTCTCAAAATCTTTTGAGTACCTTCAGGGCATGCTGCTTATGGCACACACTGAGTTTCGTAATGTTAGACCAAAGCATTTGTTTAGTATAGCATTGTATTTCACAAAACTGTATTGAAGTCAATGGGAATTTCACGTTTTGTTCTATTATAGCGCCACCAAGAGGCTCAGTCCCACAATTTTTTTTATGTGTCCTCAGAGTGACCCCATACATATGTGTGTCAATTTTGGTGCAAATATCTCAATTTACTTCCGAGTTATAAACATTTATATGAAAAAACACGTAAAAAATGACTGACACATGACTTTGTTTGAATTTTACTACCCCTTACTATCAATATTTACGCATTTGGGCATTAGCGTATAGTTAACAAGCTATGATTCCGTGTTTCTGGCGGTGGTTTCGTCTCGATCGGAACAGCGGTTTTGAAGATATCGCCAAGTGTTTTTTTCGCGCTAAATCGCTACGCTACGCCATCCGTGAGACGAAACCCGACATATTTGGTATCGTTGGACTCGGCAACGATTCAGGACCTCAAAAATATGACTCCCGTGAAAATAAGTGTACCACACCCAAAGTTATAAGCGTTTGAATAAAACAATTCACCACTAGGTGGCGCTGTTTCGAAACTTCTCAGGCTCCTTCAGGGCATCGTACTGATGACCCATAACGAGTTTCGTAACAATTCGTTCATGCGTTCAAAAAATACAGCATTTTAGCACATAATTCAAAATGGCCGACAGCCAAAATGGCCGATCTGGGAAAATTGGATATCGGTCGACTCGGCATGACGCCCTGAATCTAACGAGACCAAGTTTTTGATTTTTGGAGAAACCGTTCAGAAGTTACGAGCAAAAATAGCCATTTTTCATATCTCCGGACCACTAGGTGGCGCTGCGCCGAAACGCAGCACGTAGCCTCAGGTCATGCTTGTGATAACACGTACCAAGTTTGGTGTGAAAACGAGTAAGCGTTGCGGAGATACAACCTCACGTCTGTTTTGCAAGCGCTACGTAAATTTTGTTTACGCGTTTATCGAAAACGGTTATTCGAATCATCTTGAATTCCATAACTTTTTGTCAGCACTGCCTGGAGATGATCCGGTGCGATTTTGGTGAAAATCGGACAAACCGTCTAGGACGAGTTCGCAAAAGTAGGTTTTTTGGAAAATTCAAAATGGCGGCCGTTTTTTTATGACGGAAAATGACGTCATAGGGTGCGATCGAATCGGCATGAGCTCAGGAACAAGAGGAAAAAAGAATTTTGTTGATAGGCCTTACGGTTCAAAAGTTATTAGCATAATAAAAGTGAAACTTTGGACAGTTGGTGGCGCTAGAGGGAATGAGTTAGAGACACCAAAATTGGTGTATTTAAAGTTGGGACTGTCCTCTATCAGAATGTCAAACCAAAACAACTTTCCCGCAAACCGGTCTATGGGCTGCCATAGACGCCCAGTCGGAAGAAGAATAATAATAATAATAATAATAATAATAAGAACCGGCACAGATACAATAGGTGCCTCCGCACCTTCGGTGCTTGGCCCCTAATAATAATAAGAACCGGCACAGATACAATAGGTGCCTCCGCACCTTCGGTGCTTGGCCCCTAATAATAATAATAAGAACCGGCACAGATACAATAGGTGCCTCCGCACCTTCGGTGCTTGGCCCCTAATATAAAAAGTATGATGCAGAGATCAAATGTAAAACACCAAATATAGAGTCGTCAGCTTCATTAATTGTGTCCCCACCCTTGTCGGTGATGATAATACCCAGTTTTGTAGAGACTTGAAAGGCAGTTTATCATAGCACAGGGGCAAAAAGGTCAAATGTGTTACAACAATGCGTTTCAGGCTAATTTAGCATTTCTTCCAGTCAAGTGATTTTAATTTACTTTCTCTCCACTCCTGCCTTTGATTCATGTCCCTGGAAAATTTCAAAGCAATTAATTTGATGTTTATCGAATTAATCATTCTTCCTAAAATAACTAAGTGGGGCTATATGTGCACTGCGAGCCACGTTAGAAGGGTTTTTTTTTCTGAACAATCCAGGATACGGATGAACATTTCAGTGGGGGGTTTAAAATAGAAAGCTTTTATGAAGGTGTATGCGCCATTCAAATTGTTTGTGTGTTCATGTTTGTGTCCATTCTAGTTTGAGCAGGTATGATTGATGATGTCTAACGTTTTTGTATTTTTTATAAATGGTCCAACCATCCATCAAGCACTTTAGCTGTACACAATTTAGTCATGGTTTAATTAAATATGCTCTTTTATTTAGCTTGCACACACACTCACACATAGGTCTATTAAACTCCCATATTTCAAGCTGATAAACACACTTTAAACCCTGTTGTGCGAGTGTTGAGGTTATTGGGTGAAATATTGTCAACATTTGAATACGGGGTGAGGAAAAGAGAGGATTTCTTTGCTAATTACAAGTCAAAACATTTGCAGAAAGAGTAAGGCTTGACTTGTTAAATTGCTCATGTTTGTCAACAGAGACTGGGAACGGGGACATCCGACTCCCATGACATCTTAGAAAGTCTTTGAAAAATCGTGACTCCAGTTATAGCCGTTTTTAATCATTCATCATGCTTTATCGTCATTTATCCTACTTTCTAATCATTCCTGTGTATGTGGTGTAGTTCAAAGCAGTCATAAATCAGGATGTTGTTATTTTCCCCCCTTATCAAAACTAAAACTAAACTCTCATCATATTTGTCTGTACTGTAGCAGTTTTTGCACACAATACAATTCCACCATACATTAGCTATACAATGAAGACATATTTTGACCAAAAGGTTGAACTTTTACCCCAAGACAATGTCAGGTTGCCACTTATAAATCACATATAAATTTGAATAATATAATTACAAACATAAATCTGATACTAGCAAGGATCATTGAGATGGTGTGACACATTTCTGTCCCATGAGGCCACAGGGGATGCGATGTCAATGGCAGTGAAGCGGCACAACTAAGCACAATAGAGGTCACATGACAACATGGCAAATATAGCACGTCTGAATTGCATTCATACTACACACATCCATACTATATAGACAAGCCGATCACACTAAATGCGTCTCCGTAGCACGCAGTTTGTTTATCGTGCGTAATTTATACGCGAAAATGAGTTTTTACGTGCATGGTTTGATAGGTTTAGTAGTGGTGTGGGGTGCATGTGAATTACATGCAAATGAACTTATCAAATGCACACGAAAACTGTGTATCATATGCACGTAAAAACGTATTTTCATGTGTAAACTGCACAATACGTGCAATATTAACTTTTTTTCAAGTCGCAAAGTAATTACTTTTCAATTATTGAGCCCCGTAATCTTGAATCAACATATCTTCCCCTCTCTCTTCTCGTCTTTGATGATGAGGGCGGGGCAACCTGTCACTCACATGAGATCCACCAATGGCAAACCACAACCATCCAATCAATTCCCAACAAAGTTGTTTTTCTGCTTTCTAAATGTTTTCTTGTTCCAGAAGCAGTTTGACTCTGGAACAAGACAACTGGTACTTAAGTTGCATGCCAACTTTAAGGTATAGACAAATAGGACGGACATAAACAGACCTCTGTGGTGAATGATCAGGTTATACCACATTGGGAACCTCTCGTCACTGTTAACGACAGCTCTGGGTGAACACTGACAATTTCTCTCATCCATTACTAATGTGTAATGAGTACCACAGACAGACAGCAGTTCATTGTTGCCTTAGTTCTTCGGTGCTTAAAGGGATACTCCACTTTTTTTTGGAAATAGACTCATTTTACCACTCCCCCAGAGTTAAATAGTTGAGTTTTACCGTTTTCGAATGTATTCAGCCGATTTTCTGATATTTAGAAGAATATCAGTAACCATACAGTTTCTGGTCCCATTTACTTCCATATACTATGGAAGTCAGTGAGACCAGAAACTGTCTGGTTACTGATATTCTTCTAAATATCAGAAAATCGGCTGAATACATTCAAAAACGGTGAAACTCAACTGTTTAACTCTGGGGGAGTGGTAAAATGAGCCTATTTCCAAAAAAAAAGTGGAGTATCCCTTTAATATTTCAGTGCTCTTATGCAGTTAAATGCTCAAACAGCTTCCAGCTGACCCAGTTCCTCCGGGGTCATTCTCAACAACAGAAGCTGCTCTTTAATGAACACTGGAAATGTCTCTGAGACGCGTGCAGAAGAATACGGCATGAATTTTACAGCATTCAGGTGGCAGGCGGGAGCTACGTTTCCGAGGGCACGCCTCAGTTAACCCAGAGACCCTCGAGTTGCTATGGGACACATCATCACCAAACCGGCGAGATCAAGAGAGCAAATGTTGACACTGCTCAGAGCGCCCCTCTTCCATATTCCTGAAGCTCTTCTATCTATAGCGCTCTCAGATCTGCTTCAGGAGCAAGAACATTGGTTCCTGGTTAGATATTCCTGGCTCCTCATCAATACGTGTTCATTTCTGCATTGTTTGAGGAGAGGCGTTAGAAGAAGGTGACTCACCAGCACTGGTTTCTGCCTCATACTGGACCGCTCTATTTGTGGCTGTGTGCAGCCATTTGGAAAAACCTATCATCTGGGCCAGTAGGTCTAGAAATAGAGGATTCTCCAAGGGTCAGATCAACACCGGGGCCTTGAGGACAAGTTCTGCCACAAGGGGGCCGGGGTCTCCGAAGGCTATTTTCTGGCCGTTAAAGCTACACTTCCATTTTTAGATCCATGGCTCTTTGGAGCTCGCGCTCTGAAGCAATGCTTTACCAAGATGTGGCCTTCTGCTCTCAGATAAACATTTGAATTGCTAAATGATTAGGTGAAGTGGAAGCTCGGAGCAAAGATCAATAAGTCTTCGGCATGCAGGGCAAGCCAATTACGGAAACTGAGCGCCTTTCACAAATAACAGGAGAGAGGAGAAATAGACAGAAAAGGCTGTAAAACTGAGGTATGAAATTGCTCCGTTTGCTGGATGCGCAGATGACAGTATTATTACAGCACTGCTCTGCTAGTCGTACTGACAGGTTGACACTAAAAAACTTCATGATGATAAGCTTTGTAATCAAGTTTCAGACGATTACAGGCATTAAAAACAATTAGAAACAAAGGGGGAAAAAAGTGGAATCTGAACTACCTCTTTCAATCTCCCAATCAGTAATTTGGTTTCAAGTTAAGAAAGGGAGAATGCGAGAGATAATATACTGAAAATGTGACTAACAGCAATAATGAACCTTCATTACAGTACGCTAAAAGAATAGTTCAACTCAAAATAAAGAAAAAAAAAAAACTTCATAGCCTCTCATTAAAAGTACAATAGAGTAAATGACCTCAGCCACTCTCAGGCAGACTAGTGTAAAAGAAACTTGACAAATAGTCAAAGAAACAGCTCCTGGACACAAACAGACATGTACTAGAGCTATAAAACACAAACCACAAACCAAACTGGGATAAACTCAATGCATTCTCATCCTTTAGCGTCATATCTACATACGATGCACATGGCACCCTTTAGCGTCAATATGAGACGCAGATATATGTGGGCCAGAAGGCGCCTCCTAGTGGTCTAACCCTAACACTAACCCAGACCTAAACCTATCCATAACCGAAGCGCGTTATATTGACACTAAAGGGTGCCATGTGCATTGGATGTATACGCATTGGCAAAAGCGTCAGTATATGACGCACTAGGATGAGAATGCGTTGGAAATCCACCACAACAGACTTTAAATTCAAGTCACAAGTGCCATTGGACCACTATTGCACACAACCGAAAAAGACACTGTCCAAGCTAACACAAGCTCATATAAAAGATGGCTACACTCCTGGCTACAATTCACACATGGATGGAAGATTGGAATAATGTTTCCTGGTCTGATTTCAGAGTTTGGTGTAAACAACATGAAAGCATGGCTCATCCTGCCTCGTATCAGTGGTAACAAGTGAGCTTTTAAACGCCACAGCCGACCTGAGTATTGTTGCTTACCATATCCATCCCTCTGTGATTGCAGGATAACAACCATGTCATGAAGCTCAAATCATCTCAAGCTGGTTTCTTGATCATGACAGTGAGTTCGCTAAACTCAAAAGGCCTCCACAGTCTCCAGATCTCAGTCCAACAGAGCAGCTTTGGATGTGGAGGAACAGGAGATTCACATCATGGATGAGCAGCTGATAAATCTGCAGAAACTGTGTGATGTTTTCATGTCAATATGGACCAATAATGTTTCCAGCACCTTGTTTAACTGAAGGCAAAGGGTGTCGAACCCGTTACTAGCAAGGTGTACCTTATAAAGGATCACTAATCACTAACACACGTCACTAATTAAACACATGCCTGATTTTAATGGAAATGCTCTGCAGGTGCTCTCAGCGTAAAGAAGCTTCGAACAAACACGTTTGATTGAATACATTTTGCACTAAGGTAAGGTGAGCTGAGGTAAGAGCTTCCCCTCCCTCCCATCCAACTCCACTCCTCAGGATATTAAAACTAAACTTTCGATAGCCATGGTTTAATCTTCGCAATCTAAAGCACCTCTGAAATATTAAATCACTCATGAGAACATCATTTCCCCACCTGCATATCTCTTATCGTTTCTGATGACGGCACCGAAGACACATCTATAACAGCATCCATATTTAATTGAGGAGCAGGGAGGATAAGTACAATTGCCATAATACTACATCACTACACTACTAATAAATTATCAATATTTTAATTTGTAATTTTCATTTGAAGTTCTTTAATATAAATGTCAAACTACTGTAAAATCGCACTGCTAACTCTTACAGACAATATTCAGGAATCAGATTTTAGGGAATTGGTTTCAGTTTCTGCAGCGTCCCGTCTTACATATTCAGATCAATGAGCAAATTGTGACTTTTGAAAGGGTTTCTTCAAAAAGCTTGAACATAAAAAGTTAATAAATAACTAAAACGAGAAAAACTCTACTCTCTCGTTTTCTAATGTCAATAAAAAAAAACAACAAAAATAGAAAAGTGTATGCTTAAATACATACGTATTTCTTAAGCAATTTGGACTTTTAATTGAAAATTATTATTATTATTTTACATACTATGAATATTTAGAATGTATTTTAGTATTTGCAGTTAGTGACTAACAAGCCATTGACAAGGGTTAAATTTGATTATTTGACTTGACTTGACTATATTTATATATATTTAACAAATTATGGTATTGTGGCCATTGCTATTCAAAGAGTATTGAAGTATTCAAACTGCCTGTTAATGTGGGGTTGCAGCTGCTCAGAGATTGAACTTTTCTCAATCTTTTCAATCTCTTTTCAGTCTCTTTTTGTCTCAGAAGAAAAATCAAAGAAGCAAGACACATTTCCACGCACCATTTAATCTCGTTGTTGTCGAGCGAGGGCAGCAGTTATTAATAGAGATGTCCAGTTTTCTGTTCCAGCATAGATTTCATTTCAGACCTTCATCATTTTTTTCCCACAATTAAACACTTCTCTTGCCAAGGCATAATACTTTGTTTGGTCCCATGAAATAATCTTTTTTTGCACCTTTTGTAAAACCACCACTACATGTTCCTGATCGAAAGCACGTGGATCATTGCGTATAACCTCGCTCTGCGGGAGAATCTAAAACATGAAAGTCTATTATAAAGGAGCATGTTTTTGAACTGAGGAATGCAACCAAGCATTTTGCTTATTAAATAGAAAAACATTGAAACGAGGACAGGCCGGTTTACAGACATAAGCAAAGCCTTTAAAAACCCAATGCCATTTTGAATCTTTAACTTCAAGTACATCAGCATCATTACGGACACAAGCCATTCTCAGACTGAACGAGATAAGTTGAAAATTAGAAAATACGACTACAGGCACTTCTCTCCAAAGCTCAAATGCAATGCTGTTGTAAAAAGGAAAATATCACACACACATACTCGTGTCAATACAAGATGTTTCATGGAATGGAGACGGGCGGTCTCATTGGAGAGTTTTGATTTTACTGTGTGGTGTTTGACAACGACATATTTCATGTTCTGACGTCTGTTCTGGAGGCCTCGGAGAACACACAGTTTGCAGTTGCTGTCATCAGCACAAGGTTAGGGAAGGGTTTTGTCTCGTCTGGTGAAATATGAGGCCTTGTTAACATATTTCCCCTCAAATAATTTACTTTCTGGTATGTTGACAATGGCTCAAACATCCTCACAATGTGTTCGAACCAGGCGACTGTCAAGGTTGCTGCATTATAATCGCACGACAATGAATAACTCAAAGGAAACAGTCTTTAATACATTAATTCAGGAAATAAAGAGGGGGATGGGAAAACACAAGCCGGATCGTGATCTGAGGAAACACAGGATGATTAACGTAAGGAACGTGTGTATTCTCAATACACACAAAGGGAACACAGGCAAAACAGGAACAGAACTACCAACACTATCTCACGACCAATTCGTACGAATTTGACGCATGATAAAAAAGTGGCTAATTCGTACTAATTCGTACGACCTCACTCGTACTAATTCGTATGATTTGTCTAAACCCACGTGATGGTTAGGTTTAGGGGCGGGGTAAGGGGTAGGTCATTCGTACGAATTCATACGAATTGGTCAATTCGTAAAATATGTACGATTTAGCAAAATCATATTAATTCGTACGAGTGAGGTCGTATGAATTGTTACGAATTAGCCACTTTTTAATCATTCGTCGAATTCGTACGACTTGGTCGTGAGATCGGGTTGGAACTACACATGAAAACAAGCGATAACTATGCAAAGCAACCCACGGTATTTATTATTCTAGACCAAACATTTGTTTGCATTTCGAATTTGCAGTTTGAATTATTTATTATTTTTTTTACTTGAACAGGGGCAACATGACATCATGACTTTTGCGTAAAATTACACGCCACTTTCGAGTCAAGCGACGTGTTATCTCTACTGATTCCGCGTGTCGGTACACGCCGTCAAATATCCGCACGAAATGAAGCAAAATGTAGATCTACATCTGGGGAGCGATCTTTTTTTTTTCCTAGGATGGTAAGGGAACAGTCATAAATGCCATCAACCCCAGTGACGGTGAGGTTTAGGGACGGGGTTGTGGTAAGTCATATATTTATATATGCAGTAAAAACGTTAAGTCAACGGCGTTCATAAACACGCTGAAAAGCGATTATGCGTCTTCATAGCACGCCAAAAATGGAAATACGAATTGGCGTGTCATACATACGCTACTTCATGAGATCAGTCTGACAGGGGTGTGTTTCCCAAAAGCATCGTTAGTTTGACCTATGCTATTTCACAACCAATTCGTACGAATTTTGACGAATGATTCAAAAGTGTCTAATTCGTACGACCTCACTCGTACGAATTCGTATGATTTGTCTAAACCCACGTGATGGGTAGGTTTAGGGGCGGGGTAAGGGGTAGGTCATTCATACGAATTCATACGAATTGGCCAATTCGTAAAATATGTACGATTTAGCAAAATCGTACTAATTCGTACAAGTGAGGTCGTATGAATTGTTACGAATTAGCCACTTTTTAATGATTTGTCGAATTGCGTTCTGCTGGTAGATGAACGAGACCGGACAACTGGAATTACTCAGGCCAGATTTCATTCTGCACGAATGAAAGGATAAATCAGAACAAGCTCGAGTTTGTGACCTTCTCTCACAGTTCAGCCTCTCTTCGAACTGCAACACATTTTTTATATCCTTATAAAAATTTCAGTTTCTCTCATATACTCAAACCGTGTTTGTTCAACAGATTTCATAAAAAAATAAAGCATTTTACAAATTCAAAACAATATTAACAGAAGCATGAAAGAGAATATACCTGGCTGCATGAATAAAAGGATAAATCAGAAATAGCTCGAGTCTGTGGCCTTCCCTCACAGTTCAGCCTGCCGGTGAAAGGCTCCATTTTAGCCAACAGAGCTTGCATACTCATGCTTAATGAATTCTCTCCAAAAATACATTTATAACTCATCACATCATTCACTCAAACTTCATACATGTTTGAATAAGATTAAAGTGCATTTTAAAACAAAATTACATGTTGTATTACAATAAACAAAACTAATTTCAAACGTTTTAGACAGATCATTAACACAACTCACCTCAGTCGCGTTTACCGCAAACTAGAGAGGGACGGAACATGAGTCTTAAAGGAACCACGCGCCATAATAGAAATCAAATTAGAAGACTAAATTAAGTGAAATATTAAAGGAATAATTCCAGAATACAAAATAATTAAATTAATTATAACATAACATATATATATATATATATAATCAAAACAGATAATCCCAAGAAAAATAAAGCTTTTAACCTGTTAACTGTCACCCCCCTTTTTTGAATAGACATGAAAATGCACATTTCGAACTTAAATGGTTGTAATTCAAGAATGCTTTGGCATATAGACATATGATTGGTCTTGTTTTAAAGAAGACATTTGGCAGATTTTTGTAGAAGTGAAATAAATTAAGAAAGTGAAACAGAAAAAAAGTTATAGAAGTTTGAGTTTATGGAAATGTACAATGTAAAAATATTAATTATTCATATTTTACATAAAATATATATTTTCAAAACCTGGGCTACTCTAAAATGGCAGAAAGATCAAAGCCAAAAATCTGAACAAGTTGTGTTTCAAATTTTAGGTTGATATCTCAAAAAATTAGCTTTCAGTAAGATTTTGTTTGAGCGCAGTACCAAACTTTTTCACTAGGGCACAATCAGACTCCATTACTGCCCATATAAGGGCGCTTGCATTTCCATTCCTGTTTTGAGTGATATGAACCATTATTTTCACAATTTTCATACAATTTCTGAAGTAGAGATCCTATTCAGAAGTAGCATGGGAAGTTTGGCAGATTTTGATATGAATTGAACCTCTAAGAAACACATACAAAGAACACGCATGCAAGTCATAGCTAGCTACCACGTCACAAATGGTGAATTTATTGATATTTCAAACTTTTCAGACCTTTTTTTTCCAAAATAATTGAATGGATTCTATCTTTTGAACTTTTGGCATGAAAACAAACTGAGGTATCTACCATTTTTTCATGATTTTTCATGTTTACTGCTATTTTAAAATAAAGGTCTGAACACGCCTTATGAGTATGAAAATATTCTTGTTTTATATTGATAAATTATGGCTCCTCTGTAATATATTTTGAAAATCAGTCACCAAATATGGAAACTAGAGATTGTAAGCTTTCAAATGATATATAGTTTGTCAATATTATTTAAGGTATTTACTAAGATATTATTGTTTTAAAAATATAGTGGCAAACGTCCCACCTGTGGGACGGTGACAGTTAAGTGGCTTGAACATTTTTAATATATTTAGAAATGTTCACCTCCATCATATATCAGAATATATTTAAAAAAAGACAGTGCCTGTTTTCTCCATTATAAAGAAAAATAATGAGTTTTGCATAGTTTTTGATTTGATCAACCTTTTAATTAACTTTATTAATTTGATAAGAACTGTTAAATGAAATTTTCTGTAAAAGGTTGCAGGAACAACAGTCAAGAGCTGTGAAGTGTATCACCGTTACTAAACAATTAAGTGCTTACTTCATTGAAGCAATTAAAAAAAAAAAAAAATCTCCCAACAGTCTCTTTCATTACAACCTTGAACCATTGAGAATACATTATTAACAGATATCTAATGAGCTTCTTTTTATGTTGACCATTTCATCTTAATTTGTGGCAGAACTTGACCTTGAGTCAAAGCTTTGAAAGAAAACCCCTGAAGGATTGATTTGAAATAGAGATGTTCATAACCTATTCAACCTTCTGTTAGCCTGTCAAAGTCTTCAACAAATAGTGCCGCTAATCTCCTGTTTGGCGAGAGACAGACAGATATGCAGAAAAAACCCACGATCACTCAGAGGTGATCCATTAGCTCCAGCAACTCTTCTCTTTTCAAGTGCAGTTTTGCTCCTATTATGCAGGAACGGGAGAATGAAGGAGAAGTGTGTCATGCAGATTTTTGATTTATTATTTGTATGATTATTTTTTAAAGGCAACCATACTTGCAAATGGACAGGACCTTTTAGTTTAAGGATGACAAGTCAAAGAATAGTAATGTGATTCACTGCCAAGATACTTTAATGCAAATGACACAACAAACATCAAAACAGGCCTAATGAGGTTACATATTAAAAATCCTTCTTTGTTATGGGATTTTTTTTTTAATTGCCTCACTGTCTTTGTTTGGCCAGTGACTTGATTTTCACTTGTGTTTTCACTATTTATTCTTTGTCCCCATCAATTGTTTAAATCTTAAGTTTCTGCATCTTTAATGCAAACACTAATCCAATAATTCTTTAAAGAAATACGCTAATGACATGGGCCGACATGTGTGGTGTAGAGCACATTTATAATAAATGAGAATATTTTCATATGTTCCTCCTCCATGACCTGGCTTCAGAGAAAAGAGCTATGTGAGAATGTGGGTCAATCAGAGCACAACATTTGATGGCAAGAATTCATTTGAATTATTTATAGATTTTTTTTTTTTTCATTTATTTATTTTTGGAATTTACATATTTGTATGCTATGTGTTGGTTTATGTTCATTTGTGAACATTTATCATAATTGTTTATAATTGAATGATAATGTGAACTCCACACACAGCATATAACATCAGAAAGCAATATTAATTGTACTGTATTGTTGTCACATGACCTCACCAAGCATCCAATAATCATCAATAAATATGGAAATTTAAAACCAATTGTCTTTAAACATGTCAACTTTTGGCAGTTCGAGCATGATGATATGATTGCAAATATTGTCGAAAAGGAAGGTCAAGTCAAGGTTGCCCTTTTCAAACCCTTATAATTACAGAGATAGTTGTGAGTGACCATAGATATGCATAGAATCCACATTGGACAACTCCAGACATGTCGGCGTGACCGCCATCTCGATTAACATGAGGTTGTTCATCACTCACACTGAAAAAAATCAATGAATCTTCATTGAAAATGTCACATTATTGAGCAATGGCTGTAAAAACCAGCAAGGTATAAATTCCAGATAAAATGGGATAACTTTTTAGAGGTGAGAAAGTGCTGGTTTGTGTTTTAAAGGGATACTCCACTTTTTTTCACCAGATCTGTCTATTCTTGTCTATTCTTCTAAATATCAGTAAATCGGCTGAATGGATTAGACAACGGTAAAACTCAACTGTTTAACTCTGGGGGAGTTGTAAAATGAGCCTACTTCCAAAAATAAAGTGGAGTATCCCTTTAATGTGTAACTCATTATCCAAATGCAGAATAATAACGTTCATGATTTTTTTTTTTTTTTTTGCTGATATGTGGATAACTTTTGCAGATGCACATTCAAGTCGCTCTCAAGTGGACACAAACCGGTTTGACCTTTCCAATATGGAGGATGGTTGTCCATATATGGATATGGTTGTGATGACTTATCTATGATAGGCTGTTTCAGCCATGGACTTACTGAAATAACAGGTAATTGTGATTTGTATCTCACAGTTACAATTTTATACTGTATCTCACAATTCTGAGAGGGAAAACAGTGAAAATTGCAAGGTATAAACTCAAAATTGTGAGAAATAAAGTCAAGCTTAAGTCAACAAAGTAAAAAAAGAAGTTGCAGTTACCATTTTTTTATTTTTTTATTCCGTGGCAGAAACAAGCTTCCATGCTTATCTGTGTTTGACAACTTATAATAGTTTACTCTATACTTCATTTTTAGTAAAGTGATGTGTATTTTCTGAATTAAGTTGTCCATCTTAAAAAAAATGTCAAGCAGTGTTTATTTCCCAGTGCAACATAGTGCATTTGTTATCTTGATAGAAATGTTAGCAACAAATGTAAGCTCTAAGCACAGAACTCAAACTCACATTCACTTTCAGCGTTCTTGAACAAAACTTTTCTTTGGCTAACTGTAAGGGGGATGTGATGACTGCTTATGTAAGTACATTCCCGCTTGAGACTCTCCGAGAAGCAGGAGGCGAGCGCTGGAGGAGGGAGCCGCCATCCGTGCACTTCTTCATCAGACCACACAAGCAAGTCCACACTGATACCAGCACAATTAGAGGCGGAAGACCCTGCTGTGGAAACGGCACGTACCTGAGGTAAGCTTAAAAAGGCGCTCAGACGTTACTGTAGCGCAGCGTGTAACGAGCCGCCAAGTCCTCCTTACTCTCTGCTCGCCCGTCTCAAAGAGAGAGGGGATTAAATGCTTCAAGAGCAACAAACAAACTCTCTGTGGAGAGGCACTGGAGCAGGATGAGTTCGAGCTCAGAGAGAGAGAGAGAGATCCGGAGTTCAAAATGAGTGCCTGAAGCATGAATAACCAAAAAAAGTAACTAAAATAACACCTATATATAAACTATAGCCTGATGCAATTCACAGGTTCAGGGACAAAATCTTTACAATTTTAAGTAGAGCTGCACGATTAATCGTAAGATTGTGAAAGATTGTGAAATACTCGTGAAAGACCGGCCTGTCTGGCACACTCAAAATAGCTTAAATCACCTTTCTTTCCCATTGTGACATTCAGTTTGGAGTTCAGGAGATTGTCTTGACCAGGACCACACCCCTAAATGCATTGAAGCAACTGCCATGTGATTGGTTGATTAGATAATTGCAATTGTTCCGTGCAGCTCACGATCAGATGAGTTCAGTGTCGCAGAGCACAAATATAATTTCCATCTACAAACAAAAAGACTTTTTTTGTGCATACGCCATGACGTCATTTTTTTTTTTCAATAATTACATAAAAATCACAGGATTACAAGATAAATTAAATAAATCACAAGATAAATTAAAAATGCACATTATAATAAACATTTAAAACATGCACCAATACAAAATGACCACTCTTCCCAATCTCATATTTATATATATATAAAGAAAACCTTGTCCTGAGAATGATGTTTTAACTTTTTAGTTATACATTATTAAGTTGACTCTGAATATATGTTTATCCATCTAAGATAATGTTTCAAAATAAAGCCTTATGTGGGCTATCAACTTTCCCATGTGCCATTCTTATTTATTTATTTTCAATCAGCAGCTCTTCCATCTCTAAACACATATTCTGCTACGGCCGATATGCTGTTCAGAAATATATTAGCCACTATTTTAATCATAATATTTCTCAACCGTCTCAATATCGACATGCCCCGGTTTGGTCCAGTGATTTTCTTTCTCTAATACACATTAGTCCTGTCTCATACAGACTGGCTCCCTTGGCGACACTATATCCATTACAGTTGCACTCTGGAATTAGGCCATAAACATATATATATTTGAGAGAATTGTGGCCACAATGCTTTAGCATTTTTAGTTTATGTTTAAGTAATCCCACAAAACTATTTCTATGCTCCTCTGTTCTCTGCTTCCAATTGTAATGCATAACATTCACACACACCAACAGTTCAATATTATTTATTTCCAATGGCATAAGTTTGCTCGGATACTGGCATTTTCTCAAAAGAAAATGCAAAGTGTTTGTGCAGTAATATCTTCCACATTCTCGGCCGCCCAAGTGGTCAAAGACCCCAAGGTATGGCCCGTTGGATTGTCTGAGCTTGTTTATTGTAAAGCATGCAGATGATTTACTGCTCCCTGGTCAAAACACGCTAAGTAATGAAAGGTCTGTTAAATTTCCACCCGCTTATAATATTTCATAAAAGCCTTTGCTTATTAAAAAGACAAAGGGGAGGTGGGCTTTATTTTTCATAATCAGGCTGAACCCAAACCTGCAGGAATGTAATTAAATTTGTTTTCTGCATACTCTTCAAGGATTCCCACAGACATAACACACACACAGAGACCACACTCAGAAAAACAGCAAAACAGGGATGTATTACTGAGGTTAGACTGTGTCACATCTGTCGGCAAGGCATCATGTGTTAAAAAGCAACGTCCCCAAAGTATCAGTGTCCCAATAAAACAGCCCAGTGGTAAGTGATGCCGTAGGACTTATGACCTTGACCAGATGGTAAGATTACTCAGGGATCCTGCGTAGACTAAACAACATAGTGCACGAAATGCACTTTATCATTCAGAAATGCAAGCGCTTTGCAGAAATAGGCCTGCAATCAAAGTGTTTAGAGTTGCAATAGATCAAAGCTTTCTTTCTTTTAGATTGAACATTCAATGTTTGGGGTGCAGGAACAGCACAATGAAAAAAAAAACTCACCTCAAGAAGCTTTGTCAAATCACTCTTGGTAAATCTTAGAAATACAGAACCTATAGGTAACAGGAAAGTATGGGGGACGGGGAACCAGGATCTTTCCTAATGTATTCCCAGGGACGACGCGGTGAAAAGACCCAAGCGCTGTACTTCATGTGGTTCAGCACTCTTTAGTGCCAGATGGCTGTGGAAATAATGCTTCTGTACACCTGCTATAAAAAAAGAGTGCAGTCTGGCTTAAAATTACAAGAAAGTTTGGAGTTTTTATTTCACAAGAAAACTTTGATATTGGTTTACAAGGTTGCATAAAATAAATAAAAAAAAATAGGAATATAACGTTACATTAGGTTGTTTAGGGTAGGTTTAGTAGTGGTGTGTGCATGTGTGTGATTATACGTTTGGGTAGAATTAGAGGTGAGCGTGTGTATTACATGCAAATGAACTACGTATCAAATGCATGCGAGAACTGCGTCTCATGTGCACGTAAAAACTCATTTTTGCGTATAAATTACACGACAATACACAATGCTTGCTATAGAGATGCATTTACGTGAGAACAGGATGGATATTTATGACATTAAAAAGAAATGTTACAAGCAGTCGTCCGTGAGGGGCTGCTGGCTTTACATTCATTTAGTATTTGTTTATTTTATTATTAAAGTCGTATTGTGAATGTTCGCCAGTTCCCGCCTCCTCCTTCCCATAATAACGAACCCCGTTACAGGGTGTTTAACAAAAGTTGTTCTTTTTTTATGCCATTGAAACCTTGACAAATCTGATAACATTTTTTTTTTTTAAAGAATATTTCATACTATATGTACAGCAAGTAAAGCATGGAGAAAATAATTTTATTGCAGATTTGTATTCAGTTATAAATCTATTTTATAATTTGAAATGATTATTGTAATTTAAAAAAAAGAAGTAAATTTATAAACCTTAAATATGGTAATGGTTCTAAATATTTGAATATATCAATGCAAATCTATATAAAAACATGACATTAATTGTGAATTATATATCAGTCACCTGAGGCTGTTTATATGTTTATTAAGTATTGATAATGAGGTATCAGAGGCATTTATTCAGCCAAATTTCTTCTTCAAAAGAATAAGGCCTATCACAGAACTTAGGATCTGTCACTGCTGTTTTGGGGGTTGTCAAGTTTGACAAATTAAATTTGGCTGGGGCATATGGTGGATATGGACGAGGACATCGTGAGAACAGTCTTATCCTTACTCATTTTTTGTCAGTAATTAAGGAACTGGGCTTAAATCAAACAGTCTGTGCAAATTATTGCCATCTGTAGAGCAAGGTTTCCTCAAACAGACATTTGTAGTCATTTATTGATAGCTGGTTGCATTTTTGTTGGGTGATTGAGTACTTCACGGTGAGTGTGTGTATAGAAGCTCAATTTCACTGTTTGATGGAATCATTAGGAAGGAGGTTGGAAAGCTAGAGGAACACCACTCATCTTCCAGATGGAACTTCCTGCTCACGTCTCAGGCAAAGTCAGATGGATCACCCTGGTGAAGGCGTCTCATGCATTCTAAATCATAAATGTAGCACAATCATACTCTGAAATGCATGACTGTTGTTTTGGCAAATAACAGATTCCCAATATTAGCTTTTCATGTTGTGCATTTGGGTTTGAATGGCAGTATGCATCATCAACGTGTGTGTAGCTACCGGCTGCTGTTTACCAGGCAGAACTTGATTTTACCATGTGCAACATGTTCCTGGATCAACACCTTTGCAGATCTTGGAACAATATTGCAATCAACCAATCAGATTTGAGCGATGTTTACAGTTTATGTCAAGTTTAGGCTTAAAACCAGGGTTAGCTTGTACATCAGTGTTACTCAACTAGTGATGGGGACGAGACCACCTATGCATAGTCTGAGTCAAAACCGAGTTTTTGAAGGGTCGAGACAGAGTCCGTTGGTTTTCAAATACAGTCGAGTCCAAGTCAAGACCGAGTCTTTGAAGGGTCGAGTCCAAGTCGAGACCGAGTCTTTGAAGGGTCGAGTCCAAGTCGAGACCGAGTCCGTTGGTTTTCAAATACAGTCGAATCCGAGTCAAAACCGAGTCTTTGAAGGGTCGAGTCCGATTCGAGACCGAGTCTTTGAAGGGTCGAGTCGGTATCGAGACCGAGTCCGTTGGTTTTCAAATACAGTGGAGTCCGAGTCAAAACCGAGTCTTTGAAGGGTCGAGTCCGAGTCAAGATCGAGTCCATTGGTTTTCAAATACAGTCGAGTCCGAGTCAAGACCGAGTCTTTGAAGGGTCGAGTCCGAGTCAAGATCGAGTCCATTGGTTTTCAAATACAGTCGAGTCCGTGTCAAAACCGAGTCTTTGAAGGGTCGAGTCCGAGTCGAGACCGAGTCTGTTGTTTTTCAAAAACAGTCGAGTCTGAGTCAAAACCGAGTCTTTGAAGGGTCGAGTCCGATTCGAGATCGAGTCCATTGGTTTTCAAATACAGTCGAGTCCGAGTCGAGTCCGAGTCAAGACCGAGTCCGTTGGTTTTCAAATACAGTCGAGTCCGTGTCAAAACCGAGTCTTTGAAGGGTCGAGTCCGAGTCGAGACCGAGTCTGTTGTTTTTCAAAAACAGTCGAGTCTGAGTCAAAACCGAGTCTTTGAAGGGTCGATTCCGATTCGAGATCGAGTCCATTGGTTTTCAAATACAGTTGAGTCCGAGTCAAGACCGAGTCTTTGAAGGGTCGAGTCCGAGTCGAGATCGAGTCCCTTGGTTTTCAAATACAGTCGAGTCCGAGTCAAGACTGAGTCATTGAAGGGACAAGTCCGAGTCGAGACAGAGTCTTTGAAGGTTCGAGTCGGTATCGAGACCGAGTCTATTGGTTTTCAAAAACAGTCGAGTCCGAGTCAAGACCGAGTCTTTGAAGGGTCGAGTCGGTATCGAGACCGAGTCCATTGGTTTTCAAATACAGTCGAGTCCGTGTCAAAACCGAGTCTTTGAAGGGTCGAGTCCGATTTGAGACCGAGTCTTTGAAGGGTCGAGTCCCATTCGAGACCGAGTCTTTGAAGGGTCGAGTCCGAGTCGAGATCGAGTCCGTTGGTTTTTTTAAATACAGTCGAGTCCGAGTCAAGACCGAGTCTTTGAAGGGTCGAGTCGGTATCGAGACCGAGTCCATTGGTTTTCAAATACAGTCGAGTCCGAGTCAAGACCGAGTCTTTGAGGAAGCAAGTCTGAGTCAAGATTTTGTCCCGACATATCAGTTTTGATATTCATGATTTAATATCATTCCAGTTAATAATCAACAGTTAGGCCTACAGACTAAGCTAGATTGGGAATTGTTTAGAGCAGTCGTCTTAACGTCTTAAAGGGATAGTTCACTTTGAAATTAATTTTTGGCATTTTTTAGCTTACCTCAAGGGCATCCAAGATGTAGGTGTCTTTGTTTCCGCAGTTGTTTCAATTTTTATATTTTTAGATCAAACCGTTCTTGTCTGTCAGTCATATGCAGGTGTGAGGTCACCAACGGTTTGTGAATTTGCGAATTTGATGATGGCAGACTCATTGCTCATCTTTCCGTCTCACCTCACACCAGGCAGCAACTGAAGACACTGATGGCTCTGACGGCAGTATCTTTGCATTACACCATGGGATGTAATTTTCAAAATAATGCCCATCAACATAGCATTTTATTAGTATTGTTGTTATTATTATTATTTTTTACAGACTCGAGTACTACATCACTATATTCAACTATCATTTCCTTGTGATTTTAGGGACAAGTTATGGTATAGGGTTATTTTTAGGGATATGGATATGGTTAGGTCCAAATTTTCCTAGGAATGTTGTTCCAGGATCAACAAAATAATAAACAAAATAAGCAAAATCAGTATTAAAATTCAAATATTTCTTGCTAAAATGTTGTATTACATTTAAATGAGAGTAAAATGAATATGAATATAATGTCATTTAAAGCTAACACTCTTTTTATGAGCACGTACAGGTGATAATGTGTAGACCATTTGAGTGAGAACATATGACTTGGAGACAAACTGATGGAAAATGATCCTCTCTTCAGTCTCTCTCTCTCTCTCTCTGTGTCTTCTTCGGTCCCCCAGCGAGAGCCCTGGAGATGAGGCAAGAATCTGTTTGGCTGTGATAAAGAGCTGATCAGCGGCTCCCCAGAGCCCAGGCGGCGCTGGACCCCTCACACCAGCATAATGCTCACATAACCTGGCACTGAGGAGACAGAGAAAGACACACAGAGACATGGAGAGGTGGAGCTACTGGGAAGAAGCAAGAAACACACAGGAGAAAAGTAGCAGGGATGAGGACGTTGGTGACAGGAAAAGAGTAAAAGAGTTTAGATGACATAAAAGCAGTGGACGGAAAACAAGCACAATGACTCTGGCTCACTTACAAAATGAAGTAGGAAGGATGACAGAAAGCCAATACTGTAGTTGATGCACCTTAACTGTTGGCCAGAGTTAACAAAGTAAACTTCTGTGCCGCTGAGCAGAGCTTGCAAAATACAAAGGCAACAGAAATCCTCTTGACTCCCAGTCATAAAAACAGAGAAGCTTCACATATATATTTCTTTTGAAAACCAATGAGAGCACATGCAGCTAGACTGTGAACTAGCAAAATATACAAGATCCATAATTTGATTGATAATTTTTTGGTCAGTAAATAATTCTCATATGTCCATTTGTGTTAAAACAAGGAGTGCAAACAAGCCGTTTATATCCCAGTGTTCTTTGGGTGTAGGGATAATTCGACTCGTAAAAACGAATCAAGCCAACGCACTCGGGAATTGGAGTAAATATAAATAAAAAAGCCTTTTTGACTTCAAATTCAGTATACAGATGACCGCACACCAACACATTGTGGCTAATAAGCCTTCATCAGTGTGTCGGTAGCAAACACAGTCCTTTAAAACAACTAAATGTGACAATCACCTGATTATGTAATGTAGAATAGTCACAAGAGAGAATAAATTGTTAGATAATTAACGATATAGAGAGGAAATATCTCACCAAAACATAATTAAACACAATATAATGGGTTTTTCAAAAAAAATAAAATAAAATAAATGCACTTATAAGTATAAGTGTACAACAAATCAGAATCAACAACAGATTGTTTTCATTTTCGACTTCAGGGTGTCACAAAATAATCATTAAACTAATAACATCAAATACATTAAATGTCCTGAAACATTAAAATGCAATCAAATGATGTGTCACACAGGGATGTCTGAGTACGTACTATATTTTTCACCATTAATTAAAGTTGAACCATTTGTTTTTTTACATTCAACAGTTGTTATGTGCAGTGGATATTATGAGACCTAAAACTTTGAAATGAATGGGATTCAAAACCAAGTCAAGCATATCTGAGTTCAAAGCTACTAACGCAGCACATCGTTTAAACTGACATGCAATACATCAAGTGCGATTTTGTTTAATGCTTTTACAGTATACAGTTCACATCTTTGGATATTGATCCTACAGTTTCAGTGCTGCCTGTTCCAGGTGACTTCACATGCACCCAAATGTGCAAAAAGCACACCTTTACTAAACAAGAATCAAAAAGTTATGTTCACCTACACTTACAGGGGGGACACAGCGGTCACACAAAAAACGAAAAATGTTATATTTTGATCAAGACCTGATCCCCATCTGGGCCCTTGGATCCAGAGCGGCTTGTGGTTTAAACGAAAGCCTGTTTCTGTTAGCTTCTACTGTTTTTTTAATAATAATAATAATAATAATATTTTTGGCTTATTGTAATGCATACACACACATGTACACTGCGGTTGCCCACAGAGATTAAGGCTCGATATCACAGAGTGCTTGATCTCTAGATTCAGACACTGCTGTTTTTCGTTTCCCTAGTGAGACCTGTCCGAGTTGCCTCACCATGGGGCATATCAATTACCGGCTATAGTGTAAGCAAAATCGATACAGCTGAATACATAAGTACAAATCTTTCCCTTGACCATGAGAGGTCTTTGTGCTCAAAGGCAATGATAGACTACTAGGATTCTGCATTGTTAGATGCCATATGTTATAAGGGCCACATAACCCATTTGAGAACTACAAACCCAAGACACCGATTCTAAGAAGTTATACAGTACATGACTCTCTGAAATATCGCAGATTTGCAAGTTGTCCCTTGTATACAATCTCTGTGCTAATCACAATTATCTTTTATCACTTTAAAGTATCTATCTTTACACATAATAAAGTATATTCTTCAAAGAAAAAGTTCTACATAGAACTTTGTTAAGGTTCCATCTTCATATTTAGAACTTTCAGGGATTCCCACCACGGGATCATTTGATAGATTTAGTTTAAATCCATTTATTTTTAAAATTAAATTACATTTTTGAATTAAACAACACTGCAAAAAAAAATCATGATTTGTAATCACAACATTTTTTCTTTTGTCAAATCAACTTAGATAATTTATGTAGTTCAGATAATAATGTATTTAGTTTCTAGTGATTAATCTCCTTAATTGGATTAACTCAATCTTTCCATTTCAAAGAACTTAAAATTTTAAGGCAACCAGTTTTTTTTTTTTTTTTTTTAACACAGATTATTGACCCTGGCAACGCATGATGGCTGAAATATGATTGGATACAAGGTCTAACATAAAAACACAATACTAGAAGCAGCGCAACCAAGAGAAAAGCTATGAAATTAAGAGAATGAACTATTGGGAATAATTTAATACTCATTCATGGAAAATATATATATTAAAGTGCAAGTCAGTGATTCTGATTTCTGAGTGTTTAGGCCAGCAGAGAAGACGGCCCACCACTGACTCTATCAGTAGAATACATGCATACCAATTATACATGGAATAATAATAATGCAACAATTTAAGATATATTTCTCCTTGTATATAACAGTTTTGGTGCACATTTCTTTAAAATTGAGTCAAGAACCCTATGGTTCCCTTTTTTTGTATCCTGAGAGTGTATGTCAACTCAAATCAATATTTAATGGCCATTTATTTGGTCATTATATATGAAGAGTTCAGATGCAAAAGCCTCTAAATGTCATTTGAAATTTTCTTCTAAAATGACCATTTTTATCAAGCTTGTATATTTAAGTTCAGTAATTTCACTTAAATGACAATCAATAGGTAATCTTCATTGCCATTTAAGTGAAATTACTGAACTTAAATATACAAGCTTGATAAAAATGATCATTTTAGAAGAAAATTTCAAATGGCACTTAGAGGCTTTTGCATCTGAACTCTTCATATATTAATGGAAAGCTAAAGTTTCAAAAGTTATAATATAACTTACATTTTAAATCTAATCCTAGATATAATCTAAATTCAAATTCTAAGTCGACCAAGTCACGTAACAAAATATTTGATTCCACAACTCATGGTTTTTAACCTTGAGGAAATGTCCAGTCGATACATGAGGTTACACACCTAGCTCTATTGATCTGTGTGTGCTTTATAAATGGCTGATATGCTACTGCATTTCATCAATTATTTCTCAATCTATCGTTTCATCTGGATGATTCACACACTGAACTTCTTATTTAGTTCCTTGATTCAGATTTGCAAAAGTTATATCATGCATGGCTGCTTTTTTATATTCAAGGTTAATGTCAATCAAGAAACACACTAGCCACAATCTGTGCTGTTTTATAGCAACCACAACTTTACTTGACTGTCTGACTTTGTTTTATAACTGTCTAGAACTCCGCCAATGTGTGTGTGTGTGTTCTCTTATGACTTAGAAGAAATATTACATATTACTTTGTGGCAAACCGTCGAGAGCAGCATTATTACTCATGTGTCCACATTTAATAGATAAAGTTTTATATTTAGCAGAACTGCGAGACACACTAAGGTCCAAAGCAATGAGCTATAAGAGACATATCCCCAAGCTAATTATTGATTCGAGAGCCAAAAGAAACAGAAAGAGAAGGAACAAAATGAAAAAGTCTAATTTTTTGCTGTTGTTTAATGGAAAATAAAACATTTATTTTCAATCAATAGCTCAAAAAAATTCACTTGTGTTATGTTGAAAGTAATTCTCAGTGAACTTTCTCAGAACCGATCTTTTTCTTTTTACATATCCGTGGTCATCTCTGAAAAGTGGCATTGGGAATGTTAATGAGATCCATTTTCCTGACAGAATCACTGAACCAACAACCATGAATCATTTCATTAAACTACTGGCAACTTAATGACTCAGGTTAACAGCTGCTATCATTGTGATATGGCACTTATTGATATACTCTATGGAAAGTGTCAGGAACACCACTGCCACACATCTCGGGGACTTCTTTCACTCTTTTGTTTCTTTAAACACACTTGCAAAATGAGGCTAACAAGGTCCTTAATTCAATTAATTCAGAGTGAAATTATTATTTTACACATTAAAACCAAGGATGTTTGTGACAACTGTTATTAAGTGTCATTTTACAATTTTAATGCAAATATGACATTGTTTGAGATGTCTTTGTGACACCTGTCCTTGACATAAACCAATATATCACAACCTGTCAGTGTCTTTGTCATGACAACTTGACATTACCAAGACAACACAACCTGTTATAAACACGACAGCAGATTAATGATCAAATGATCAATGATCATTTTCTTAAACAAATTATTATTACAGCAACTGCTGATTATTGACAATTAAAAACTTCATTTTTGCACAATTCTTTGCACATTACAATCTTAGGATCTCAAAACACCGTTTGCATCAAACAACCACCTTAATATGTTTGGCTTTTCAGACATAGCAAACTTTCTCAGTAGCTCACGTGGTAAAGCATTGCACTCAGGTATGAGTCCTGTGATGATAACAGATCTCAAATGCCTGTAGAAACAAGCTAAAATGGCACGGTTGCTTCAGCGAATGAGTCTTTGTTTCACATTTATTTTTATTAACACTATCAGTTAGTTTCATGTTTAGTCTAGGTGGAATGTCCTTTTAGCATCACCAAACATTTAATTAGCCAAACATTTCAATTTAGCCAAATGTATCCATATCGGAAAACGCTGGAATTAAAGAAGCGCCACTCACTTGACATTTCACTTTTAAACTGTGCTACAAGCCATATGATTTCACAAAAAATGCAAATTCTCTCTTTCATGGCACTAGGCAGTAGGGCTGGGTATTAAGACAAATTTCACAATTCGATTCGATTTCGATTCACAAGCTTGGAATCCAATTTGATTTCGATTACGATTCGATTCAATATCGATTATTTTGTAAACTGTAGCTGTAAACTATGGCAGTCTAGTTGTAGCCAATAGGCTTCATTAGCCTAATATGAAGGTTATAATGAACTGTTTTGTAGCTATACAAACACTTAAATTACACTTTTATTTATTTTTATAATAAGAAGATTATATGAAATATAAACATTTAAATGGTGGCTGTCATAAAAACTTGCCAGATTTATTCAAATATGCATTAAATATTGAAGAACATTAAGATTATAATGCATATGAAATATGGTGTATATATTTAGCAAAATGCTCCTCTCTGGAGTTATTTTTTTTCTAGCTGACTAACGAGTTTATGTGGGTTTTCTGAGGTAAATATGACGATACATGACATTGATTACAAGCTGTTTAACTGACGTCTTTCCACAGTTGAAACGCTGATTGAGCGAATCAATGTGACGTGATACGGATTTCGATAAGTTGTACTCTATCTTTTAACACACTTTCAGATGCTCATTCATGTTTATTTGGCGCTGTGACTGGTATTATTAAGCCGGAAGAGAGATCAGCGCTGCTGCTTCTCTTGAGCGATCTCACGCCACAGCGCCAAAACGTTATTTATGTTTTTGAATTTCTAAAGAAAATGGACGTAATTTGAAAATTGAGACTTTGTTTCATATCAATAGTAACAAAGGACAAAGATGATTGCGATTTTTTGGATGCGCGCAGCCGCGATACAATGTCCCATTCATTCAAATGAAACAGGATGACTAATCGATTCTTGAGATTTAAGAATCGATATCGGTTCGTAAAAATGAGAATCGATTAATATCGAGAAATCGATATTTATTACCCAGCCCTACTACGCAGCGCAGTCTCATCCCAAGACGTCATATAACTGACGTCTTGGGACGTCTTTTGACCATACGTCAACATCCGCCATTTTATGGTACCCTTTAACGTCGGTTAGATGACGTTATCGAATCCTAACCCTACCGCAGACCTAAACCTACCCCTAAACCTAACTGACGTTAAAGGTAAAGCGTCAGTTGTATGACGTCCCAGTATCGTCATGTATCTGACGTTAAAGGGTACCCTAAAACGGCGGATATTGTCGTATGGTCAAAAGACGTCCCAAGACGTCACTTATATGACGTCTTGGGATGAGACTGTGTTACCCTGGGCTATTTAATTAACTATAATCTGCAACGGAGAGCAATGATAGCGCATACAGTGCCTCCTGTGGATGTGTCAATAAATGCAGCGAAAGGTATTTTCAGGTTTTGCCGAAACGTAGTCACGTATGTCCAATAAGCCTGGGTTGGAAGAACATGCAGCACTCAGGAGCGCTGGGGAAATCAGGAAATCAACTCAACTGATGCTATCAGTTTGCTAAGTGAAGGCTGACATTTGAATGCTAGACAATTAATCCCATCAACAAACGTGGGGCTGCGGAGCTACTGTGCACACTGATGAGGCGTCCCCTTTTCTCTTAGTCCATTTTGAATAGTTTTCGGAGGGGTGATTTAGCTTGCTAATCATGATGAGGTAGCTTTCTCACAGTTCTGACCTAATTGGCAGGAACCCCCAGTGCTGTAGCAGCCGCCGAACGAAGCACAATGCCGCCATTGTGTTCCTCTGAAGCCTTGGGTTTGTTGTCATTCAGCAGAACTGGGCAATTCTCACGTCTGGGACGGAGCACAAAAAAAATTCCCATCCATCCCTGTCCAAGCGTCTGCACCCACTTGGATTGTGCAACCGAGGGATCGCAGCGGAGCACACGGGCTACTAAGCATTCTGTTTGTATTTATGCACAATGCACGCTCTGAATGCAGGCCTAATTAGGGCTCAGAAGGATCCTTGCCGGGACGGGATCTTAAATAGGAGCAAGCGGTTTGCTGGTATCGCACACAGCATGATTTTGAACAAGATGAGTTGATTTGTATAAATAGATGCTAGAGCTGAATGCTTATCTCTTTGCTGATTCTGCCACTTTTAGTTCAGTCCATAGCCCTAAATAGACCGGCTAAGGAGCAAGACGTTTGAAAGTGTTCAAAGTTGGAGAAAGAAAACTGACTAAGATCAAATGGAGTAGGGAGAGAAGTTGCCGGCGAGGAAAAGAAAAGAGTAACTCAGAATTGTATGAAACGTATCCAAGCTGACCAGTGACACTTCATGTATTAATAGTAGCAGTAGCCACTGTATTTTGTCAACACTTTGCACTAAGGTTCCATTGGTTAACATGAGCTGAAAAATATTCACACATTTATTAATGTTAATTTTAACTATGCCCTTTTACAAAGTCTTGATTTTGTTTTTCAGGTCTACTAGAATAAGTAAATAAAAAATATTTTTTTTAACAAATTTTACATTGTTGCAGCTCCTCTTTTCCCAATCAATCCGTAACGCTATATCTCAACTTTATATTCAGTTGGATTGAACAGAAGACAATTAAAAACAATAAAATCCAGCTCCATATCTAAGGTTTATTCGTAATGTTAGTATCCAAACCGGTGAAATTCTACTCCAAACAAGTTATAAGAGAAGAGTTTAGGTTTGTGTTGATTTCTAACTATAATTAAAGTGGAAAGACATCACCATACATGGTCAAAATACACAAAATCCAAATTCAACCATATTATTATTATTATTAGCATTCAAAGACAACCCAACTAAAGCACACACTGATCACCACAATGGTGACTTAAAAATAGTGATTTTCTCCTTCGGTGATTGTGCTTGTTAACAAAGTGTCTTCAATAATGCTCAATCCTCACTCAATCACTTAATTATCTCATTAACTTTTATCGCTGGAGTTTGTGCTGTTCCTTTTAGGAACCAAAATAAAACTACCCGCTGAAAACATTCATAATGTTCCCAGAACGTTTTTAGAACAAAACATTTCTTCAGTGATACGATAGATTGACTGCTTAATTTAAGGTTTTAATTCAAGAAATCTGGTCAACATTACTCCCATGGAAATTAATCATTTAATGTTCAGCATAAATACAAAAAGAACAAAAAAAAAATGTTTATTGAACATCACATGAAGTGAAACTATTGTACAGTGAGGAGTTATCAGAAAAAAAGCAGTATTTCTTTCCCTCGTTGTTAGCCCGACTAAAGATGGATGGATTAATATCGAGTTGCGGCTCATGCTGTGTTCAATAATTCTCCTCCACAGGCTGATCGGGTCATTCTTCCACAGCACTGAAATGTCTTTAGATTTACAGTATCATGGTTATAATATATATAAAAAAGTGTGAGTGTTTATGTGAGTCTAAATGCAAATTGTTTAGCTTGCTTGTAAATTTGGATTCTCGTGTCTTCAGGGTCAACAGTTTACAACCGCATGAGATATACAGTAGGTTTGAATCCATTACAATACAGTGTGAGTTAGTACTTTTAATCATTTCACATGCAATGGATTTATCAAACACGTTGATACACTGCAAAACATGTATTTTTTCTAGTAAAAACATCCTTAAAACAAGATTAACTGACTTGAGAAACAAAATTACAAAGACTAAAATTTATTTTTCTTATCCCAGTAGCATTTTTTTTTTCTTTTTTAGGCATAAACCGAATTACTTTTATTTAGATTAATGCTTAAAATGAGAAAGAAAAACAAACTTAATTGAATTTATGTGCACTCTGATAAATATTAATATGGCAAATTTGTTTAAGGATGTACTGAAAACAACACAAAACTACTGTTTAAGTTTTTTTTCTGGAATGTTAACCAAATATAACCCAATTCTGAATTTATAGTTATGCCCCAAATATTTCCGCCCCAGTGGATGAAAGCTAATACATGCGTATGCAGAACATGCATCTAAATGTGTGCAGAATCTGCAACGCTTTGAGATTCAGTGATAATGTCTTCAGATATCTGGAGAGACACATCATTATGTTGAACTGTGATCTTCCTTCTCATCAGAATTCCTCACATGTCACTCACTGATATGCAATAATGACTGATTTGATCAGAGCACAGTGGGAACCGGCCTCTTCGGTAATGAGGACGAAAGCTAATTATGAGACCCTCAGGTTTCGTCCTGCTGGGACGCGGAGGTTACCGCTGACTTGCGAGGAGAGGTAAGGGGGCATGCAGTTTCTTTTGGTAAATGACCTTTGTCAAGGTAGATGTCGTATTGATGATAATGAGGATAGTATGAATCATTTGATAGGTCATACCAGAAACAATTTAAATAGAGACATGCCACTTCCTCAATCCTCAATACAACTAAACAGGGCAAACCTGTAACGCCAAAGATGGCGGTTGTATGCGTATGACAGCGGAGACGAGAACTCTAGCGCATGCAAAAGTATAACCTGTGGGGGGAAATACTTTTTAAACCTTATTTTGGTGCAAATTCATCAAACTTAATCAGCGATTTTTACATGCAGGTGCAACATTACTTAAAGTTAAAAAAAATGTGTTAAAGGGACTATCCAAATCAAGTGAAACCCAAAATAACATAATTAGAGTTACTTTTCCCATGTATTAACTGACATATTCATGCATTTATAAATTATTATACTGTAAATACAGTACATTTTAGCACACATGTCGTGCTCTTGCAGTTAATACATTGTTAATGAAATAGTTCAAATAGTACTGCTCAAGCCTTTGAATGCAGTGTGAAGTGTTTTTTTTTTTTTTTTTCTCCTCTGGACAGAGACTTGGCCTAGTTGTGGGATAAAATTACTGTCAAGGGAGCCTCAATCTGACGCTGTGATTTATGTTGAAGGCTGAAACGCTTCTTCCTTTGCGTTGTCACTTTCATAATTCAATTGAATGCATGCGTTTATTCTAGACTACAGCAATAATACAATTTTTATTAACATATATCAAAGCAAATACTATGAGATAAAGTGAATTGGAAATGTTCCCAGGGCCTGTTTCCATTAAGACAAATGCATGGATCAGATTACGAACAGGATCTCTAATGTAGATTTGTTCTGCGGCTGCTATGATTGGATCTGACCAAATACTGGAAATCACATTGGAACCCAAACAACTCAGCCAAATTGCTTTGCCTCCTCAACAAAACAAAGTAAATTGTTTAGAGGATAATTTATGCGTCACATTACCCCTTTAAAGAGTTATCAATATGCATGCTCCATGTGAGTGTGCGTGCTTCTCAGTGGGTTGTAGACATTTCTGCTCTCGTTCTTGCGTTCCTCACTGGTAAATGGGCTCACCATGAATTAGACTACCTGCAGGTCGAATCAGTGGTTGACACAGCATCGCCTTCCAGTGTTATGCATCCTCCAAACCATTTAAAGTGCTCACATCAAATCAAATTTCCAGTTATCTTTCAATATAAAACAGTTCACTGTATTATGAAAACATGCCGCAACTTTCAGAATTCAAAGCCTCCTCTCTAATGAAAAAAGACCACAGGGATTCATAAACAACCAAGCTTCTACCAGGTCGGTGCCGTATTATTTGAGGCACTTTGAGAATGAGAAAGGGCGCGTAACAAAAAGAAATATATATATATATATATATATATATATATATATATATATATATATTATTTGTCAGGTGTCATGTATGCTTTGATTCATTTTTGGGGTTGTATGCAATACACTGCTTTAAACTAAACTAACCTAAACTGGTTTGGACATTCATTTCCACAAAATCAACGTTTTGTGTGCCTGGAAATGCAAACTTTTGAAAACAGGTTGTAACTAATACCGTCATCGTCTCTGTGTAAACCACAGAAATGTGCATCATGTGCATGCATATTATGTGTTCGGTCTATTGGCGTGTAGTGTTTTTTACAAAGTGACATCACTATCTACTGGCCTGACATGGATAATGCCGATTTTTTGTAGTTTTCGCTGATCCGTGTGAATGTGTGATCTGTTGTTGTGATCTGTTGTCTTCATTGGGAACCAAACAGTTCAAGGTCCAAATGAGAGTTTCAGTGCAGCTTCAAAGGGCTTTAAACGACACCAGATGATGAATAAGGGTCTTATCTAGGACCCTTCGAGTCATGACTTGATGAACGAGTTCGAACAGGATCACGAACGGTCATCACAGAACAGAGCAAGTCGAGAATTTGTGCTTATAAAACTTAAACTTTGTTATTCATTTTTGAAATAACCGATCGTTTCAAGACCCTTGTTTCGTTTAAAGCCCTTTGAAGCTGAACTGAAACTCTCATTTAGACCTTGAACCGTTTGGTTCCCAATGAAGTCCATTATATGGAGAAAATCATGGAATGTTTTCATCAAAAACCTTAATTTCTTTTCGACTGAAGAAAGAAAGACAAGGACATCTTGGATGACCAACATGGGGGTGAGTAAATTATCAGCAAAAGTTTTTTTTTTGAAAAGTGAACTACTCCTTTAAGTGCAGTTTCAACTGAATTGTTTCATTATAATCTTGAAACACTAGAAGATTAGTTTGGACCGCGAGATCACAGAGACTGGAGAATACAAATGGAGGATGAAAGACGTCAGCTAGTTCTCTTTTTGTGAGTTTTGATTTACGGGAAGAAACTCAAACGAGGAGAAAAGTATATCTTCTTTATCTATACTTCACTTTGATGGCATGTTTGTGACTGCCAAGTTTCAGCTATAGAAGCCCGCAACATCTGGTTGGTTATATTAATAATTTTATTGTTGAGAAGATCGATGAAAAGCTTCAGCTCCAGGCAAAAATGTGCAGGTCACAGCGTAATCGTCATTAAACCGCATCTCGTTGCCATCACCGTCTCAGACAAGATAGAGGATCAGCACTTTTCAGTATTTACATGAATCTTTCAGCACAACATTTCTAACATTTGCTATCTCGGTTATTTACAGAAACGTTAATGAAGCTAAGTGACATGATGTACAATGCAGCTAGAAGCTACGTTACGTTAGTGATGTTAAAGATAACATTCTGTTGACTTACAGTAGAACAGATGTAGACATTTTTGTTTAATTCTTGGTTAATTTATCCACGTTTAGTTGGTGTTGTGGTCTACCGCATTACTATAAATATAAACAGACACCCCTCGTTGTGTTTATGCTTCTTTTTAAATTATAATCACTAACGTTTCTTTAGTATAACCATGGAGTATAAAGTATTCAATATAAATTCTCGGTATTGCATTGGACTCTACGATCGGCGGAAGTTATCGAGCATCCTTACACCTTCACTGGAAATACCGCCGTGCATAGAGCCCATTGAGCGTCTGGCGCGTTAAGCACGAATGATTTAGTTAGTGCTATTTGTGCATTCACGTGTTTGACGCGAATCCGCGTCTGCCGCCCAAGTTGAAAAATCTGAACTTTGGCATTAATTCGCGCCACGTTAACCAATCAGGAGTCTAGCTGCTTGCTGCTTGCTCACGTGGTGAAGTGTCGGGATGCTTCAATAAATTATTTTGTAATACGACTAAATGCCTGGTGTGGTTCTAATGCACAACAAAGCAAATATTTTATCACTTAAAACTTTATTTCAATATACGAGACATGTTCATTTTGTATTGAATGTTATTTATTCCATATCTAGATTATATGAAATATTATTATGATGTAAAGACAACCAACATACATGTACATAAGTTTGTGTCTGGACGTGAGAGAGAGAAAAAAAATCACAGGACAGGTTAATAACTTATTTATCATCAAAACAAAAATAAATAAATTGTAGCACTAGTCTTTCACACCTCAGATTTAAAATAATACTGAAATAATACGTAATTATAGCAATAACAAAACATATTTCTTCAGCAAATGCATGGATCAGATTAGAAATGTAGATTTGTTCCAACAGCTGCTATGATTAGATTTGATCAGTACTGGCGAATCGCACTGAAACCAAAACAATTAAACGCAAATTGCTTTGATTCCTCAAAAAAAACAAAACAAAGTAAACTGTTTAGTGGATAATTTATGCGTCATATTCCTTCCTACAAAGAGTTATCAATATGCATCCTCCTTCAGAATGTGCGTGCTTCTCAGTGGGCTGTATGCATTTCAGCTCTCTTTGTTACATAACTGTTTAAATATTAGTTCTGGGATCATTTTCATAATTCAGCCTGCCATTCGAATGCCTGCAGAGTCTATTCTACACTGACAACTAAAGCAAAGACTCAAACTGGGCCAAGTGAGGAGGAGGAGGAGGAGGAGAAGAGGAAAATAAGGGTGAGAGTAAAATAAATGGTGCGGAATATCAGGAAATGGATGTGATTATTTCACTTATTGGAAGGAAATTGAAAATTGCATCATGCAGCGGGATTGTCTACAAAGTTTTGCGAGGCGCACATTTTCTCTCAGGCAGGGAATGCTGCGTGGAGTGTTTGGAGAGATGGCGAAAGCTGTGCTTTAATAAACAAACAGAGATAAAGAATGACACCTAATATTCCTAATTATGTTTAGCATGTTTCAATAAATCACAGTCTAAGATGAATCAATAGCAATATTAGTCATAAAGGCTCAACTGTCAATAAAATACGAGTCTCAAACTATTCATAAATGAGTTGCTGCAGTGAGCCGCAGGGCAGCCCATATTATTATTTGTTAAAAAAAGTTATTATTTTTGAATAAATAAGCAGAAAACTATTTTGTGAATGTGCAGATGACATGGATAATTGAATGAGCAGTGGTGGACGAATTACCAATATACTGTAACTAATTCAAATGGAAGAATTTACATATGAAAGTGTTATTTCATATACTGTACAAATGATATAATCCATAGCCTTAGCAACTGCAACCAAATGCAGCATACAGTAGTTGAGTTAGTTTTACTAAGAGGACGATATAATTTACTACTATGAAAATTCACACCCAGTGTGTTTCCTTTAATTAAGCTGCAAATAAGCCCACTAAAGCAGGTGCAGAATATAGTGTAAGGGACATATAGTGCTGTAATTTCCTGTTAGACGGCTGTCTGTTGTGCGACTGATGACAGTGTTAACAGCTTTGCCAAAATGCATAATGGTAATGGGCACCTAATGCATGCAGGCTGTGCTTTATATGAGGAGGAAATGGTTCGGAAGTGGAGGGGAGGATTTTATCACAGGCATGAAGAGAGAGGAACGGGGATGAGCTCCATTCATCACATGGTGTCAGATGTCTGTTCACTCTATTGTCTAGAGCAACGCCCACACACACACACACACACGTGGTGCACCTATCGGTTTGAGGAGATACCATGGGTGTAATGATTTTTATACTGTACAAACTGTATGTTCTTTCCCCTACCCCTAAACCTAACCATCATTA
The DNA here is from genome assembly GCF_016745375.1 of Pimephales promelas. The sequence goes on from NW_024121499.1 coordinate 2,592,906, forward strand.
AAAAAACATTCTGCATTTCTACATTTTTAATAAAACATTTTTTTTTTCAAATGTTTTAAGGACATTTTAATGTCCTCACACAACGCTGTTACGCTGTTATACCGTGGCAATACCTATTCCATTTGCATACCAAATATAACTATAACTGTCATATAACTGACCATACGACAACATCCGCCTTTTTAGGGTACCCTTAAACGTCAGTTAGATGACGTTATCGAATCTAACCCGATCTCATGGGAATTCGTACGAATTTTGCGAGGTGGCTAATTCGTAACAATTCATATGACCTCACTCGTACAAATTAGTACGATTTTGCTAAATCGTACATATTTTACGAATTGGCCAATTCGTATGAATTCGTACGAATGACCTACCCCTGACCCCGCCCCTAAACATAACCATCACGTGGGTTTAGACAAATCGTATGGATTCGTACGAGTGAGGTCGTACGAATTAGGCACTTTTTAATCACTGGTACGAAGTCGTACGAATTGGTCGTGAGACAGGGTAGTCGAATCCTAACCCTACCCCAGACCTAAACCTACCCCTAAACCTACCCCGTCACCTAACTGACGTTAAAGGTAAAGCGTCAGTTGTATGACGGCCCGGGATCGTCAACAAACCGACGTTTAAGGGTACCCTAAAAAGGCGGATGTTGACGTATGGTCAAAAGACGTCCCAAGACGTCAGTTATATAACGACTTGGGATGAGACTGTGTTAATCACAGGCTCAGAAAAATATGAACAGATCCAAACATGCTTCTAAATGTTCTCGTCTCATTTATTTTCAACTTTACCTGTTAAAATCATGTTTTAAATGTGGATCTCTAATTCCAAGGATGCATGTAAATTTAGTTTGCCTCCATCTGTTATTCAAACGCACCAGACGTAATCCTGAGATAAAACTGGAAGGAGGGAAATCAATAAGCATAGTGCTGCAGTCCTGAATGATGGAAAGTGCATATGGGAAAAGTCTGCCTTCAGCTTCCATTGTGTTTTATTACTAGGATGAGAATATGTAAGGTCCAGCCCTGTAGCTCAAGGGAATCACTTGTGTGAAGTTTCAACTCAGATCAGAGGAAGTCAGTGTCTCCTCGACAAATTGAAACTACTCTCAATGATTATAAACCGATAAAAGAATTCCGATCGGCTGTGCCAGATTCAAATCAACTTGACCCCTGTGGCAAACCATATTGATCTCTAGGTTGGAGGAGAGGAAATGAACCCTGGCCACAAAAGACAAAAGATTTATATTAGTATTAATGCACTTGTGCTTAATTAGACATCACATTTCCAAATGTCTTCAGGAGCTCTGTACATTCAGTTTCAACAAAATTAGTGCATTAGAAATACCAGCCCATTCTCACCCCCAAGGCGTCACTTAACTGACGCCTTGGGAAGCATTTGGACATGCTTCAATATTTGACGCTTTAGGCGCCCTTTAGCGTCAGTTAGATGGCGCCCTAGGATCGCGTGTACCCTACCCCCACCCCACACCTAAACCTAACCGCGTCCTCTAACTGACGCTTTCCTTTAGCGTCAGTTAGATGACGCCGTAGGATCGCGTCATGTAAGTGACGCTAAAGGGCGCCTAAAACGTCAAATATTGAAGCATGGTCAAAGGTGACGCCTTGGGGTGAGAATGCGTTGGAAATACAGTACAATATGAAACAGAAACTCAGCTTACATGTATTTATTCATTTAGCTGACGCTTTTATCCAAAGCGACTTACAATTGCAAAATATGTCAGAGAACGCACATCTCTGGAGCAAATAAGGGTTAAGTGTCTTGCTTAGGGACACATTGGTGTCTCACAGTGGATTCAAACCTGGGTCTCTCACACCAAAGGCATGTGTCTTATCCACTGCACCATCACCACCACCATGTGCTCAAGAGAACAAAATAAAAAAAAGAAAAAAGAAAACAAAACACTCTTGTGTTTGACTGTTGGTCTTAGGGAACTCGATAGTGTGTTAGACGCTTCTGGGGGGAATTAAATCATTCTGATCACAGACTTCGGCTCAGATGTTTCAGAACTACCAAACCAACATTTGAGATGCTGTGATACAATTGGTCCACTGGTTAGTCCGTTTATCCAATCACATCCTCTGTTGAGGCAAAGTCGTGTGAGTTTTTTAGTTGTGCATCGAGGAGTTAATTTGGTAAATATGTTTCCATCCTACCCTATCTCACGACCAATTCGTACGAGTGATTCAAAAGTGGCTAATTCGTACTAATTAATACGACCTCACTCGTACAAATTTGTACGATTTGTCTAAACCCACGTGACGGTTATGTTTAGGGGCGGGGTCAGGGGTAGGTAATTCGTACGAATTCATACGAATTGGCTAATTTGTAAAATATGTACGATTTAGCTAAATCGTACTAATTCGTACGAGTGAGGTCGTACAAATTGTTACGATTTAGCCACCTCGTAAAATTCGTACGAATTCCCGTGAGATCGGGTTGTTCCATCATAGTTTATGTGCATGTCTTCTTAACGGATAATAAAAAAAGTGTATGTGCCTCAATTGAGTGCATACATTTTGTGCATTTTTAGAATTCAGGAGCATGTTGGCTTTTCCATCCAGAGTTTTTTTTTTTTTTTTTTGCCGATATACCAAAATGCACATAAAAATAGGTGGATGGAAACAATGCATTTTATCTGCAGTTTTAAGTTGAGTCAGTTTCTTGCTTGTTCATCCTGCAAAATATTTAAACTGCTCAGTCAGGAATACTGAATTTCCTTCAGGCAAGTATTGTAGGAGTCCACATATTTATAATTCTCTGAACCGTGTAAAAGAAAATAAAAGCCCATATAAGTTATAAGCTAAAGGTTAATGAATAGAAGCATGCATGAGAGGTGTGAGAGGCTCTGCCATTTCCAAAGGATGTGGGTAGAACCAACTCTTTATGGGTAGAGGCTTGAATTTAAGCAATTTTTCTTTTTTAAACCTAACCTTTGGGCCTCTTGGTTAAGCTCGGTTAATTATATAGCTGCCATACTTTTAAGAAGCCAATAATTCTGAAGATCAGTCCACAGGTCATTGATTCCTGACAGCTTTAGCCAGCGGAGTTCACTTTCATGCATTTCAACTGCCTTCTCCATCAGTATGTTCCCAATAATGAATCACTTTGAGAGAGGAGGAATATTCCACAGTAAGACTAGTCTCAACCTCAGACAGAACGCCCACGGACCGCCCACTCGCTGATCATCTGATGCACAGGGCACACACACACAAAAAAATGACATATGCTGCCTGAAATGGCAAGATCCAACCTGACTGGCTGTCTTTAGGCAACTACCAAGTTGAAATTATTTCACTTTAATTATAAAGCTAATACAACAGCAATATTTGAAGCAATAATAAAAGTAATACTAATAATAGAGGTCAACATAAGTTTTTGTTTTGTCTGTTCAGTCTGAAAGTCTGTTCAGGGTTGGGTTTTTGAGAACTAATCACTAGGTTAGGCAAGACAAGGCAAGTTTATTTAGATAAACACAATGGTAATTCAAAGTGCTTTACATAGAAGAAATTAAAGTAATCAAAAAAAAATACAAATAATTAAAATGGTTTAGAATACAAAATAAAACAAAATACCAGCCCGTTCTCATCTCAAGGCGTCATATACTGATACTTTTGACATTTCGTCTACATCCATCGCACATGGCACCCTTTAGCGTCAATATGAGACGGGCCATAAGGGGCCTCCTAGTGGTGTAACTTTAACACTACACCAGAAATAACCCTACCATAACCGAAAAAAGCTCTTAAGCTGTTATATTGACGCTAAAGGGTGCCAGGTGCTTTGGATTTAGACAAAATTTCAAAAGTGTCACTATATGACACCCAAGGATGAGAACGCGTTGAAAATACAGTAAAAACAGGCGAACGAAGTAAATGCTCATTCAGTAAATGCACAGCTAATCAGAAGTGTTTCGAGTATGGATTTGAATGTGACTGTAGGAGCACACCTGATCTCCTCTGGAAGCTGCAGGTTCCAACATAATATCTAAAAGCAGACTCTACATGCTTACAGTGAACCATTGGTATTTCTAGCTGATGTGATCCTAATTATCTGAGTGATCTGTTGGATTTATATTGTTAGCATATCTGCAATATATTGAGGTCCTAGCCCATTTAATGATTTATATACCAGAATCCTGGCATCAGTGGTCTGTATGAGCTGCAACTGTCTTATGGATTTGCCAAATATAGGTGGAGTCATGGGTTCGGAGGTCTGAGTTGGATCTGGGGGATCCTCTGGGAACTGGACAAAGCCAGAAGAGGAGGGCTGGATGGAACGAAGTATTGGGGGAGGGGAGGTTGGGCGGGACCAGAAGAGGCGAAGGAGGTTGGCGGCTGTCTGGAACCAGTGGAGACAAAGTAGCTTAGCTGCTGAGCAGAACCAGTGGAGATGAAGTTGACTGGAGACTAGATGGAACCGGCAGGGGGAGGGAACGTCCAGGAGTGGGGAGTCCATAAGGGTGGGCGAGACTGGTGGATACATCAAGGGTGGGAACCAAATCCAGGCAGGAACCAAACTTGAGCAAAATTCACGCTCGGACGGACATGGGTTCATGGGGTCTGTAGTGGGCTCTGGTTCTGGGTCCATGGGGAGTGTGGATGTGGAAATCAACAATGGGTTAGAAAACTCTTACATGGAAGGATTGCTTCCTTCCATGTAAGATTCCCAATATCTGGAAAGAGCCGTTCCCAAGCAAAACAATTACTTTAGTGTGGCATCATCTAGGTAGGAGAACTTGGCCAACTCACAGAACCGGCAGAGTATTCAAACAAGTAACATTATATATAATGAATGAATAAGCACATAAAAAAAAAAAAAAAAAAAAAAAAAAAAAAAAAAAAAAACACATCACCTATTTTCCCCACAAGGATTTCAGATATTTTTGCAAGATATTTCTTGCACTTTCGTACACACTGTCCAGTGAGTTTCACATAAAGTGCGTTCAGTTTTATCAGAAACAGATGGACATGAATTATATGGAGCTGTTTATGTGATGCAAACACCAAAATGTATTAGTTTACAAATTCTGCACTATGGTAGACGTCGTCTTTTCCATTTCACAACACTGTTGTGCTAGGAACAAAGCTAGAAACTGAAGTGGATTGTCTGTATATTGTGTGTACATTTGTGGAGTTTTGCAAAATTGTATGTTTTTCTATTGAGCTTAGGTTGGAGAGAGAGAAAAAAATGTGATTGGTAGCTCAACAAGTCATGGTCACTACTGTCTAAGTGGGCAGTTCCCCTCCAGAATAAGTGGACTAGACTTCAAGTGGAGAGTTAAAAGAATGACTATGCGTGCCTCAAGCAGGAATTCAAACAGAAATTCAGAGTGGGATGCATGTCATGTTTGGCCATAGATAATAGAAGATCCTTCCTACATGACTGGATTGTTAAGGGAAGTCTTTGAAGATAGCAACGGCTGCCTGGTGTACTTTAGTGAACTAAGCGCAAACTGTCCTGCTGAAGAAGTTGAGATTCAGTGTTTGAAGCACAATGGTTTGTTCTAGACAGGGGGAATGGATGTCATCAGAGCTTGTGTTATTGTTGTTTTCTTTTCCCTTCATCCTCCGGTATCTCTTGGCTCCACATTAGCATCCAAAGCAAGCATTTCCAAGGAATAAGCATTCCTGAATTAACCTTCTCGCCCCAGGTTTCCCCTTAAAGCAGGTGAAATCTGTTAAGACCTTAAAAAAAATACATTTCGTTTGCCAATTTCGAAAGCAGGGGCCATGCAAGACGTAATCCCTCTTTTTCCCGGCAGGACGAGATGTGACATTTAGATAACACATTAAGCTCAGCGGGTCGCTGCATTGTCTGGGCTCTCAGTGCATGGATGTCATAAACAATGACCATTATATTTCACCAGTGCCAACGAACTGAAGAGAGTGTTCCTACATATTCTCAACCTCCTTGGAGTAAGCCTGGTGCTTTCTGTTTTATTTAAGAAGAGATGAAGATCCCAAAGGAGCAGAATGTTTTAAGAATCTGTGATTAATGAAACATTGGTCATAAATTTTGTACGGGAACAGGAAGACTTGTCACTTTCTATTTAGACCCAAGAGGAGGAGAGGAGAGGGCGGGGGAGGACACGAACGAAGGATAGAAGGTTGAGCTGGTAAAAAGGGGGGACGTCGGGGGTGGATGTCAGGGGAGGTTTGCAAGAAAGAGTGTGTGGCTCGTATAAAAAGGGGGAGAAAAAAAGCCTTTGGAATTCATAAGATGTTGACTCCGGGATGAGAAGAGCTTTGAAGCTTTGAGGGGCCGTTATTTTGCAAGCAATCTGTTTTTTCCACTTCTTCTTTTTCGCCCCCGAGTTTGAGGACACCAGGTGTGGATGTCTTTGCACCTCCTGTCACTGACACTGGACACTGCAATATAACAGGAACTAATAACACACTTCTTAGAAGTCTTTCACACGGGGAGTGAAGTGGACTCACATCGAGAGAAAGCACAGCAGCCAGCAAACTTGATGAAGGGTTTGCTGGGTTTCTGAAAGGCTTTCTATTGAGCTTTTGCTTTGTGTGACTGCCAACTAACACTGGTACACTGAGGGGGCATACAAAAAGTATTTTTATCAAATCTGAATGTATAGCTATAAATATGTGCAATGACTATTGATACAAACCATGTATCATTGTATCAACCATTAGTATGAAAAAATACATTAACACTTAAACGCATACTTCGGGATGTCATACCCTCTCTCTCATTAATTTTTAAAGTTACACATCAACCCTCTTAGTATTCCTCAATCTATGCATTAAAAACAATTCAACAAGAAATATGTAACCCTAAAACCGTATTCTGGACAAAAGTGGGCAAAATAGTTTAGATTTATTTTTAAAAAATACTTCCCTTGATCTGAACGGTACACGACTTGGATACTTTTCCAAAGTTGGCCTCCTGAACACACACAATTTTTTTGACACAATTCTACAATGTTAAGTGGGTGAAACTCCTTAATCTTGTATTTGGGTCAAAAATGGGCACCCATAGAAATAAATGGGAAAAACTGTAATTTAGAGCATTGTAAAATAAGCCAAAATAAGACACCAGGTGACAGCAAAGTCACTTCATCTTTAGGTTTTAGCTCTAAGAACTTATTGGAATGATATTTTAACGTAGTTAAAAAAATAAAACATAAAAATAAGCATAATTTACAAAGAAAATATGGTAATTTTTGAAGTAAATAAATTCAAAAATACGCCCAAAATAAATAAAAACACCATAAATGGATAGACAAAACTTTATCGAAGACATTGATATAACATTTATAATAAACAAAAATTAGGATCACACCTGAGTCCTCTGTGCCCACATTTGTCCACAATTACAGGATTAAGGGCTATAAAGTGAATACGGTTTGAGGGCTACACAGAGGGCTACACTATTTTTAGGATTGCTAGTGACGCAAGCAACTTGTCAAAATGTTTCTTCCGAGAAATAATTGAATATCTGGTGACTCAATACGTGCAATTCACCTTTATTCTTCAAGGTGGCCATGTCTAATTCACAATGCTGATGATGTGACGTTTCACTCATAATTACCACAGGTACAAAACAAAAGAATACACAAGTATCATCAACAAAACTTGAAACGGCTAATTGATTTGCAGAATATGTAATAATGATGGGTGAAACATTCATTCATTTAAGTCACCACAATCAATTACGCCATCTGGCCTGACATAAGGAATTATCTTACCATCAAAGCAAGTTTGAAGTGCATCCTTCATATTTCCATGTGTTCTGCAGATGCTGCTACAGACAATGTAATGTGCCTCCCAAACCATAACTGCCAAGAGCAGAAGCACGAAATGAATGAGGTAGCTGGACAGAACATTTGTATCTCACATAATCTTTATTTCTCAGCAAATGTTGATATGCAAGCAATAATCATTGAACAAAAGCATATCACTTTTGTATCACTACAAAAGATTTTGTCAAACCCTGGACTTTTTATTATTGCTAGCCAATGTTGCATGCACACCATTGTTGGTATTTGATTTATTTTTTAAATATATCTTATGGGAATTTTTTTTTTCTTTTTTTTTTTCTGAGACACAATAACATTTTGCTTGCAATGACAGTGCTGAGCTTTCTGGTGCTTTAGCACAACACAAACAGCAAATATTGAAAGAAAGACACTGGGAGCAGGAGACCTGCACAGTATTGATGCCTTTGGGCAAAACACTTGTGTTTTGAATGGGTCTGGAAAGGAGGAGAGAAGAATCCAATAAAGTAAACATGGCAGCTGCGAGTGCTGTGAACTTCGAGTGATTTCACAGCACCAGAGATTTGACAGTGGTGGCACCATTGAGTGACTGTTGATAACATAGCAGCAGCTTTGAGCGAGCAACAAAACTAGCAAACGCCAGCTCAGAATACTAATTCAGTGCAGTGCAGACACAGAACAGAACACAACAGTGATCTCCGTCTTTCAGCACACACACACACACACACTTTTCCCCTACTGTATCCGCCTCACCCTGTCTGTCACCGATTGAGGCTTGTGTAGTTGTTTTCGGGCCTGGTGAAAAACGTGAATGCATACATCAACACACAAACACAAAGTAGTTGAAAGTCGACTCATGTCCGTAGCTGAGTTTTACCCCCGAGGCAATTTTAAATCTATTGACGCACTAAGCGCTAATGAAAAAAAAAACAAAAAACAAGAGCAAGGGGATTGAGTCGAAGAGGGAAGGAAACAGGAGCATAGATACACACACACAAAAATAGAGAGAGCGAAAAACTGGGAGTAGAAGGTCTCGTTCTAGTTTCGTCAGCAGTGACTCCTGATGCAAGAGCCTTTGAGACAGGGCGCAAGCCCGGAGCTACTTTTGATGAAGTAAGATAGCCATCAAATGACTGCCAGTGACTGGGAGGGAAATGGAAATAGAAGCAACCAGCTGGCGTGGGGTATTGTTGGGCAAATCTACCTCTCGCCATCCACCATCCCTGCCTCTTCCGTCCCATCCAACCTCTGGGACACTAGAACAAAGGCATGGCAGCCCCGATACCAAAGGTCACTCCCTTCCGATGCCAGCTCAGCAATTTGGCATGGGTTTGCTAATCCATTTCACATCAGCACCAGACCCTACGTGGCGTCCGAAACACAGGGCAGCCATTTCCATAGTCCCAGCTGCACTTCTGAGCCTGCGCAAAGCGGATCCGTCTTGCCTAGTTGGGTGCATGACATCAAAAGACCAAGGTCGGGAAATTGCCTTTCAACCTTTATAGCGATGCACGACTTTGCAGGGAGATTAGAGATACTGCACTCTTACATTAAGGTCATGAGTTCAAGAAAACTTTAGGTCACATCACATACGTTAGGGAATGAATAGGATCTTGCAACTTCACTGACTAAAGCACAGGTATTGAAGTGAGTCAGTATTCGATTGCTACTGCTGATCCTGAGGAAGGACTTGTGTCTTTTAATGTCAGTATCTTAGTACTCTTGATATCTTGACTTGGAAGCGATGCACTGACTACCTAACGATCGGCTTGTCTATCACATCACTAATCCAATGTTTTATTACTAAGCAACGCAGCCAGACACAGACCCTCATAGCGCTATTCTCGTTGTATCAAAAGAATAAAATAATGTGGCTGGGAATTGTTTTCTTATTCAGAAGCCCAGCTTCATTTGCACAACAGAGGTGGCCATGCTGGAACTGGCATTGATTTCTTTTGATTTATCTATCCAGAGCATTACTTGGAGTTCGTGTTCATCGAGCCCTGCACATGCTCACCTACTGTTTGTGGAGGAAGGTCTCTGAACCCTAACGAAACACCAGCAAATCAGCGTCCTCATTTTCTCCCCAAACGTTCATTTAGGGATTGACAGGCTCGATAACATCAAGGTCTTCGTTTGTTAAAAGAATGCTTTTCTGTTCTCTTGCAACAGCTTCAGGTCCTTGACTACAGTGCTGGAAGCAGGTCCGCAAGGCAGGACTTTCTGCCAATGGAGGGAGATTTAACTTTTACCAGTCAAAAAAAAGTGTGGGTGCAATTGGATCCAACTATAGGGCCAGATTTACTAAACAGGACAAAAAGCGCCAATGTTCTGCACGTGATCAATTGATGAAATGCAATTTTAAGAACACAGACGGATCATTTCCATGACCAACGCAAACTACAAAAAGCAGCGATAATTATTATTAAATACACAAATCTCAGTAAATCGACTAGCACAAACTTTAGTAAATCCAGTTGCGTGGATAATTTAAACTCTCCACCCATGAACTTTGCATCTGAAAGGAAAATCCCGCCTACAAATGCATTTGCAGTGAGGTCAGCCACAAAAATAACCCTGTCCATACAATTTCCGCGCTAATTTTTCACTCCATGCCTTTAGTAAATCATGATAGTAGTTTTTTTTTGTTTTGTTTTTTAATGCCAGAAGAGGGAGTGCGGTGACGCAAGCTGTTAGTAAATCTGGCCCATGGTATTTCAACCCGGTCACACTAAATGTGTCTCTATAGCACACATTGTATTTATCCAACGCATTCTCATCCTAGGGCGTCATATAGGTGACACTTTTGACATTGTGTCTATATCCGACGCACATGGCACACTTTAGCGTCAATATAACACGTTTCGGTTATGAGTAGGTCTGGTGTAGGGTTAGGGTTAGACCACTAGGAGGCGCCTTCTGCCCCATATATATCTACATCACATATTGACGCTAAAGGGTGCCATATGCATCGGATGTAGACGTAATTTCACAAGCGTCAGCTATTTGAAGCCTTGGAATGAGACCAGGCTGATTTATCGTGCAATTTATACACGAAAATTAATTTTTAGTTTATTATTTTGGGTTTAGTAGTGGTACATATGTATTATACAACACTATCTCACACCCAATTCGTACGAATTCGACGAATGAGAGTGAAAAAGTGTCTAATTCGTACGACCTCACTCGCACGAATTCATATGATTTGTCTAAACCCACGTGATGGTTAGGTTTAGGGGCGGGGTAAGGGGTAGGTCATTCGTACAAATTCATACGAATTGGCCAATTCGTAAAATATGTACGATTTAGCAAAATCGTACTAATTCGTACGAGTGAGGTCGTATGAATTTTTACGAATTAGCCACTAGTCGAATTCGTACGACTTGGTCGTGAGATCGGGTTGGTATTATACGTTTGGATTAGTGGTGTTGTGTGGGGTGTGTGTGTATTACACGCAATAAAATGCGTATCAAATGCACACGAAAACTGCATATGATATGCGCATAAAACTCATTTTCACATATAAATTTACACGATAAACACAATTCGTGCTATAAACACATTCTCATGAGATCAGGCTGGGATTTGCCTACTTAAGGAGGTGATGCATATTTTATTGCAACAGGTTGACACCTGATAAAACTCTGGACGGAACTGGAGACATTAGGGAGAATTACTGCAAAGCTTTTTGATTAGCAGTCACATCTCGTCAGGAGGCACAAATGCGTTTTAGATAAGGAAGCATTGCTGCGGCCATATCAGAGAATCTAAGCAGCACTTCTGCTGTGTGTGCCAAACTGCTGACAAACTGGGATCTGATTTAGGCAGCTTTGACATTTTAGTTGAGCAATACAAAATTGGCATTTTTACAGATTTGCAAGTTGGATCCAACAATGGGAGTGCAGGGGAAGATGTCAAACATGAACTGACCCATACGCACTACCAGACCTGACTCAATTAGACCATGAGAAGGCACACCAAGGAATAGTTACCTCAAAACATAACATTTGTGACCATTTATCCACGTTGTTTCAAATATTTATGCTTTTCAATGGAGCACGACAAAATCACAAGCTGTCAGGCTTCAAAAAGAAGAGAAAAGCACCATCAAACTATCATAAAAGTAGTTTATATGAATTCCAAATCTTTGGTTGCCACACGATGTATTTATGTGATGAACAAGCTAAAATCTAAATCAAGAATGATGTTTGGCACGGCCCATCCATCCATCTTTCAAACCGCTTGTCACATCAACGACAATAACCTGAAATATAATTTGTTCTCATGTGTCTCTAAAACGTCATGATCAAACCAAAGCCATTTTTTGATTTGAGACCTGGTGAAAGAAATGTTATGTGAATGATCTATTCTTCTTAAAAATATGTCATGTCATATTGTCTTTTAGTGCTTTTTTGTCATTTTTGGAGTTTGCAAGTGCATTGTCAGGGGAAAAATATAATAATTGCAAGGAAAAAAAAAATATGTTTCTCGAACGACCCGAAAATTGACATTATTGGTAGAATTGAAATGCAAATGCTCGCCTGTAAAGTGGTTGTAAATTTCAAATATAATGCATTACTTTAGTTGCACCATATGAGGAAAACATACAGAGGTTAAGCCTAAAGCTTATGGGATTTGATTTATTTATTTATTAGTCACAATAAGTATGGATAAAGATAAAATAAAACCATTTTAAAATTAATAAGGTTTTTTTTCTACATGTTGTTTGATCTTTACAAAGGTCTGAACCTGGAAATGAGATCCTCCTTTACTTTAACAAGCTTGTCCTGATCCAGCCTCTCTGTGAGACACAGAAGTGAATGTTAAGACTATATAAATATGTGTCTCTGTGTTCGGGTAGTATAAATAGGAAACAAAGTTTGCAAAGAGTCAGGAAACAAAAAATATCTTTTCATCTTTCCGAATCACTAGCAGCGCACTGGTTTTTCTTATGTTCAAAGATAAAACTTTACGTCTTCTGTGACTGCCAGACTACTTTCCATAAGACTTGCATGCGCATGTTTCTAGACAAAACAATCATTATTTTTACTGGCTTCTCTCAATAATTTGACTGCTAATTTGGTAAGCATATGAAACCAAGGTTTGTTTGCTTGTGTCCATGTGTGTTTGGCATGCATTAGCATAATTAATGCTTATGTTTTGCATAGACTCATGCAGGCTGCGCTTCATCCCTCAGACGCATTGGCTATGTTGAAATCAGAAGAATTATTCACATTATAAAGATATGAGAATTTGTGAGATCCCATCTGGTTGTGAAGATGTCCTACTTCTGATAGTACACCCAGCATGATTACATTAAAGAAATAGTTTATCAAATAAAAAATAAAATTCATTCTTTACTCACCCTCATGCCATTCCAAACTGAATGTGATTATTTCTATGAAGACTTGGAAGTGCATGAGTCATATACGTATAAATACTCTATATAGGGGAACAACTGCCAAAAGAGAGGGATGAATATGCTTCACAATTTCTACTTTTTTGTTCAACAGAAAAAGAATAACAGTATACAGGCTTAGCATAGCATGAGGGATTGTATTTAAACCTGTTGTCAGATAAATTTGATCTAATCCGAGTCCATGCATTTCCAGCCGTTCTCATCCTTTAACGTCATATAGAACGCTATTTGCAAAAAAACAGCGCTATACTACGCACATGGCACCCTTTATCGTTAATATAACACGCGAACCCAAGACGTTATAAATCCTTTAGCGTGAATATGACACGGACACCCTACCCCACACCTAAACTTAGCCCTCACAGCGCGTGTTATATTAACGATAACGGGTGCCATGTGCGTAGTATAGCGCCGTTTTGTCATATAGCGTTCTATATGACGTTAAAGGATGAGAATGCGTTGCCATTTCAGATTCTCAGCCTCGACTAAAGTGGTTTTTGATTGAGCCTCTAGTCCTGGTTGAAGTCTAACGGTGCGTTAACACCAGACGCGAATAGCACGTCAAATTCGCGCCTATCGCGTCTAGTTATACGCTTGACCACTTTGAATCCATTCGCGCGTCTAGAGCGAAATTGACGTGTGCAAAAAAAAAAGGTTGACCCACAAAGGTTGAAATTTTCGTGCGTTATGCGGAGCGAGCGAGGATCACGTCCAGACACGAACTTATGCACATGTATTCTTTACATCATAATAATATTTTATTTAATCTAGATATGGAAGGAATAACATTGAATACAAAATGAACATGTTTCGTATATTGAAATAAAGTTTTAAGTCATAAAATATTGGCTTTGTTGTGCATTAGAACCACACCAGGCAGTTAGTCATATTACAAAATAATTTATTGAAGCATCCTGACCCTTCACCACGTGAGCGAATTGACACCAAACTCGGGCGGCAGGTACGAATTCACATCAAACGCGTGAAAAATAGCACTAACTAAATCATTCGCGCATATCGTGCCAGATGCTCAATTCGCGTGAATTTGACGCGCATTCGTGTCTACCGCGCCGCGCTCTACGCCTCATTCACGCCGCAGGGATATTTACGCGCATAACACTTTTTTGCATTGACTTAACATCACTCGTGCCTGACGCGCTATTCGCGTCCAGTGTGAACGCACCATGAAAGTGATTGTTCTATAGCTTTGATCCAGTATCAGAGATGGTCAATTTACCTCAGGACTCTTTTCTGTTTTACCCGGTTAATGCTTTTGTACATGATATTTACGACAGTCACCAGGTGCGTCCGAAATCGCGTACTGCCTGAGTAGGTATTACATTTAAATTTGAACTTTGTGACTGTTAAAAAAGTATGTTTAATATGAATGTGGGTAGTGTGAACGTACTACATCCTCCATGTAGTTGCTGTCACGTGACCTACCAGCATCAGTTAAATCACTTCACTGCCATCACAAATCTTGAATCGTTGGCCTCATGGTATACTAAAGTGTCCATTGAATGCGCATCTCAGAATCTCGCCGGAAGTAGGTCATCTGGAGACTTTTCGCCTACTGTTTTTCGAACACTATGCATTCACATTTGCGATTCGCATTCTATATATTAAGGATGTGTTTAATTTTGGAAGCTGCTCAATTTTGACATTTTACATTCTTGTTCTGTCATGGACATGAAACATGTCAGACTACTTGTTGGTTGGTAACGATTGGCTGTCTTTAACAATATACGTGATGTCATAGAGAAGCCAGAACTAGAGACGGACAAACTACCGAAGCGAATTTTTAGCTCAAAGCTAATTCTAGTAGTCATCGGGTTTTTAAAGAGCCTCCGCTTTAGTTCGTCAGCATTTATCTTGTCGTGTTACTCCCTCAAGGAAACATCATAAACTAGGGAGTTTTTGTAGGAGTTTTTATGCATTGTTTAGAAGTCTATTTCAGTGTTTGAACATTTGTTGCTTTTAAAATCTAGTCTTCACTAGAATCATCCACTATGTTCCAAGTATTGTGAAGTAGTACAATATATTTGTGTGAGAGATTGATTCCCAGACAGCAAACTGACATTGAATCAACGTGGAAACGACGTCTCTCATGACATTGAAACAACGTTGATTTTTCTCATTGAATTAACGTTAAACCAACGTCAGACGCGGCAAAGCTAAATGAAATCGAAAATTGGTTTGCTTTCATAACGTTGAAACAACGCGTTGATTTCAAGTTGATTTTCCGTTAGTTTTGAAAGAATGACGCGTCTGACGTTGGTTCAACGTCAATTCGATGAGCAAAACAATGTCAGATCAACGTTGTTTCGATGTCATGTTTCTACGTTGATTCAATGTCAGTTTGCTATCTGGGTTGATTGATTGATTTTTATTAAATACACAAACTAAAGAAAATGCAAAAGTAAAAATCTTTTAAATCTCATTCTAAAGTTTCCCATTTCTACACTGTAAGCCTGGTTACAGTTTTCCAGTGCTCTTCATTTCTTTTATGATTGAATGTGCAATGTGAGAATGGATTAAATGAGTTTGGTTTTTGTTTAAGGTCTGCATGGATCAAAAGCATGTTTTGCTATTTTTTGTCTTCTTCCTGTTGTGTCTTTCTGTCACATTTCCACCTCGCTGCTGAGCGTCAACTATAATTTGTGTCACAGCGATTCTTCCATGCTTAAGCGAACATTAAATGTGTTCGTATTTAAGTGTGGTAAGTGATGAGGGTAGGTGAGCCTGATGAATGGTGCCATCCTCTTTTGCCACTCTGGCCATTGGATTGACATTTCAGGATCAGAGATTTAGCCAGTGAACCCTAAATCGATTAGATTCAACTGCTCTATTCCCCACATCCCTACAACTGTGGGTTTAGACAAAGCAACTGTGAGGGTGAGATTGTGGTGAGAGGACACACATGAGATAGAGTGTGTATATCAGGACACAAAAAGGGGAACGCAGGTTTTCATTCCCTTTTTCTTTTGTTGTGTGCAAATAGTATGTAAAACTGAAATGTGTACATTGCATCATCTAAATGAGGCGGCACAAAAATCTCACTTTACACTAAACCTTCGTTAAAACAAACTCTACAATGGGTTTCTCAATTTGTGCTATATAACAAGTACAAAATATTAATTATATATGTTTTGCAGCTGCAGTCCGTTAAAAATGATCCAAAATACATATTTGAGAAAATACATAACCAGCCAGTGTTCAACACTCTCTGCATAGCTCGATTCAAAACGGTTATCTTGTAATAATGTTTTTAACTACAGTGATACTGGTGGATTTCCACGGGAAATTCGAGCATGTCTTCGCGTCATTACGTCAAACATGTACACACACATCTGTACACATAAAGAAGAGTCTCGGCTATTATAAGTTACTGTATATTGCGAGTAAGGATGCTGGAGGTGGAGATTTATAGCCTTTTCTCACAGAACTTGATATAATTACACTAATTAATTTGATTTCAGACTTGCTACAGAAAAAAAAAGAGACTGCAACCGGCCCATGCAAAAACGAGGATAATATCGGAAGGACATTACATGTAGTCACGCAGTGCTAACGTTAACATTAACAATTTGAGAACAAAGTATAATTTGCATGGTTTTGCGTATGATGAACGTTTTTTCAGCACGATTTACTGAAATGTCAGAACCAGAACAAAAGTGGATGTTACTTACTTGTTCAGATGACATTTCCTGGTAAAAATTATTATGTTGGTTATTCATCCAAAAATAATAATCTTTGATTCTGAATGCCAGTATCGACATCAGCGGCGACTGATAGACACAGTATCCTCAAACATTGTGTTCATCTGTGCTGTGCCATGCCGAGGCACAACTCATGTAAAGTTGATAATCCCGCTAAAAACTGCAATTGAAGATTTCGAACAGAGATGGCGACAAAGAGCAAAAACTGCAGACTGCAGCTTTAACTAAAAATGTGATTAATAGCTAAATAATTTATTATAAATTAGGATTGATTTATTATAATAACATGAATTATTACAGATAGGCAAACATATGTGGAAAACAATGCAAGTCCCAATGTTGACTGTGAAGGAATTTTCTTCTAAAATAAATCCAACTGTGGTTTGACAAAAAACATAACTTTTCCTGAGGTTTGTTTACTAGGAACAATTTGTACATCGATCAAATACAAATTATGATTTCAAAATAATATTCAATTATGCTGTAGGCACTCAAAACACTTACAAAAACGGCATAAATGATCACCAGCTGCTATACAGCTCAGTACAGATCTGGATACTGACTGTGTGGACCAGCCATTTTTAGTGTGCTGCCACTAATATTAATAGCCAGAACAAGGTTGTCTTTGCACTTTGCGTTCCTTAATTAAGGAAATCAAAAAACTGAGACGGCATAAGTAATTAACTTTTCAGGAGTCAGTGCCTGGTCATCACAAAAATGTCCAACAAACACCAGCCATCCTCGTTCCCTGACAAGCTCGCATTGTTTCCAGAGCACCGGAGACAAGAAGCTTTGTTCCATAGTTATTGGCTTCTTATTAATTAAAGCTCTGGCGGTGTTTAGCTGACCAGGAATGAGAGAGGGAGACGGAGGAGAGAGTATATGTGTGTGTGTGTGTGTGCTTCTCAGGAAAAGAGTAACTTATAAACACCAGAACAGCTCTCGGCCGCCTCTGTTTTTAGATGGGATGTCTGAAGCAGGAGTTCACGGTGATGGACTGGCCCGTGGGAGTCCATTAACAGGTCAGGAGGTGGTGAAAGGAGCATGGGCTAAATTCATTAGCACTCTGCAGCTTCCATCCGAGTGTATCGAACGCTGGAACGGAGAGCAATGCTGTGTGTGTGTGTGTGTGCTTCCACCATTTGTCATCGGATTGGTTTCTAATTCAAGCTGATTTGTCATCCTATGTCTTTGACTCGCATCCCTTTCATTGTCTTGTCTAGATTTCACATTAAAACACGTTGCATGCCATTTTTGCACATATTGATTAGTTTAGTTTTTCCGCATTGTCCAACCTGATCTCACTGGAATATGTAACTCTGTTACGAAGTGCCATTTTTGTTTTATGAATTTGACATGATAGTAAAAGGTTGGAAGACCGCAGTTTCACGTGGAGCATTTGGAGATTTTTAGAGATCAGAGACTCGATGAACAACATCTCAACTCTAAATGATAGACGCCTGTCTCAAAAACAAGCTGGTGCATTTCGAAAATATCAGAAAATAAAGCCCAGGGCTATTATTTTAAGTTTACGGTATTCGTTTTATTCATATTACACTTTTATTGTTAGTTTGAATTAATTTGACAGACAGCATTTGCTGATGTTGATCAAGCTAGCGCCATTCAGAGCTGCCAACTCTCACGAATTCGCCGTGAGACACACGCAATTGACACTTATCAGATTCTGTCAATTTTAATACACAATTTAAACAATAAATACCGTTTTGTACATGTTACACCACAGATCCCTAGCGCACGTTAACCGATCATCTCTAATGGAAAAAGAACATGAACACTGTTGAAAGATACAGTATGCTACAACTTACCAACATGTATTCCTCACGCATAATGTCGACCAATCATTTCTTGAACTCTTCCCTGAACTGAAATGTAGGCTAGTAATGGGCTGTATTTCCACACGACTGACATCAGGTTCAAGTACACACAAGCCGTGCGACTTACTCGTGTACTGAAGGTTGGCTGGTGTTAATGTTGCCCGTCCGCATACCGCCTCCCATGGCTGAAACTGGTATTACGACACCTGCCGGGCCAGGGCTAGTAATTTAGCATGCTAATTTAGGTTCAGTGTTGCCACAGTTACTTTGAAAAAGTAACTAAGTTATTTTACAAGTTACTTGATTTTTAAAGTAACTAAGTTACTTTACAAGTTACTTTTATTAGTTACATTCAGCAGTTGCCGACAACACACCCGCCACCTCAACATAAAAATGATAACCGGTTTTGCCAACACTCACTCTATTGGAAGTGTATTTTTAACAGTAACATCAACAATCTATCTCCTGTCATTTAAAGTTGAACTTAAAAATTATTTCCAGAAAAAAAACATGTTTTACAAAAAAAAAACAGTCTTTCTTGACTTAACTTAATATAAGTACTTGTTTAAATAAAAAAAAGAATAGTCTTTCTTCACCTCACTTAACATAGATAGTTGTTTTTATAAAAAAATAAAATGAAGACAGCCTTACTTGACTTCACTTAACATAAATACTTGTCTTTGTAAAAATATAAAATATAGACTATAAAATTTCTTGACCTGAAATATTTAACAGTTAACACTGTAATGATAAAACTTAGTATTTCTACATTTTTTTATCTTTATTTTTTATCTTATGTTTTAATCCCATGTTATGAGTTAAACAGTGAAGAGAGGCGAGTAAACCAGTGGTTGTACCTCATTAACAGAAGCTTCTCAAACCTCTCGGGTTGAAACGAAGGCGAATCGACCGTGTTTAATCGCATACTTCGATTAAAGCATACTCCCCGAGATGCAAGAAGAAATAAATATATATATTTACTAAGGAAAATTACAAAAATAGTAACGTACAGTGACTTGGATAAGTAACTTTAATCTGATTACTGGTTTCGAAATAGTAACGCGTTATATTACTCGTTACTGAAAAAAGGGGTCAAATTAGAATAACGCGTTACCGGCATCACTGTTTAGGTTTATATCTCGGCAGCACTTGTCAGTTTTTTAATGACATCATTGCACTTATTTCTTCTCATTCTTTTGAAGCGTGTAGCTCGTTTTTTGGATGTGTTTACCTCAATTATTACATATGGCACCTTTAACAGATATATAATAATCATCCATGTTGTGCTGTAAATCGGAAGAGAGTAAATACACTTCTTACATTTGGTTTATTTGACCTGTAGGTCTCAAAAATTAAGCCCCTTTGGGTTTGAGACACTGTGTGAACTCTTTGCGCTTTGTTGTTGACCCAATTAGTGTGGTTTAGCCTTTAACTTTTTCACTCTTTGAAACATAGTACACAAAGGGGGTGAGAGAAAAAAACAGTCCTTTGCTGGTACGGATATGGGGTCTCATAGGAAAAGAGGAAATTATAGCACAGAATGGTTTTGAACAACATTTTCCTGTCATTTTCCAGTAAAAAAGTTATTTTGGCCGTTTTAGAGGACCTTGACTTGTCTTTTTATTTACATGATGTACAAAACCTTTTACAATTGTATGATTTCGAAAGACTGCGAATCATATTCACATCTGTCAGTTTGAGGAATTATGATAGTTGTTTATGAATAATTCATAAGTTAACTTATGCATACATTAGCAAGCACACTCTGACAGAGTCAACACTGAACACAGATTACTAAAAAAAAAGTAAACCAGTCGTTGCTTCATAGTCTACGGTTTGCTGACATCAATAGCAACGAAACTTTATACTAAAGAGGCTGATGATTTGAAATTATATAATCTATCATTAATAAATATGCTCTTTTGGTCTGTCAATCAATCTTTATTTGATGCTTTGCTGTAGCTCAAACATTAGAGCATTGGCGCTTGCAACGCCAAGGTCATGGGTTCGCTTCCCAGGGAAAGCAAGAACTGAGAACAGATAAGAATGTGTACCTTGAAATAAAAGCATCTGTCAATGTAAAACATATGATTGTGGAATGGGAGGTAAGAGGCTGTATGTGCACGTTGAAGGAGACAGTGTTGTTTGCATCCAACGAAGTGTACGTTTTTGTTCAATTTTAAAATTACAGTTAATTAGAGGCTGCACTTGTGTTTGGAAATATCGGCGAGCACATCACTTGCCCTGCATCCTCTGTCTTCCAGTCATTGATTTAGCAGAGCCCAATTAGTGGGAAGGCCTTTGAAAATTCATAACTTGGCAAGAATGGATTTTTCAGTCAGCCTGTTTCCAATGAAGCGCTCACAATATAGCACATCATTACAGAGTATTGAACAACGTCAAAGTGTTTTTTAAATTAGTCTTCTGTTCTACTTTAGTAGATTAACGCTTAGTGCGTTCTCCTGAATTATAACTCCTCTTACATACATATTTTGCAACTGGCAAACAATTTCGAATTCAATACAAGTTAAGCTGAGAAAACAGCATTTGTGACACAAGTCAATTCATCCCCTTTTTTTCTAAAAAAAAGCAGAAATCGAGATTACGACAAAGGCACTTACAATGGAAGTGAATGGGGCCAATTTTTGGAAACAAGAAATGTGAAGTTTAAAAAAATGTTGTTTATAAATGGAAAACAACAAGTTAAAAGATGTATTATTTGAGCGGTACAGCTTTCATTTATATCCACAAGTTTCCTACGCCCCATGAGGCCTTGCGTCAGAAGTGGGCGCGACTTCCGGTTGGAAGTAAACAAAGCGCGACTTGACATGCTTGACACTCGTTTATTCAACAGTTGACAGTCATTCAAGTTATAGCGATCCAAACTAGCTAACGATGTGGGAACACAACCTCAACGAAATTAAAAAGGGTGAAATAACAGTACCTTTACCCTCCGCAGTCGTTGATTGGGAGTATTATAATAACATTATTAATAATCAATACTCATCAAGGCATGGTGACAGACAGATGTGCGAGCTGACAAACAATTAAAATAAAAAATACACACTTAGTCATTGTGCTTTGGAGTTTATTCAGAATTATAAATGAATGTGCTACTTGAATACATTAACTGGCACATTTGGTATTCTGTCAACACAGGCTTTGATCCTGAGTTTAGGTGTAACATCAGTAGAGAACAGCCAATCACATGCTGATAGAGTTTATAAAATATAAAGAATTAAAAAAAAATGTACACAGGAAGATTCGTCGTCTTTTGGGAGGTGATGGAAACTAACGTTACAGTCGTTGGCAGGATCAGAGACGGGCTCTGGCAGGATCACTCGTTTTCAGCTTATGTTCAAAACAATCACGTTTAAGCCACTGAACTAGTTTAGTCCGGTTATACATACAACCACGAACAGCACATATTGTCCCTGAGCTCCGTAACGACATCTCTCATAAAGATTTGCGTCTATAAATAGTAAAATAATTCTCCGAAAAACAGCTAGCATCTTCGCTAACTAACACACAAAATACCATTGGAATGCTACTTCCGCCGCGTCACCGGAAGTTTCACCCACTTTATTTTTTACAGGAGCGCCCCTCGGAAACTTGTGGATAGCCATTTTAAAGTTTTAGGGTTTGTTACTATTCAACCTTCACCATGGGTTTGATTGACAGTCGCTCTGGGGTGCGTTAAATGTAAAGCATTGTTAGCCAACTATGTTCGCAAGTTCTGTCGTTATCAACATAGGTCAACGAGTCGGTGTTTCCAACGAACATTCGCAAACAGCATCGCAAAGTTGTGTGGTTTGAACGACAGCTCTCGACCTGTGGTTAGAGGCATAGTTTCTATATTGCATTACATTTGGACGTAATAAATCCTTATCTTGGGCAATATAAACAGGCTAATATTCAGTACAACCGGTGCCTTTTATTTACAATACACACAAATGTAATTTACGTCAAAAGATTTAAAGTACCGATTTTGTGCGAACGTGCTCTACTATGTAAGAACGAGCCAAATATTGAGTCTGGTAATGAAGAAAAATAACTGAGAACAATTAGAAATGGTCCTCAGTAGGGTTGGGTATCGAGAATCGAGTATCGAGTCGAACCGAGACTAACTTTTCGTTTTTCCCGGAATCGTTCAAAAGTTAAAATTTCAATTCCTAGTTTCGATATTCACAGTCCACAGAGCGGAAGAAGAAACCGCTGAACAACACCAACGAAGAAGCGTCTACCGGAAGTGTTGGCATAACCGCGCATGAGTCGAACATGAGTACCTTACGTCGCCGATCCAAAGTGTGGCTTCACTTTTCTAAAAATAACGAAATCTCGGCAAAATGCAAAATTTGTGACAAAAGGAGTATTTTTACAGAAGGAGTATTTCCTTCAGAAAGGATTATTTCCTTCAGAAAAGCCGCTGGTTAGCAAGGTTAGCTAAACGTTTTTGACCCTGCCTCTTAAAAGAATCGAATCGAGAATCGTTAGGAACCGGAATCGAAACAAGGAATCGGAATCGGAATCGTTCAAATTCAAACGATACCCAACCCTAGTCCTCAGATGACATGAGAGATCACTTCCGGCGCTTTCCAGACTCAGATCACTTGGAGGCGGTAAAAACGATATAAATACTGTTTGTTTTCTCACACAAACCGCTCATTTCGTGTCTTAGGCCATCAATGAGTACTTACATGTACGAGTCAATAAATCATGTTTCATTTGGACTTCTGTGCATGCTCTTTGAGGTGGTGACCATAGACCTGCATTATATGACTGATAGACACGAACGGTTTGACCTAAAAATATCAAAATTGGAAATGCTGTGGAAACAAAGAGATCTTGGATGCCCTTGAGGTAAGCTAAAACATATCAAAAATTAATTTCAAAATGTCTTCTCTGTTGTGGCTCTGTCCATTTGTTTATTTTCCAGAGCACTTTGTAAATTAACCTGTGACCATAGCCAACGAAGCACCACCCTGAACAAACCAATTCGACCTGTAAAATGTTGAAAAGGTGCAAAAAGAGAGACGCTTCAGCCCACACCTTGGAAATAGGTGTGTAACAGGAGACCTCAGTGAAAATCTGCCAATGCCGTGACCTCCTTACATTAGGCAAGGCGACAGGGAGGAGGCAGAGGGCATCACTTACCTCGCTTCATTCTCCAAAAGTGGCCTTTCTCACCTTCTGTGCTTCGGGGAAAGTAAAGAGCAGGCTGGATGCTTTGCACTGTAAATAACTTCCCACACTACAGGATGACAACAGATATAGAAGCACCTCAGGATGAAATAAATACCCTTGGGTTCTCTAGGACGTTGAGGCAAATACGCCACAGCCAGACTTACCATGTAATGAATGGAGAAAGATACAGTACTTACCAGAAGTGTATTAACAAAGTAGCTCCCTTCCCTTTAAAAGGGTTTTATACTCAAAACTCTCACCTGATGGACTCAGAATTACATTTGCTAAAAAAAAAACGAGTGCCCTTAAAGGAAGACGTGTGAGATCAGATACTGCAGTGAAATTGTAATTTAATTTTGTGATAATACTTGTAAAAAGCACCAAGGCACCAGACTCTCCTTTTTTTCTCAGTCTGTAGATTATGTTTTTTTACTTTATGACGTACTATATAAAGACAAAACTATAAGAAAGCCATTCTCCGAAGCTCGGGTGCTGTCAGACCAAAGGATGACCCAACATTTGATTGGTGCTGCTAGTGGCACAGAAATCACAAACTTAACTTTTAAATGTGCATTTTTTGTGGCGTGGATGTGTCACACAACTTTAAGAGTTTATGCCATTATTTTTCGTGACCTCAACTACAATGGTACTAAGTGAATTTGTCATTAAAAAGTTGTAATGGCTTCAAAATGTCAAAACCAACCACCTGACAGTTTATTGTAATGTTAACCAATAAATTTGACAATTAGTCTGCTATATCATGTTTATGACAGGTTGTGTTGTCTTAGTAATGTCAAGTTGTCATGACAAAGACACTGACAGGTTATGATGTATTGGTTTATGTCAAGGTGTCATTACAAAGACATCTCGATGTCATATTTGCATTAAAATATCATAATTGAGCGAATGACACAAACATCCTTCATATTCATAACATATGTCATGTCATGGTTGTGAAGGTGTCATGTTAGTCAAGTGTTACCCAATAATCCTTAGATGTGTCACAATATATGACACACATCTTATAATTAATGAGTAGCCAAAAGTATGTTGAAAGACAGTGACAGTCCTTTTTGGTAAAACAGATGAAAACACTGGTCTGGCCAGACATCAAGAGGCTTCAAAACGCAGTTGATTAAAAAAAGCAACACTTTAAATCCCTGGTTCTTCTTCTTTTTCATTGCACGTCCTTTCCCTTGTTCACTCTTGCTCTAAAATAGCTGTGGAAATGGTCAGATTCGGGGGCTTTCGGTCAAGCTCTCTGGAGACCGACAAAGAAAAGAATCTTCCAGCCGCTGCATGTAACATTTCAGAATTTAACCTCCTCAAATGATGGTTCAAGGTGGATTATAGTACATTATTATTAGGAGGAAACTGATTTTCAATTTAAATGTAAATCAGGGCCATTTTTCAATTATTAAAGTACTGTGCTACTTATGGCTGAGGAGAAAAATGTAATGGGCCACAAACTTTGAGAGGATCCCTTAAAATGAAGGCAAGCCTGAGAGACGCTACAAAGAAAGGGCAAGTTATATAAAGAAGCGTCAGAAAGAGAGAGGGAGAGCTCTTGCTTCTATACAGTATGTGAACAGGTGCAAATAAACAAAGTAAAGCTACATTTAAAATCATGTTTTAGTAATCTTGCTGCCTAACGTTCAACATGCATTGCAAACAGTAATCTAAAGTCCACTTTCGAAAGGCCAAGGCGGATGGTAAAACTCTGCAATAAATTTCATGAGTTTGGAGGATGTTCTGAACACTTGGATTGTCCCCAGTATCAGTATCAGTTCAAATCTAATTATTAGCACCAGTGCATATTGGAGGCTAATTGAAGTGTCACTCAGTAGACCAGTGAACCCCCCCCCACACACACACACACTGTCGGCCAGAGGAAGGAGGATCGTCTGGTTGAATGCGCCCCCCTCTCGGTCTGGCGAGATGGGTTTTGATTGCTTACAGCAGGGAGTCTTAACCTCAGAAAGCACAGCATGATGGAGACATCATCTCTCAGATTATGAATAGAAATGAATTAGCAAAGTTCCTCAGCAGCGATCAGAGTAACTCCTCCACACAAAGACTTTAGGGTAGAGAGGCCGAATTATGTGCAGTTGACAGAATATAATTAAAGGAAGATGGTAATTAAAAAAAAAAGTTAGTGGTTTGTATGAGTTTGTAGAAGTTTGTACACTTTAAAAAAGTGAAATGACCTTGTCATTTATTTAAAATGCATTTCTCTAATCAAAAATCATGGTTATAAAACATGTTTTGTTCAGTTTGTCCACAGAAAAAAATAAAATAAAATTAAAGAAACAATGTTGTTTAAATATTTCTGCCAGATACCAGATTTGTTGATGTGCAGAACACAAAACGTCTCTGGTTACGTATGTAACCCTAGTTCCCTGAAGGGAACGAGACGCTGCGTGTAAACGCCGTGGGAACGCCTCTGCGTGACGAGTCATGAAGCACGTATGAAATCTGTCCAATGGCGAGACGGAACGTCATAGGCGGGGTGACGTATCGACCAGGAAACTATAAAGCATCCCCGAAACACAAGCGCAACAGCTTCTGATAGGACTGAAGCAAGCGCTCACGGGCATGCTGGGAGTATGGCATAGACACGCAGCGTCTCGTTCCCTTCAGGGAACTAGGGTTACATACGTAACCAGAGACGTTCCCATTCAGGGAACTTCGAGCTGCGTGTAAACGCCGTGGGAACGCTAATACCAACGCCGCCATGCGAGCAGGTGTCCGTTGTATGAAATCAGGCACATATTTAGACGAAAGCACCTGCGCCCCTGGAGCGGAGCTACCATACCCCTGGTTGAGTGAGCCCAGACAGCCAAAGGAGAAGGCTGACCGGCGGGCTCATATGCAAATGAGATGGCCTCGACCACTCACTTACTCAACCTCTGCTCAGATGCGGGACAACCTTTCTTCGGAGGTCCAAAACAAACAGATAACTGTTCAGGCTTTCTCCACAGGGCAGCTCTGTGGACATAAGCATCTAGAGCCCTCAGAGGGCAGAGCAGATTAGTTTCTCTTGGTCTGACCTCACAATACCACGAAGAAAAAGAATTACCAATGGGTATCTCCCGTGAAAAGCTCCACTCAAAGGGACGTGGTAAGCAGATAGGCCACCACATACACCTTTAGTGTGGAGTGGGATAACCCTGTGGAGAAATGCTCCAAAGGAATTCCAGCACCGCCACACCGGGCAGTTAACTGGGTCCAACTGGTGTTCTCCCACCAAGAGGTGAAACATTGCCACCTCAAGGCATATAATCTCCTCGTGGACGGAGCTCTGGATTGGAGGATGGTCTCCACGACCTCAGTCGAGAGACCCGATTCTATGAGCTGGGCCCCCTCAGAGGCCAAGCCACAACCTCCATAGATCTGGGCGGGGGTGAAGTATCGACCCGCATCCATACTCGGGCCGGCCAACGCGGGGCTACTAACAGTAGAAAGACCCCGACTCGGTGAACCCTCTCCAGAACTCCTGGGAGCAGAGCAATCGGGGGAAATGCGTACAGGGGTGACCTCGGCCACTCCTGTACCATCGCAACCAACCCCAGAGGGGCTGGTGGATACAGAGAAACCACAGCATGCAGTGTCTCAGTCCCTGGATTCAAATAGGCCTACCTCGGTATGACCGAAATGACTCCATAGGAGCTCCACCACCTCGGGGTGGAGTCTCCACTCCCCGGGCCTCGGCCCCTGCCTCGACAGGATGTCTGCTCCCCGATTTAAATATCCTGGGATATATAATCGCCAAAGAAGAAGCTACCCCTGGGCCCACAGAAGGATCTGGCGCTAGCCTGAATAATGGACATGAGCGCAGACCCCCTTGATGGTCTATAAAAAGACCCCCGATGTGCTGTCTGACCGGACAAGAACATGGTGACCCCTCAGGTCTGGGAGAAAGTCCACAGACCCCGGGCTGAGCGACCACTCATGATCGCCCCCAGCCCGTGAGGGAGGCGTATATCGTTAGCTTCTCTGGAACAATGAAGTAACGGCTGTAATACCCCAACTCTCTGTCGGGGGGAAGAACTCGTTCTATCGCCCCCTTCAGTAACAGAGCTTTCACCTCTTGTTCCATGACCAGAGCCTGCTCGGGGGATACCACTGTAGGCAAAATCCCCCGAAAACGAGGCGGACGTGACCTGAGCTGGATCGCGTACCCGCGTTCGATAGTCTGCAGGACCCATCGAGATATATTTGGAAGACTTTCCCATTCTGCCAGAAATTCCACTAAGGGTACCAGTCTCTCGAGACTGGCCTCTGGAGTAATTATAGAGACAGAAACAGTGCCCTGTGACCGCGCACAGGCAGGGTTTAACGACTGTTCTGTATCGCTCCTCGGAGCAAACGAGCTTCCCTCGGGAAACCACTCGCTAGGACCGTCTGCGCCCACCCTCACAGGCAGGTTCAGCAGAACGGGTCCCTGCAGACCCCCCTGGTGGTTTATGTAAGAGACCACAGACATGTTGTCTGACCGGACAAGAACATGATGATCTCTGAGGTCTGGGAGAAAGTGTTTCAGAGCCTGAAACACCGCCATCATCTCTAGACAATTTATATGCCATCGGAGATGATGGTCTTGCCACAACCCGCGGGCCGAGCGACCACTCATGATCGCTCCCCAGCCCGTGAGAGAGGCATCCGTCGTCACCGATACCCGGCGACACGGGGCACCCAGCGCAGGTCCCAGGGACAGGAACCAAGGTTCTTTCCACATAGCCAGGGCACGGAGACCACGTCGCGTGACCTTGATCTTGCGGAGCGGCTTTCCCCTCGGGGAGAACCCCTTGGTCCTGAGCCACCACTGTAGTGGTCTCATGTACAGCAGGCCGCACGGTAACACGTTGGATGCTGCTGCCATCAGACCCAGAATTCTCTGGAATTCCTTTACAGTGAGTGACTGGCCTAGCTTCACTTGCTTGACAGTCGAGATAATCGAGGCTATACAAGCCGGCGACAGACGCGCCTGCATCGTCGTCGAATCCCATACCACGCCTAGAAAAGTGGTCCGCTGAACTGGCGAAAGCACACTCTTCTTAGCGTTGAGTCTCAACCCCAACCTTCTGATGTGGGCGAGGACGGCATCTCGATGCCGAATCGCCTGATGCTCCGATTGAGCCAGAATCAACCAATCGTCGATGTAATTTAAAATGCGAATGCCCTGGAGACGCAGCGGGCCAAGGCCGCGTCCATGCATTTCGTGAAGATTCGAGGAGATAACGCTAGGCCGAATGGAAGGACCCGATATTGGTACGCTTCGCCCCAAAAAGCGAACCTCAGGAACTTCCGATGTTGCGGAAGGATGGAGATATGGAAGTACGCGTCTTTTTTTAGGTCTATCGTGACAAACCAGTCCTCGGACCTGATCTGTGACACGATCTGCTTGAGAGTCAGCATTTAGAACTTGAGCTTCCCTATTGACCGATTTAAGAGGCGCAGGTCTAAAATCGGACGCAGCCGCCCATCCTTCTTTGGAACAATGAAGTACCGGCTGTAATACCCCAGCTCTCTGTCGGGAGGAAGAACTCGTTCTATCGCCCCTTCAGTAGCAGAGCTTTCACTTCTTGTTCCATAACCAGAGCCTGCTCGGGGGTCCACCACTGTGGGCAAAACCCCCCGGAAACGAGGTGGACGCGACCTGAACTGGATCGCGTACCCGCGTTCGATAGTCTGCAGGACCCAACGAGATATATTTGGAAGACTTCCCCATTCTACCAGAAATTCTACTAAGGGTACCAGTCTCTCGAGACTGGCCTCTGGAGTAGTTTTTAAAAACAGAAACAGCGCCCTGTGACCGCGCACAGGCAGGGTTTAACGACCGTTCTGTATCGCTCCTCGGAGCAAACGAGCGTCCCTCGGAAATCGCTCGCTGGACCGTCTGCACCCCCCATTACAGGCAGGGTTGGCAGAACGAACCCCTGAGGGCACCGAGAGAGAGCGGGCGCCGGATTCAGCGGCGAACACCTCTGTCTCACGGTGGGGACCACCCTCAGTAGCCTGACACCAGTGGCGTCAGGACTTCTTCGACGAAGCCTTCCTGGCGACAATAACCGTCCTCAGATCGGTTCTATCCCGGGAAGACCTCGTCTGAGAACGCCGCGTCTCAGCCCAGTTTTGCTGGGGAGGAGCCCGAGACGCGACGCTCTCTCGACGGGCGGGGCTGCTCTCGCCCAGCAGCCCCCGAAGGATGAGTACGGAGGGGGAGACATTTCTGGAGCGGCGCATCCAGGAGAAACGCTTTATCTTTCTCCTTCATATTAGCCAGATTTAGCCACAGATGCCTCTCCGTGGCCACCAGGGCTGCCATAGAGCGGCCGACTGATCTGGCCGTCTCCTTGGTGGCACGGAGAGAAATATCTGCCGCCTGACGCAGTATCTCATTAATCACGTCAGTGCCGACGACTCCCCCTCACTCATATCTCCTAGACCCAGCAATATTAGCATACATAGAGGTCTGGTGTGTCAAAATTCTAGCTGACACTGGTTTGTTCCACGATCTACACACCTCGGTGTGTAGATCGGGGAAGAAGCAAACACCGGCATGGAGGTAGTGAGTGTGATATTAAAAAATCTCTCATCCATTTTACTCTCTCGACTCTTGTTTCTCAACTGGCCATTCATGGTTAATTTTTCCACAGCCCGAGTCAAAAACTCCATTTTTTTTTTTTTTTTTTTTTCCTTTTATTTTATTTTATTTTTTTTTTTACTACATTCGCGGAGACTGGGATGGCAAACGAGCTTCCCTCGCTCTCCACTGAGTCCATAGACTCTGCATCCACACTTTCAACATCCAGCTCCTCAGAACTGGATAATTGAAGTGATGGCGCCTCAGCCGGGCAGGAAAACCGCAACGCGGACCCCGCAGCGAGAACTGAGGCACTGGATCTACCAGGTAAGGGGCAGAGAAAGGGCGGGGGCCCGTCTCAATCCCCGCTGATAGATCCATCTGCGATCCCCCGACGCAAGCCTTCGCTGTGCCTCGGCAGCAGCGGGACCCGAGCCGCGGGAGCGCGCACGCGACCCACTCTCCTCGAAGAGTGCCCGGCGGGAGCGAAGTGTCTTCAGGGCAGACACTCGCAGTGCTCACAGCGGCCCCCTCGAGAGCCGACTGAGCATTGCTGCACTCCAAACAAACAACACACAGATCGTGTGTATCCCCACGCCGTGATGAAGCGAGGGCAGGGATGAACACACTTTCTGAAATTCTGCTGTTGTTTGCTCGCCATATCAATATTATAAATATACAATATTAGACAGACAGACAAAATT